>CM070754.1:4755948-5230948 GCA_036346245.1 Bonia amplexicaulis
TAGTATGGCATACTCTTGTTAGCTTATATATATGGCGATTGTTATATATATATATATATATATATATATATATATATATATATATATATATATATATATATAGTCTAGGGTCTCTTTGTATATTATACATAGTATATATTGGAATGTTGGGCTCTTTTGGCGATACAAGCTCATACTTACATGCCAGACCAAGGTTAGGGTTAAGAGTTTGGTCGGCCGCCGCCGGACCGACCGGCCCTCCTCCTCCCTTCTCCCGCACGCGCGCCCCCTGAGCCCCGAGCCGGCCCGCCGCCGCCACCTCCTCTCCGCGCAGCGCGGATCCGACCGCCGCCGCCTCCGATCCGGCCGGATCTGGCCGCCGCCGCCCGTGGCCCGCGTGCACCGCCGGCGCTCACGCGCGCCCACCCGTGCCCACGTCGGCGCACGCCCACGCCGGCGACCGCCCGGCCTTCTTGCCGCCGACGACTCCCGCGCCGGCCGGCGCCACCGCCGACCCCAGCACCGGCCATCTCCAGCCCCGGCCGCCGCCGTCCGCCAGACTGAGAAAAAGGAAAGACAGAAAAAAGAAAGAGAAAACAGAGAGAGAGGAGCTGCTACGGATGGCGACCATGGGCGGTTCCTTCGGGATCCTGCTCCCCCTTTCGTTTCGACGGGACGAATTTTCAGGAGTGGGCGTTTCACATGGAGAATATCCTCAGTATGTGGCTGAACTACCGACAACACAGCTTATGTGGGAGCGTCTCCAAGAGCTTAACCAACCGACAAGTGATGCTCAATTGTATCTCTCAGTTATGCACCGGGCACATTCCTTCAACAGTTTGATGCTACTATTGATGACTTCTACCAGCAGATGTCTGAAGTGTGGTATCAATTTGATTCTATAAGGCCGAATATTTGCCGAACCTGTCCCTGCTGTGTTCAGCTTCGTGCTCACCAGGAGACTCATCGCCTCTACAACTTTCTGATGCGTCTCCGGCCTGAGTTCGAGACTGTGTGGGCTCAGCTCCTGACTTATCACCCGCACCCAAGCTTAGTGGAGGCTCTCATGGCTGTGAGTGATGAAGAGACTCATCTTCATGGCGTGGCTCAGAGCAGATGGAGGCTGTTTGGTCTGCCTTATTTAAGCGAATGGTTTACTTCATTTTGTTCGTGGCTATTCTGGTCACCCTAATTGCCTTTTCTGTAACAAGGCATCATACCTCCAGATGATTGAGACTTCAGAATAATAGTAACTTTTTTTGTTTCCACCTCTTATTGGGGTGTTTGTTTTTATGTAGTCTATGATATAATTTTTCTGCACGACTGCACCTCAAATTAATTCACAACTTGGACTTCTCTGAATATTTCTACATCATTTTGCTCTACTCAAATGAACAATAACTGAAACCTGGAGGTAATATCGATAGTTTGGCATACTCTTGTTATGTTATATACATGGCGATAACTATCGTCAACTTCTCAGTACATATTGGTATATGTACTTTAATTCAGGAATTACCAAACATGAAGCTTGGAGAAAAGTCGGTCATCTCATTGGCTAAGTCTTTATTGTGATCAAGCTGATTGTTCACCTTTTTTTTGTGCTTACAGGTACTGATAGCATTCTAGATGACTGTGTTCTCCATCTCATCTGTCCTTTGTACGCTGTGCCAGGTTATATCCATGTAAACCCCTTTGAAGTCCCAGTTCACCAAGTTAGTTTGTTATTGATCTTTTCACCTCACAGTTACTAGCATTTGAATGAGAAGGAGGCTAGAACTTTGGAGATGAATAATGTCCAGTGTAGTGTCTGGCATGGGCGTGGTGATACCACTTGTTTAGGAGTAACGGTGAAGGGAACTAGGCTTTCGCTGCTCTACACAACTCCCCATTTGTGCCTATAAAATCTCCAGAGTTGTGTGGCATGGACAGGACATCAAATGGTGCTGATGGACATGAGCCACTCGTCCCATCAGCCCAACCAGAGCAGGAGTAGGGAATTATAGTAGTTCTATTCCATATCGCCTTAACCTTTGCACAAATCCAAAAAAATGGTGGGCCTCTTGTGGGTATGTTCTTGAAAAGAAAATCTGGTGAATTGCCCGGCAAGGAAATCATCAGTACGGCAATTCTCTGCCTATTTGCCGTAACCAGTCTGAAGAATTTGATTGGCAGTAACCGTATGTGGATGATGGGTGCAATTGGCCTGTTGTTGTAAACTTCAGTGATAGTTGTTGTAATGTATTGGATTTATTTAGGTTCAAGGCTGGCATCTACTTTATGTCATAATGCTCAAGGCTTATGTGAGTTCCAATGATACACTGACATGAATGAAATGGAATGTTCTCCACTGGTGGTGTTCTTCTCTGACTGATGCTATTTCCTCTAAAATTTGCCCACCATTTCTCTTGGTTAACATCCTTTTCCTTTACTTTTCTTTAAGAATAGATAATTTGTTATGTCAAATGCATGCACAAAAGATTAATAATTACATATTTGCATTAGATGCATAAAAATACTTAGGGGATCAATTTTCTATGTTCAGCTGCCACAAATACTTGTATAATTGCTGAAGAAGCAATCTGAGAACTGAGATATGATTCCCATTCACAGTACACATGTTGGAGGTTTCCCCATGACTTTGTCATAAGCATGCATTAGTACAATCATTGAAAAGTTAAGCAACTAAAGCTTGCAAAGTTGCAATAATACAAGGCTGCTGCCTCCTGGCTAATGCAGGATGTTTTCTTTCTTTTTTCCTTTTTCCTCCATGTGGCTTTGCCCTAGGGTTCACCCTTAACCAAACCATTAGCTGCTCGCACTTGAATACGTCTGCGTGTGCTTGCCTGCGTGTGTCCACGGATTGATATCTTTAGTTCTTGGAGGCACCTTTTTTTCCTGTGAAGTGTGAACCACCAATCATCCTACCTACTTTCTCATGATCAGCCTAATTTTAGCCTGGCTTTTCCTTTCTTCGATAGCGGTACATCCGAATAATCATATCGTGGAAAATATACTTCAGTAAGTTTCGGGAAAAAATTTACTTCAGAGAGCAGTGCTCATTTGGAACACTGAAACTTTGCAAGAAAATAGCATTTCACCAATTCCACCATAATTCCCTAAAATTCATACATCTCAAAACTGAGCCTGAAGTGCATATTCTGAAGGTTTTAGTTGAAATGCAACAAAAATCAGAGCTGGTAACATGTTATTTGTTTTGTATCATGTGCTAGGACTTGAACAAAATTGACCTAGTCCAGCTCAGTATTTTGCATCAGGCTACATCTGCAAATGCCAAGCTTAGAACACACACGAGACAGGTCTGGCCTGACTAACCTGCAAAACTCTGACCATGTGAAAATCATGTTTAGCTACGAAGTAAAAAAACAATCATGTATAATCAAACCATGTTTAGCCTGCGCATGCATTCCACGAGCCCAAACCATGTTAGGTTAATCATACTCAGGTATATTCTTAGTTAATTATAAAGTTATTAATCACAATGGATGCTATACTAAAGCGGTAGAGCAGGAAAAGGCCATCTTAGTTTAATCCTCTGAGGCCCATGGCTTTTAGGGTTTAACACGGCTCCAACTTCTGTTCCATTTCTTAGTAACGAAGCTACGGCTAGTAAGCTACATAGGCCTCTTGTATCCCATAAAGCATCTTTTCCACTATGCAAATGGCGATGATCACTTTCCAAAACCTCATGGCCATCAAGGACTCAAGTAGATTTTCAACATCTTCTTCCTCTATGAGGCTAGGCCCCTGGGTAGGAACTCAACATCCTTTCTTAATTTGGACTGGTTGCGTCGGTCTAATGTATCAAAATGCCATACATTTTCTTTTCAAAAAACAAAATGCTATACATTAGGAATGATAGGTTTTTTGGGCAGAGTATGGATCTGAGTGAAATAATGAAGTTCAAGGAGCTTTTTTGGGCAGAGTATGGATCTGAGTGAAATAATGAAGTTCAAGGAGCTTATATGTTAGCAAGAATAGAGTGAACGTTTTGTAATAACAATTACTCCCTCCGCCCACAATTTAATGTAAGTCATTTTGACTTTTCATAGTCACCAACACAAGACTTCAACTTTTTTTATTGTAATATACTATAAAAATATTTAAAACTATTTATTATGAAATTATTTCGTAGATAAATTTAATAATATTATTTTTATATAGTCAAATTACATAGTTTAGCATATGTTAATAGTCAAATTTTAAAAGCTTGACCATGTAGATCCCACTAAGACCTATATTTGTAAATAGAAGAAATATTGAAATTTCGAGCTAAACATATTCATGTATCCCTCATTTTCACCTCAACAATACACGGATATATATTTGTAAGATGTCTTATGCTTTCTTAAGTTTGAACTATATTTTTAACAATTGGATAAAAAAAAGAATCAAAATACTCAAAGCTAGTCCAAAGGCCAGAAAAATCGAGAGAAGATTAGAAAAAGATCGGGCAATTTACGAATAACAAAAACCGCAAAAATACATAGAGGACGTTCTAGTAGCCGAAATAGAACAGTGCGATATAAAAATTAAACAACATTACATCACTAATTCCTTTTCGCTAGTTAGTTGGCGACACAACACAAGAACTCGATTAATTAAATTAATAAACCTGCGTGTCATATTCTAAGATGGGAAAGGTCAATTGTTTCGCTTTTTCTAAGGGCGTGTATAATATTATAGGTAACTGATGTCTATAATATCTCTTATGTCATCTATAGACGGTACTAAAGACAACTCATACAATATGTTATCTTTTTGCATGTCTTTATTGACCGTTTCTCCATAACACAATGTGCCTTGTTTACCGTGTTACAATCAACTACGCATAGTAGATGATTTAATTCTCTATGCACCCTCTTTCTCCTCCAAATCATCTCGTATATTAGAAGACAAAATTTATAGAAAACTGACATCACACCATTGCATATGGCTTAAAACACCACCCTTTTCAATTTCTGCATGCACCAATATCTCGTTCAACACCACGCGAAAAGCCAATTTCTTTCAATAGGAAATGTACTAACAAGTGACTCTTCATTCTCCCTAAAGGCCTAAAACAGCATTCGCTGAAATAATAAAGCTATCCTTATTTTAAAGATGTTCGAAATGTATACAAAATCCACTGCTCGACTATACTAATATCTAGAACGTGCGATATTTGCCCGATTTTGTTTGTGTGGATATCATTTTCACTTGCCGTATTTTATTTTGTGTGGAACAGGATATCATTTTCACTCGCCAATACATCGCTATCATTGGCCATAAACGCACGAAAAGAGAAGCACGAAGAATACGAAGAGGTCGCCAATCATTTGTAAGCTCTCTAAAAGCTACTCGTACGCAAGTACAGAAACGCTTGTATTATTGCAAAGTTGGCTAAAGTTTCATCTCCACTATCTAGTAGCTACGCATGGATGCAGCATGAAGGCATGGAGTTTGTTGGCGCCCGCAATGGATGTGCATGCGTTGGTTTTTGGCCTCACTTTCCTTTCTCAATATTTAAACAATTGTTGTGTAATTTTTTTGTTATAAAGTTTGATTACATGTATTCCGCAATTTACAATTACATTAAACTCTCAGACAAAAAGAAGAAGAAAGCTCTTGTGCTTCTCTTCAAAAGAAAAAAAAGGAAGGAGAAAAACATGAACCACTTCTTGTGAAGTTCAAAAAAATATTGAACAAAATTGATACAATTCAGGTGTCCAGACACATTGGGCGTCGGCCCACTACACTCACTCCTTGGCCCATATTCCATCAGAAGAGCACTACATCCATAGCCACACAACCTTATCTATCTATCTATACCTCCAATTGCCGCTACCTACATCCTCGACGAGAACCTACCGAGCTCCACCTCCACTAGTGATGAGCCCCATGCCACCCCACATCCCCGAGCTCTGTCTCCACCGGATAGCCACAACCTTGCAAATTAGGATGGCGAGGTTGTGAGCGGCCTATCCCTAACAACCCCTTCCTCCTCTCAAGTGCTCCTCTCCCCCGACGTTCCCATCTATTGCGCTCTCTCCTTGGGGTCAGTTGTGCTCACCACTGCGGCTGACTGCGACCTTCGTTAGCTACTATACATCTGATGGTATCGCACGCTAGCAACTAAAGCCCACTAGCACGTGACACCACTCCATCCAGTCTCCTCCTTTGACATCTCCTTCTTCCCCAAAATATTCCAACCCATCCATCTGCATCCCAACTCCTCACTCCCCTCCTTCGGTGGCTCACCGGCCAGAGTCCTGCCTCTCTTCCATGAGACCTCCTCCTTCTCATCCTCTCTCTCTCTCCAAGCATTGTTAGAGAGAGTTTTGACCAAACCGTTGTAAGAGTGTTTAATTCGTGCTCAAGAGAAGCATTTTGTCATAGCTAGAGCTCATCAGAGGTCTCCCTCTCCAAGGAGTGGCAGAGCTCATTGGATTTGTAGCTACCGTGGTAGGAGCACACCGAATTTGAAAGAGAGACGATGATGCTAGGATCTACAACTATTGGACACGATCGGCTAGTGCGCCCAAATTAGGGCCACCGCAGCCTCCTCTAAGTTTGGCTTGTCAGTGACACCCAAATATCCGATCCTATCCTCTGGTATGCTTGTTGCAAGTCTTTTTTGGATTTGTTGCAACAACTTTATCAAATTGTTGTAACTTTATCAAATGGTTGCATGAGATGTTTTATTTTGTTGCAGTGGATCTTCACAAATGTTGTGGCACAAAAAATTTTGTTACAGTTCGGTTGTGAATTTGTTGCACAAGAATTTATTTGTTACGATAAGTTTGCTAGATTATTGCATTGTATTTGTTGTAATATGTTGTTGCAGAAGTGGGGAGAATTATGCTTCATGTTCATCATAGTGATATTGCTATTCACTGTAAATTTATTGCATATTTAATTGTTTGTATGATATGAGCCGATTTGTTGTAAATATATCTCGGTTGTTGTATCTTTGTAAAAAAAGTATTGCATCAATTATTATTGAATATTGCTACTATTATTTTTAAATGTTGCAATATTGTAACATCAAGATTTATTTGTTTGAGATATTTGGATTTGTTTTAAATATATCTCGGTTGTTGTATCTTTGTAAAAAAAGTATTGCATCAATTATTATTGAATATTGCTACTATTATTTTTAAATGTTGCAATATTGTAACATCAAAATTTATTTGTTTGAGATATTTGGATTTGTTTTAAAATGTAGTTAAGATCCAAGATAATGATTTTATGCAATTTCGATGAGAAGATGATACTTTTCCCTTTTTATCGGGCATTGTGTTGTTAATAGTGTATGTTGTTGCATGTATTAATTAAAAATATTGTACACATTATCTAAAAATGTTTGCCTGGAAGCGTAAGTTAAGAATACTTCCATTGCAACTAGCAACACCCAAAATTGAATCACTTCTTGCGGTTCCTCACCAAGAACCGCTCCATAACCACCTTCCTCTTCGTCGCCTCCTCCTCCCTCGCCGACGCCCCGTACTCCGTCGACGCCGCGCCATGCTCCACCGCGCTCACCGCATTGGCCCTCGCCGGCCACTGCCGCGGGAAAAAGTAGAGCGCCGTCGAGGTGAGCAGCGTGGCCCCGACCCGGCCGCAGAGCAGCATCATCACGAGGCACACCACTGCTGCCGCTGCGCTCGCCTCGGGCGACCTCTTCTCAGGCCGCTTCACCGACGGAGGCACCGCTTCCAAGAACGACGAGGAGGAGGACGACGACAGGGATGATGAGCAGGAAGACGACGTGCAGGCCGAGTCCAGAGACGCCGAGGAGCTCAGCCCCGACAAGGACGGCACCGACGACGACTTCCCCGCGCCAACAATCATGTCGTAGACATCGATGTCCGCCTCCCGGCCCGGCGATCTCTTCGCCTCCGCCAACACGGACGACGACGACGACGACTTCTTCTTGCCCTTATTACCGGACAAGAACTTACCCCGGAAATACCTCGCCCGGCGACGACTCCGCCCGCGAGCTACAACCGCCTCGTCGTCGCCCGCGTCGTCGGCGACGGCCGCCGCACCGCCGAAGCACACAAGCTTCATGTCTATACTACGCCTGTGTATCTGGATCGGATTGGTAAGTCGCTGAGGCTTTCGTGGGTGGATGGGTGAGATGATTCGGTATGTATAGGATTGTTGTGGCTTCTCGCGACGACTGCGTCGTGAGGCTTGGGTTGGGCGCCTGTGCGGTTGACTGACTCTCAGACTCACTCGGTTTCGAGCTTTACCTTCGGCCTCGGTCGGGCCCTGCCTGCGAATGTGTGCTGATCTCGTTGGTCGTTACTCGATTTGCGTTTAGCACGCTCTTGCCTTGTGTCACATCAATACATGACTGATTCCACTAGGGCCGTGTGTAGCGCGGACATGTGTTTACGCGTAATGGCGTAAGATTCGTGCAGTTTAGTTTTGGAAAAAAAAGTCTATATAACATTCTGAACTTTGCTCGAAAATATTTTTAACATTTCGAATTATGAAATCGGACATTTGAACTCTTAAACTTTATAATCGAGTTCAAATACCACCTTAACTCGGTTTCGGATGGTGTATTACCTACGTGAAGTAATGAGTGGACGATTTTACCACGTAGTACGTAGGATGACATGCTGGTTAAGTTTAGGTGAATGATAGGTGGGATCTGTAGAGTATTCTCTCATAAATCAAAATAGAGAGGAGAAACTACAAAAGGGCGGTGATCATGAAAGCACATTTGAGAGTTTGGTGGGGGAGAAGTCCTTATGAGTCTCACATGTCTTTGATTTAACTTAGCTAGAATGTTATCATATGTGATAAAATCGTTTATTCATCATACCACACGGTTAATATCACCATGCGAAACCTGATCAGAATGTTATTTAAACCGGTTGTAAAGTTCGAGAAGTTAAATGTGTAGTTTTATAGTTCGATATGTCACACGGATTTCTAAGTAAAATTTAGAATGTTATGTAAACTTACTCCTTTGATCCAGCGTATAAGGGTTGGGTGACCCCAAAGCCTTCTAGTTTAACCCATAAAAAAGTCAATGCTCCTTATGACCCCAATGTGCCTATGACAACCCCAATGACTGCTCCATGATCCACCCCTGGTCTATACTTACGACTATTACGTATATTTTTGGCCAATACTTCGTGCTATACAACGATAATTGCTCCTATAAATTGTAACAGGTTGTCCTTTCAAACAATTCTCCTCCTGTCCTTCACAATACAGGAGTACCCACCGCAATTAGGCATTTCATGTACTTGTATTATGCCTAAAGCGATCTATTCTAAAAGAAAAAAAAACGAGTTACAGCTTGGGGTAGAGGGAGTAGTGCTAGTGCAAGTATCATGAGATGCTATAGCGTATCTTCCCTGTAGTGCGTTGAGTACTACGGGGAATAGAAGTGGAAAATAGATATGAATTATTTGTATTATTAAATTATTATATTTGAAGTATACAAATATAGTATAGATTTTTTCATCTGATTAATAATTTATCTTCTATTTATATTTGTATTAAAATTAGCATAAAAAATATAGATGCGAATATGGTATAGATATTTACCATCCTATATGTTATTTTATCCAAACTATTCGTATTTATTCGACGAAGTAATATACATATTTTATTACAATACAACTAATTTCATATTCGACAAAGCAATATACATATTTTATTGTAATACAACTAATTAATTGAATAAATTTCTTTAATTCAATGTAAAATCATGTTTATACATATTTTATTACAATACAATTAATTAATTAGATAGATTTCTTTAATCCAATGTGAATTTCACCGCGCGCGTGGCAAAGCAGGCATTTGTTTTCCTCGTGTTAGGAAACACAATTTCTCTTTCTTTCTGACAGCGTTAGGAAACGCAGACATGATCCTCTATTCAATGTCTAGCTTGAGAAGAAACAAAAACGTAAGGTTGGTGAATTCATCATGGAGCTGCCTAGGCGTGGTGGCCGACGACCAGGGAAGGGCGGTGCCAGGTTCCTAGGCGGCCATGAGCCGTGGCCAGTGAGCCCAAGGAGGAGAGGCGAGGGGGGGAACTATAGGGAGGCGACATATTCGGCCCTAGTTGGCCAGATCTGGGGGATATGTTCGGGGCGGTGTAGGCACACGCACGGGGGGCGGCCGGTGGCCGGCAGAGAGCGTGGGGCCAGCGTGTCCAAGCTCAGTCATGAGTCACCATCCCGCCTGGGAAGCACCACAGAGAGAGAGAGAGAGAGTGAGGGGAGTGAATAAGGGGAATGGAAGGAGATGTAGAAAGAAGAAAACTCAGGGGAGGAGGTGCTCGGCACCAATGGTCGGCGGTGCTCAGCGCGGCCGTGCCATGAGCCAGAATGGAGGGTGAGGGGGAGATGAGAGATTGAGGAAGGGGAAGAAGATAAGGCCATGCCAGTCGAATAAAACGAAGAAGTAAGGCCGGGCGGTAAGAAAAAAAGGGAGAAAGGAAAAGAAAGAAAGGAAGGGAAAAATAAAGGATGAGAAAAAAGGGGATTTGCGACGTGCGCATCAAATCCTACCCCCTACGTGTTGGATCCTTAATCCCGGGCATTTTTATGCCAGCGTCGGTTCTTACGCGTAGAGTCGATGTCTTTCATTTAAGCGCATATACCGATATCCTATTCTAAGTCGGGATTAACTGCCTGTTGAGGTAGAGGGTCGGATCGACGTCGTCCACACGTCGCTCTGCTTCGCTTGGGTTAACAGGCAAGTGTATGGTAGAGCAGTAGACCATAGAGTTTATAAAATATGCTATGTTTACATGATATGATAATGTTTATATGGAATTGCAATGTTTACATGACATGATGATGCTTATATGGAATTGCAAAGTTTACATGACATGATGATATTTATTTAATGATGATAATGGTAATAGAATGGGTTGAGCAGCGATGCCACCATACCAATGATAATATTGATGAAAATGACAATGACAATGGGTATATGTATTTGTATCATGTGCACTCATGAAATGAGAACTGAGGTGGATCCCACAAGACCTACTTCGATAGGCCTCCATGGGAGTGAAGAGACCCCATGCCGATATGGGCGGGCCCAAGATTTTTAGGTGAATATCGACGGGTGTTCATTTGGCAATATCGGTATATGCAACGAGATGAGTAAATGAGAATGTAGAGTAGTGCTGCATTGCACTGATGGTAAGATAATGTTGGAACATGGGAATGATAAGATGAACATGTTAATGTATGTGGATTATGATATGGTTGGTAATTGCTTACATATTTTGGTAGTGTTTATCGTTCTATTACGTTCTTGTTGAGTCTTCAAGTTTACCCTTGCTTTATTTATTTTTTTAGGTGATCATTGAGAACGTCATGTACAAACGGAAGTAGTATATAAATAATTCTACGTACTAACAGCACTTCACACATCAACTTTTGTTTGTATGTTTAAACTTCACTAGTATGCTAGAATAATTGCTTAAAATGATATGATATAAGTGGTCGCTGTATTATAAATAAAGTAGTGTTTGTTTAAAATAGTTAGTAGTTATTAAAAATAGTAATATTATGTAATGATAGTAACACTTTAGGCACGAAGAATGAATAAGGTGTTACAAAATTCTGCAGGGAAAGAAAAGGAGCGAAGAACTCCTTGTGGGCCTGGTTGCTTCTCTCGTGTCCCATTTTCCACGGCACCGGTTCAATGTGCCAACCAGTTGCTCTTCTGCACACAAGGTTGTACATCACTTGTATTCGTGCTGGAACTAGAAGTTCAAAGTTCCATTCAACCTGTTATCAGCTGTCGTGTGGAGTTACAATTCCGTGCTACATGCACTGATGCACGTTGCTCTAGGTAGAATTTTGTTCTGACACCTGTTTTGCCCTCTGTATGGCTGAATGTTTTAAGGGTATATGTATATTGGATTTTATTGATAGCTTTTGATTGTGTCTGATAAATAGTAGTATCTGATGAATAATAGTGATTAATAAATAGTAGTATATTATGTAAGAAAGACAGTGCAACAAAAGACACTACAACATTCGGAATGGCATACGACTTACGGAATTATGATATAATAAAATACAAAACACATTATAATATATAAAAATAAAAAGTAGTGATTGGTAGAAATGGTTTATAGAAACTAAGGTGTTCAAATTAACTTAAAACACATTAGAATTCATCTGATGTGTTGTGCCAAACCAGTCACAAATGTACACAGCTGCGAAGAACTAGCTTTGTGTTTTGAAACAAATCACACCGTACTCGCCTACTACCGGCCGAAAAACACATTATGCCCGCCCGTACCGTAGAAAGATTAACGTGCAGCCCAAGAGGAACGCGGGTATCCAAACGTGAAACTAAACGCATATGTTCCAGATGGTTCCAACTTACTGGCACATTTTCTACCTCTGAAACATGAACTCTTTATAGCATTTCCTAACAGCCGCTGTTGAGTCTGCGACCACCACAACTGACATGACCGACTGGCCTTTTAGCCGATTGAGGGCATGTTCTAACGTGCTGTAGCTTTAAGCTAAAATAGCACGCTGTTAGATATTTATAAGATATTCAATTAAAAAAAATGAAGAAAAAATAGAGAAAATAAAAAATACTGTTGTATCTTCACAGATAATATAAATGAAAAAGAAAAAACCACATTAAAAAGCCAATGCGTCCTAAACAAGTTTTCTTCTTCTAGAAACTATAAGTTCACTGTTTAGAACAGTGCCTGAGTGGCACCACTGCACCAATACCAAGATGTTCCTCTGCATTCAGGGGGGGCCTACTTTCCAAAGACAAACTGTAGCTTATCTATGTCCAGGACAAAGGAGTAGCTTCCCGTGAACCTTGACGGTAGGTTACAAGAGTTAGCCAAGAGTTCCCAAATACAGATTTGACTGAACAGCAGCAAAACATTACAAAAATCGTTTGATGTATTTGCATGGCATCTTTTGCGCAAAATGCATAAAAGATTATTTGATTTTTTTGGTTTTCACATTGCTCCACTGATGGGTGCAGAAGAAACATGGAAAAAGCAACGGTTTCCAGTCTTGGATTAAATGACGTACTGCAGCCCACACTGAAATTGAGACCGACACCAAGGCTGTAGGGTTTTCAATCGATTATTCCAACCTGTCGTCATTATCCTTCCAGTGATGCAGCGGCATCCTTCTCATCAGAAAAGTAATCTTTCCTGCAAAAGAGATCAACACAAACCATGTCATCTCACTCTGAGACATCAAACAGTAAATGGGGCAACATGGCTAAGCTTCGTAACAAACCTTATTTTACGGGAAAGCTGATACAAGCCTGTACCGGCCATTGCAACGTTAACACTGAAAAGATTCCAGTTTTTCTGAAACATTATAGCATTACAAAGCAACGAGATGAGCAACAATCAAAATGGGAAACAACACACAATGACAACAGTGCATGCTGAAAAACCTCTTTCCACATAAAAAAGAAGCATGCAGAATTAAGATCAAGTTATTTCACTGCAGATATATCAGCTCATTTCAATTCAGGAAGTTTCAGAACAAGGTATATAAGAAATCAATATGGCAAAAAGTTTTTGACTGCCTGTTAAGAACAAGAAAGCTGAATTTTCTTTTCTGAGATCAGGAGTTCAGGGTACTCAACAAGTGAAAGGAAAAGGTTCAGGAGTATAAAGCATAAATTCAACAAGCAACTGAGCATCACCGGTCCAATCCAGGGAGTAGTTAAAAAAATACAATATCAAAAGATTGATGCAACTAAACCAATATCTTTGCAGCAAGAAAGGTTGAAGTTTAAAATGTACATTTCAGATAAAATATAACCCCATCACCTTATAAGTTTCAGTGCATAATAATGGAAAATAGTAGTACGTATGGACAAGAATCGAGGGCTTACCGGTGTGATAACCATGCTGTAGCGTGACCAGATGATTCCAGTGCAAGCAACAGCTGCACACCATACAACATAATTAGCATGTGAGAAGTACACAAGAATAGATGGTAAGATAATGGCCATATTGTGTGAAATGCAAGCATAAAATTGATTGGATAACTTAAACATACCAACTTGCTGAGGATAGGATATCTTTTCAGGTGGCTTAGCGAAGTCGGCAATGTTAGCAATGCTGATACCCCATTTAAATGTTGGAGCCCAAAAATGAACTGCAATGAAGGTCAGATCTTGTCTCAGCCTCTCAGGTGATAGTGATAATGATAACTTGTCCAATAGATATCCATCACATTGTAGTACAAATAACAGCTAAGCATGAGCCATTTGAATTGGTCCATGATTCACAATACTGACCAAGAATACATTTTCCACAATACAGACTAGTGTAACGCCAAGTTCAATATCAAATATCCAAGAATGCAGCTCAGGCATGACAAGAACATGTGCAAATTTGGAAAAAGCTGATGGAAAAGCTGGAAAACATTCAACTATCCAAGGGGAAGATGTAATCTCTTCGGGGCTTGAGAAAACTGCGGTATTTACCACTAGATCACATCATAAACACCTAACATTTAAAGGGGTTATTAGTACAACAATGCAAAATCCTTTGAAGTCTAAGCTTTCATTAAAACAAGTCAAGATTTTCTTATGGCACGCTCACCAGGACAAAAATTCAGACAGGTGAGCAATTGAAAAAAGTGCAATTGGCAAGGGATGAACATTGTCAGCTCTGTGGTGAGCTAAGGCCTAAGGGAAACTGACCAGGTGCCTCATTGCTAGGTTTGTTTGGACCTGTATGAGAAATGCCTTGGCATGTCAGGACGTTCCTTATTTATTATTTCACTTTGTTGAGGGGCAGTTACAAAAGGGGTACTGTAGCAGTCGTATATGGTATGTTTAGATTAATTAGGATAGAAATAAGAATAGTTAGTTTTTTTATTAGATGGGTTTACTATCTTATAGATATATTCTATTTATTAGAGATATATTTCCTTAGAGATAGAGATTGATTCTTAGGGGCCAAGTCAAGTTATCCCCATAAAAGTGATGGCATTGTATCTTCTTGAATCAAACAATAAAATGAATTAATCTAGTTTCTTTCTCAAGTTATATCATTCCAGTCTATAGTCAAATCTCTCATCCCTTTACGCCGATGCCGCCCGGCCTTCCTCCCGCGGTGTTTACTCTGATGAACTAAGATTCATCACATTTGGTATCAGAGCAGTCGATCCCTTCCCATGACTTTTGGTATCATGGTTCCTGCTGCCGAGTCGTTGGTCATGATAAAGGCTAATACCAACAAGATGGCCAACATCGACAAGAAGATGGCGGACATCTTACTCAACATGCATATCATCTTAGAGAAGATCGTGAATCAGATGAAGGCGTAACAAGAGGCTACAGTGGCGCTGTTCCCGGCAACTACCACAACGCCGCCAGAACATGCCGTGGCAACTGCAGTTCTGCCGACACCTACCGCAACCGTGCCACGCCATGCCACGATAGCCGTGTTGCTATCAAAGCCTACCGCGGGAACCATGTCGCTACCACGACCTAATGTGGTACTATCGATGCCCGCCCACCGCGATCATGCCATGTCATATCATGGTGTTGCCAAAAGCCGCCGTGGCCCTGTCGAAGTGCTGCGGCAACCGCATCGTGGAAGCCTATTACAACGTTGTCATGGTTGCCACCGTGTCTATCATGGCAATTGTAGATGTCATCAATGTTGTTGCACCTGTATGTAGATGCCACGTTCTTCAAAGTCACCAGCAAACGTCACAGTATTTTGTCAACTTGGGGTCTCCTAGGGCTGCAGCCATAGCCGCCACCACAGCTCGAGGACGAGCTGTCGCCGAAGGGGGGAGAAGTTGTCATGTGCACGAATTACTGTTCATGGCACTGGTCATGCGCGTGAGTTACTGTAGCAGTCGTATATGGCATGTTTTGATTAATTAGGATAGAGATAAGAATAGTTAGTTTCCTTATTATATGAGTTTACTATCTTATAGATATATTCTATTTATTAGAGATAGAGATTGTTTCTTAGCGAGTCAAGTTATCCCTATAAAAGGGGCGGCATTGTATCTTCTTGAATTAAGTAATGAAGATGAATTAATCTAGTTTCTTTTTCAAGTTATATCATCCCGTTCGCCGCTAGGGAACCTAAGTTCCACGCCTCTGTTTTTCCCTCTGGTCAGTACGCTGTTTAAAAGATCGGTTAAAAAAGAGAAAAAAAGCGTCGCTCCCTTGGTCGCCGTGCCGTCCAGCACCGCCTACCAATGGGCACTGTTGCTCTTCCTCGTTGCCTGGTGATCTTCGATGGTGTTAACTACACCGACTTCGTGTCTCACATGCGCATTCATATGCGTGGTCTTCGTCTCTGGGCATCCTCTCTGGCGATGTCATCCGTCCGCCTTGCCCTACCCTCCGACGGAACCTCGCCCCGACGGTGACAAGGATACTACGATGTCGATGATACGGTACGCCTCTGTCTACCAAGAGGCTCGGATTTATCGAGGATCAGCTGGCGATCTATACTCGGTGGTACGACGACGGCGCTTCGGCCTGCTATCCTCATTGCCAGTGTCCAGCCTCAGTTTTCTTCTGAGGTTGTGGGACTCTCCTCGGCTTTCCAGATGTGGACTCACCTTCGTCAGCGCTACGAGCCCTCTGGTGACGCCTTGTATCTGTCCGTGGTTCGTCAGGAGCATTCTCTTCAGCAGGGTGATGCTACTGTTGATGCTTTTTACACTCAGAGCTCTGCTATCTGGCGTCAGTTGTACTCTCTACTGCTGGGTTGTCGCTCTTGTCCGTCTTGCCCTAGCCGCACGGCCGACTGAGTTCGGCGGTCACGAGTTCCTTACTGCGCCGTCGTCCGAGTTCGGCGTGGCGTGCCCGGCTACTTGCACGTCGCCTCGTGTCACTCTCACGGAGGTCTTCTTGAGATACGCGAGGAGGAGACTACGCTGAGTGGTGTTGGTCCGATGCCACTCCTCCATACTATTGCCGTCCACCGGCTACATCGTCCGCTCCACGCTCAAGACACCGCCTCCTCCGGTGCCCACAGGCGGTGGTGGCGTCCTCCATCTGGAGGGGCCGTCCTCATTGCTCCTCTGCGACAAGGCGGCCACATTGAGTCTCGGTGCTATAAGAAGCGGCATCTTTCACGTCGTTTTCTACTAGCACCGACACTGGTACTTCTACATCGGCCACGCATCGACTACTTCAGATTTCTCTCATCGAGAGATAGCGGACTTCGGCCCTACTTGTTGCCTCGTGTTCTCCTCAGCGGGTTACGCTCTCGATTCTTGAGCAGCGAGAAACCACCCCTACACGGTGGTACATCCTCATGGATTCTTAATTCGGAGCATCTTTTCACATGACTTGATGCTTCCACTCTATCTTTCATTACACCCCTTGATTCCCCTGTTAGTGTCCTTCTGCGATGGTACCTCTTTACGTCTCTAGTCGAGGATCTCTTAGCAACTCATATTTTCATGTTCCTTCATTGCTCATGTTCCTCGCCTTACCATCTGACTTCTCTCTGGGCGGACATCGATCTTGGCTGTCGGTCATTCTTGACTCGACTCTTGTTGTGTTCAGACCGCCACACGGAGCTCGGTTGGTTCGCCCTCGGCGCTTTGACTCCAGCCGTCTCGGGAGCTTGACCGCTTCACCTTCCTTCCACCGCCACTGCTGCCGCCAGCTCTCCGCCTCGCCACTCTCTGGCTCTTTCCGGCGGTGGCATCACCGTCTTGGCCATATGTGTGGCTCCGTGCCTCGTTTTTAGTTCGTCGTGGTCTTCGGGGCTGTCTCGGAGACGTGTCTTTAGATTGTCGGGTGTAAGTTAGGTAAACAACTTGACTTCCTTATCCTCATAGTGAGTCAAGATCTCGTCGTCCTTTTGATCTTGTTCATTCGGATGTTTGGGGTCCGCTCCCCCGTTTGAAGGGGTCATCGATATTATATCATATTTATAGATGATTTTCTCGCTACACTTGGATATATTTCATGTCTTCTCGTAGTGAGGTTCTCGTCTATCTATAAACAATTTGCCACTATGGTTCGTACATAGTTCTCCACTCCTATTCGTGTCTTTCGTGGTTGATTACGCTAGCGAGTACCTCTCGTTACCTCACGCAGCTTCTTCTTGGCGAGCGGGGCACTCTCGCTCGATTCTCTTGTCCGGTGCTCATGCTCGAATGGTGTTGCCTGAGCGCAAGCATCGTCACCTTCTTGAGTCGCTGCGTGCCACGATGATTACCGCCTATTCCACCTCACTTTTGGGCCGAGGTGTTTCCACTGCCGCCTATCTCGTCAACATCCAAATTCTTACGCTCTTGAGGAGCAATCCTTGAGCGTCTATGTGGTCTCCTTCGACTACTCGCCCTTCGCATGTTTGGCTGCGTTTGCTACGTTCTCCTCGCCCCTCGAGAACGTACCAAACTGACTGCTCAGTCTGTTGAGTGTGTTTTTCTAGGATACAGTGCCGAGCACAAGGGCTATAGGTCTTTGGGATCCGGTGGTCGACGGATCTGGATTTCTCGGGATGTGACTTTCGACGAGTCTCGTTCCTTCACCCACGTCCTACCTCTTCTTGGCTTCCTCATGAGTCTCTATCCTTTTGACCTTTCGGATACACCTATATCTGCCTTGCTGCGTCCACCCGAGTCCCACTCGAGTCTCCTCATATTCCTTCCGTGCCTCTCTCGCCGTTGTCGCCTCCTGCGGCTCCTCGTGCTCCCCCACTACACTCGTCTACACTCGTCGACCTCGTGTTGAGGATCTTCCAGATGAGCCATCTTCTTCTGATGATTCATCTTCTGATGGACCATCTTCCCCTGATGGATCATTTTCTCCTCACGCTTCGCTCTCCGCGATCGCCATCGCTTGACCCCACTGCTTTTGCCTTTCTTTGTGCGACTACTCATGAGCCTGTTTCTTCGAGATCTCATACTCACCCCGAGTGGCGGCATGCCATGGCCGAGAGATTGCGCCTTGAGCGTCTTGGTACTTGGGATCTTGTTCCTTTCCATCTCATTCTCGTCCCATCACGTGTAAGTGGGTCTATAAGATTAAGACTCGCCTCGATGGTTCTCTTGAGCGCTATAAGGCGCGTCTTGTTGCCGTGGTTTCAAGCAGAGCATGGTCGTGACTACGACGAGACTTTTGCTCTGTGGCTCACATGACCACCGTCCGCGCTCTTCTCTCGGTGGCGCCTGCGCCATCGCGGTCTGCATTCTCGACTTGATGTCAAGAATGCCTTTCTTAATGGCGAGTTGCGTGAGAGGTCTACATGCATCCGCCGCTGGGTATTCTTCTTGAGGGCATGGTCCGCCTTCACCGCCTCTCTATGGCCTTAAGCAAGCCCTCGTGCTTGGTTTGAGCGCTTCTCCTCTGTGGTCACTTCTGCTGGGTTTTTCATGAGTGATCACGATCCTCGCTCTTTGTCCACACGTCGCCGTGGTCGGACTCTTCTTCTTACGTATGTTGATGATATGATCATTACGGAGATGATTCTGAGTACATTGCCTTTGTCAAGGCTCGTCTTAGTGGCGGTTCCTTATGTCGGATCTTAGTCCTCTTCGTTACTTCCTTGGGATTGAGGTTACTTCCACTCCGGATGGTTTCTTTATGTCCCAAGAGAAGTATATTCGGGATCTTCTTGATCGCGCCACTCTCGTGATCAACATCTTGTTGAGACTCCCATGGAGCTCAATGTTCACCTTCGTCCCTCGATGGTGAGCCTCTTTACGATCCGGCTTCGCTATCGTCACCTTGTTGGGAGTCTTGTCTACCTTGTTACTCGTCCGGATATCACTTATCCGGTTCACATTACGAGTCGGTTCGTTTCGCTCCCACTCGTGTCCACTCTGACCACCTACTTGAGTTCTCGATACCTTGTGGACTATCTCGTCGTCTCTTCTTTCCACGCTCCACGCTCGTTACGACTTGAGCTTATTCGGATGCTACTTGGGCGATGATCCTCCGATCGTTGGTCTATCTCGCTTCTGTTTTTCTTGGTGGTTCTCTCATTGCACGGAAGGCGAAGAAAAGCATCGCAGTGTCCTGTTCGAGTGCAGAGGTGAGTTGCGAGCTATGGCTCTCTTGACAGCAGAGATTACTTGGCTACGGTGGTTCCTTGAGGACTTTGGTGTTTCGTCACTACACCGACTCCTCTTTTGTCGACGAAGACAGTGCTATCGATGTCCGTGATCCCGTGAAGCATGATCTATAGTCAAATCTTTCATCCCTCTATGCCGATGCCGCCTAGCCTTCCTCTCGGTGGTGTTTACCTCGATGAACTAAGGTTCATCACAGTAGCTAATCAGGAACAACGTGGAAATTGAGGAAGAAGTTCTTGGCTAACCCAACTGATGCATTGTAAAAAAATTTACTTCGATGAGGCAACGACAGTGCATATTTCGTGAAGGGGAGAAGGAGAAGGTGGAACCGGCTACTACCAGAATGAAATAGGTCATCAGACTATTGAAGCGTGAAACACAGCAGCTGTCTGGTGGTTTGTTTTCTCCTAGTCATGATGTTGGTTGTTCCAACATGGGTTTGTGGTCAGCAAGGCATCGTGGTTGCCTGTTTTCTGATACATTTTGTTATGAACTGTAAGATGGAATCCCCAGCATTTCCCTCCTCCCTAAATCCTGTGGTCTGGTAATCAATTTCTAAATAAAGCTGGGAAGTAACCTATTGTCTAAAAAGAACATGCTCAAGCTATCCTGATGTCTATGGGAATCGTTATATAGGTTCAGTGTGCATGATAAACAAAGCAAAGGTGACAGCCAAGACAGAAATGACAACAGGAAAAGTAAGGCGAATAGGGATGTCACTAACTGGTTTTGGGGCCAGCAGGATGGTTCCAAAAGGCTTGAAGCTTTGAAGAAGCCATTCAAACTAACGCACACTTTCCTGTCCTTTTGCACAACCTGTTTTCACCAACTTAATTGTCGTCCTGTGCCCATACAAGCAGAAAATAGAATAATCATGTCTGTTAGTCTGCCATAATCAAGATATCACAAATGCCCTAAAAGAGGGTGAATGCATCTCTGAAAAACTACAAGGTACAAATAAAAATAATAAAACTCAGCCAGAATATGCCAGTGCATCAATCTGGATATCATAGGGATAAATTTTTTATGTAAGCAAGTTCATGCAATACTACGACAACCCTATGTCAGGATACAAGAACCCAAAATACATTCCATAACAAAACATGATGGCCAATAATTGCTATCAACGGGAGAAGTAGGGAGCGAACCTCGCCGCTGTCATGAAGCTCGCCATCCAACTATCCAAGGACGGGATGTGAGCGGAAGGAGTCAGGAGGGGTGGGTGTGGGGATCGGGGGAGAAGTAGAGCATTCCTAATCTTACCGATTCAGAGCTCCACCCCTCCAAATCATGGGCAGGCAGGCTCATCCGTCAATTCAGGTGGACACTAGTAGGCTACAAGTCGAATTGCAAGCCCAATTCTCCCCATAGATAACATTGCAAACTCGGTGATTTCGCCAGCCTGTGCTCCACATCTTTACACGCCGCACGGCCACATACCCCCGAATCAGCATCCAATGCACAAAATTTGGCTCGCTTAATCGCTTAGATAACGAAACGGAAGGAATTAAACACCGGGCACGTCCTAACCAGCATCAGGATCATAGATAAGCGGGTCCAAACGATCGCAAAACCCTAACCCTCACTCCCAACCCCCCTCAGAAACAGATCCAACGCAGACGAGACGAGCCAACCAGAGCCCACTGCTTTTACGGCGAAGGAGGAGGGGGAGAGACCGATCACCTGAGAATCCCGCCGCCCGTCGCCGGAGCCGAGGAAGCCGACGAGAAGAGGGGATGGGGGGAGTGTGGTGTTTTCCCTGACCGTGGCTTACAATCTCGCAGGTGTGAGGCGTGCGACGGCAGGCGGCCAGGCGCAAGGACCGGTCGGAGCTGGTTCATGGAGACTAGCGACATCACATGCCGTTCGTGGGTTTACGGACGGCAGTGATGAGGCTCGGGTGTATGGATTTATTCTAGCGTTTGTCAAGTGGATCGCGCTGGCGTAGTCGACGACAGCAGCCACCAAGCACCTCGCTCCTCGGCATATCAGCTCAGCCCAGCCCGGCCCATTAGCGTCATAAGTGACACTGATATGACGCTGCTACCATACAGACACGTGCATGATATTCGTTCCAGAAACTCAAGTGCATCCAATTACTCTATCAGGTCTGTTTGGAACACGGAACAAAAAAAAGGAATAAAAAGCATAAGAATGAAAAATCATGCATTTATAAAACAAAGAAATAAAAAAACATTTTTTTCAGAATGGATGTTGGAACATAGGGATGCAAACAGCAAAGCAATTTTTGAGTGAATAATAAAATATCATTCACTTAAACTAAGTGAGCGCTAATTGACTGGCTATGGAGCCACCAAATGAGGACCGTATCCTAATCCCAACCACTCTGGTCCACTCTGGTCCGATGGCCAGCGCGGCACGCAAGACTCATGACTGCGACCGCAGAACATGGGATCGGAGCTTCAGACCATAGGCTCGTACATTACCGTCAAAACGATACGCCGTTGGTGGGAACTGAAAGATACATCACACATGTGCACCCAATAGCACTAGTCAATTAGTCATTACCGAGGATAACTGGAGCGAGGTGGTAACTTGAGTGTTCGGATACGACTCGAATCTATTTTCATGCTCTAGTAAAATCCCTACGTTCTCATCTAAAAAAATCCCTACGTTCTAAACCAATAAACCATTGGATCAGAAGTTAATGCTCTATATGAAGCTAGTTTAGTAAACTCATCTCAAATCAAACTTGGACCATTTTGTCCCTGTTGAGAGGGGTTCCCGCTACCTCGGGGCCATAACACATTTGACGTGATGACAGACATCAGGGAATCAACCCCATACGAGGTCCGCGGACCAACGCTGGACGAGGTCTAGAGTTCATCCCACGAAGTTCGCGTCACCCCGGACGGGTCTAAGAAACCAAGACGGAGCTCGAAGACCAACTTTGGCCAAGATTCAAAGTCCACCCTTGGTGAAGTCCGGAGGTCAACCGCGGACGAGATCCAAAAGCTGACCCAAGATGTAATCTGGAGGCCAACCCCGAACGAGATCCTGGGGTCGACCCAATATGGAGTTCGGAGGCTAACCTCGAGCGGGGTTCGGAGGTCGATCCTGGAGACCAACCTCGAGGGAGGTCTATGGACTGGCCCTGGAGTCCCTCGGACAAGATAGGACCCACTTGGCATGAAGGAAAAAAATACCCTTAGAAATAAGTTAGGCCCAGAGGGTAAACTTGTAACTTCACTTGCCTCCTCTCACTCTATGAATAGCATGTAACATCCCATTTTTGGGTATGTTCTTGTGTTTGTGTAAGATTCAAAAATTGAGTTCAAATTCAAATTCGGCTTTTCAATTTTCGTTGGAATTTCAATATTTGACAAAATTTTAAACTATCTTGGGCCTTACCCATTTCCCCGACCTCTTTTCTCTTGACCCTCTCTCTCTTTTCTACCAAGGCCTTCGGCCCACCGGCCTTCCCTCCCCTCCTTCCTCTTCTCCTCCCTGGTTAGCCTCCAAGCCACCTGCCCGGCACAGTGTCGACAGGCGTCGCCCTCTTGCCTCCCCCAAGACCTATTGAGATAGCCCCCTCATCTGGCCTAGCTCCCCCCTCTCTCTTTCTCCCTCCACCGCGCACCTCTCCCTCCTCCCCACAAGCACTGTGGCCAACCCGCCTGTCGCTCTCGACCGATCATACCCCATCGCACCTCGCACCCCTTATCTACCCCGAGCTAGTCCTCCCTCTCCTCCACCTAGCTCACTCCCTCTGCTCCTCTCACCGCAGCTGATGGTGACGCAGAAGACCCGATCTCTGGTGCCACCGCCTCTTTTCGATGCGTTGACCCATTTCCCTAGCACCGGTGCCGCCTACTAGCTGTCCCTCCCTCCCCTCTCTCCCCATAGCCGCACCAAGTGCCACCCTCTTCTCGCTACTCCTGTTGAGCAATAGTGCCGCCACTTACCGCCTGAGCCCTTAATGGCCTAACGGCTAACTCCCTCCTCTATCACCCATAAAAGGTCGCTTGAGCTTCTCCTTGGCTCTCACCCCCTCCTTCTCCCCTGCTTTCTCCCGAGCTCACCCTACCTCCGCCGTTCACTTTCCTTCGACTGTCACCAGTGCCAGCCATCTTCCTTGAGATTCAAGCCGTGCCAAGCCTTCCTTTGTGATCGCCTTGTGCCACTGGTGCTCCTTACGAGCCTTATTTTCCTCCCTCCCTTTGTAGGCCACCGACGAAATCCATCTTCTCCAACTCTGGCGCCCCATTGTCCTAGCGTTCTGCTGCATCCCGGGCCAATCCGCTGCACGTGGAGCACCGCCCGGCCACCCCGAGTCTTCCTCGACCTTTGCCCAGCTTCCTCCTCCTCTCTGATGAGCCTGCACTGAAGCAACCTCGCTGTTGCTCTGGTCTCACAACACTAGCCTAGCTCCGATCGCCCCAAGCCCCTCTCTCTCCCGGTGAGCTCCTATTCCCTCTTAGTAGCTCTACTCTCCTTTAATTGGCTTCTAACCACCTGGATCACTATCGCGCCTGTCCTTTGATCCCGCCGCTTCCAGCTCATCGTCAGTAGCTCGATAGTCCTCCTCGGCCCACACCAACTCACCTAGAGATCCGCATAAGGCCGAGCATCCCATTTGGCCATTTCCTCGGGCCATCGCTGTTTCTCCCGTCGTCGGCGAGGTTCGCCTCCCTCCAGCTAGAGAAGAAACACGGTAGATGCATCATTAGGGTAGCTTAATGACTGTGGTTAACGTGGTTTAATTGTCTCACCGATAGTGGGCCATCCCTTCCTTAATCAAGGCCATGTTTGGTTGACACGCGGGCCCCACTCCATTTTAAAATCTTTTAAAACTTGATTTTAAAATTCAGGCCACTGACATGTGGGCCCAAGTACTATTTACACAGTGTTGGGCCCACGTGTCAGTCTTTGGGCCCATTTTCTTTTAAATTTTTTCTTTCTTTCTTTCTTTAATTTAAATAACCATGGGCTCCACCTCTCATTCTCTGAGTTTTTTCAAAATAAAAATAATTCAAAAATTAATTAAAATTTGAGGGTCCCACCTGTCAGGGAGAGAATTCTCTCTCCTCTATTTATTTTTGGATTTTATCTAAAAATAAACACGTAGACCAGCTACAACAAGGACGTTGGTGGGCTAGACAGCTCTATTGACGGTGGAGAGGCGAATGCGGCGATGATCTGATCAAGGCCTTCGGTTTGTAGCATGAGAATAAGAAAGCGATTAGACTTGTGAGCGCACGTCACTTCAATCAATCCTTCATTGGGATGGAAGTTACACGTCAGAGCGCATTGTTGTATTGTACCCAAGTGGTCCTTTGTTCCGAGTTGTGACTGGTATACATGTCGGCCATTCTCCCAAAAGAAATAGGAAAAAAGAAAAAAGAGATGGCACCCATCCGGGTTCTGGATCCCGATCGAGCACTGCCAATCTGGCGCTGGCCTCTATGCCTTGCCGACTCCCACCCCTAGTTGGCCTCTACTCCGAATCCTGGACACCCTTTGGACCCGGATTGTGTCTAGGCTACCCCGCTTTGATCCCCTAAACAGCTCACAGGCTCTCTCTGAACCCCCTCACGGACCCTCTCTATGCCATCTCCACTTGAGCTCCGTAGATGACCCACTCTGCACTGCTTCGGACACCCTCTACTAACTTCGCGCGTATCAAACCCCCTCCGCTCACTCTGCGCCATCCTGGACCCCTATGCTCACTTCGTGCTCTCCGGACCCACGGTGCTTGCTCAGCCAAGCCATCGAGACGTGCCACACCATGCCGACAGGTCCTAACACGTCTCGATGGCTTGGCCTCGGCATGGTTTAGCTCATTCTCGATGACTTTGCCTCAATTGAACTCCACTTTACCTCGACTAAGGGCTCCGCCTAGCTTGATGGATTCACCCAGGCGAGCTCTAACATGCCTAGATGGCTTGGCCTCAGTGTGATTTAATTCAGCCTCGATGGATTTGCCTTGGCTGAACATTGCTTCATCTCGATGGCATCTCCTCGACTGAGAGCTCCTCCTAGCGCGATGGATTCGCATCGGTGAGTTCCAACACACCTCGATGGCTTGGCCACGACGTGGATCAACTCAGCCTCGATGGCTTCACATCGGCTAGACTTATCTTCGCCTCGACGACATCTCCTCGACTAGGGGCTCCCCCTAACTCGATGGATTCACCACATCGAGCTTCAACACATCTCGATGGCTTAGCCTTGGCGTGATTCAACTTGGCCTCGATGGCTTCTCTTCGGCCAAACTTCACTTCACCTCGATGGTATCTCCTCCACTAGGAGTTCCCCCTAGCTCTACGGATTCACATAGGTGAGCTCCAACACGCCTTGATGGCTTAACCTTGGTGTGGTTCAACTTAATCTTGATGGCTTCGTCTCGATGACGTCTCCTCGACTAGAGGCTCCCCCAAGCTCGATGGATTCGCCTTGGCAAGCTTCAATACACCTCGGTGGCTTGGCCTTGACGTGGATACACACTCACCCTCTAGGGTCAAGACTACGACAACTTGCCCTCTGAGGTTAGGTCTGCGACCACTCACCCTCCGGGGTCGAGTCTTCACAGTCTTACACCCACCCTTCGGGGTCGGGTCCACAACCACTCACCCTTCGGGGTCATGTCTGCACCGCCTTACGTCCAACCTCTAGAGTCGGGTCTTCAACAAGCACTAATTTTTCAGATATAGATGGTGACGTCCAGCCGCTCACGAGCTTCGTCCCAAGCGTCATGTTTTTTTCGGAGGGAGACGATGATGTTCTCGCCTCCCTGATGGGCCTGCCACTCGCAAGCTTCGCCTTGAGTGTCAAGTTTTTTCCCATCAAAGACGGTGATATTTTTGCTTCCCCAATGGATCCGCAGCTCATGGGCTTCAACTAGAGCACCAAGTTCTTTCAATGGGAGGTGACGGCGTTCTCGCCTCCCTAACGGACCAGCCACTTGCGAGCTTTGCCCTGAGCTCCAGGTTTCTTCTGATGGGAGATGGTGACGTTTTCGCCTTCCCGATTGATTAGTCGCTCGTGAGTTTCGCCTCGAGCACTAAGTTTTTTCGATGGGAGATAATGATGTTCTTGCCTCCCTGATGGATCAGCCGCTTACGAGCATCACCCCAAGCGCCAAGTTTCTTTCGATGGGAGATGATGATGTTCTCGTCTCCTCAATCGATTAGTGGCTTGTGAGCTTTGTCTCGAGTGCCAATTTTTTATGGGAGACAGTGATGTTCTCGCCTCCCTAACAGACGAGCTTCGCCCTGAGCGCCAAGTTTTTCCAAGGGTAGACGGTGACATTCTTGCCTTCCCAACAGACCAGCCGCTCACGAGCTTCGCCCCCGAGCACTAAGTTTTTTTTCAAGAGGAGACGACAACATCCTCACCTCCTCACCTCACAGGCAACTCATAAGTCCCTAGTACTTTATGCCCCAACGCACTCCTAGTCGTCAGATTAGTTCGCCTGGCAAGGGGTAACACTCCACAATGGCCTCACCTCCACATGATACGACTCGACATATAACACATTCCCTCGACCAATTTTAGCTCGATCTATTGGCATCTCCTCGATTATACGTGCATGTTGGATTGATCACTTTACATCGACAAAGTGCCTATATGTCACCTCGATGCAGTGTGATTAGCCTCAAGGGCCATCACTCGACAAAGCACAGCTTCACGTCGGGCACTCCTTGCTTCATGGGCCACGCCTCAAGCTTCTAGCGCCATGCCTCAATAGGTCGAGTAGATAGTGGTTTAGCGAATATCCCCTCAACTTGAGGGTCAATCCTCATCGGGCTAGTCCCAGGTATGATCACCGACATCGAGCACCTCGGTATGTTGGCATGCATTAATCGATCATGTCTCGATATGTCATTCAATTTAGCATCACCAATCGAGCTCGCGGATAGGGATGCGTACACCCTAGTCAACCTCATGCGCCTTAAAGCTCCATCACACCTCAGACTAGCGGTACACCCATGTCCATATTGACAAGTTCACACAACGACCCAATTACCTAAAGACTCGCATGTCTTGAACTGACAAACCGGACTCTTATTTCTACGTATTCACATGGGTTAACCTTTCGTACCCCTGGGTCCTGTTGTTCTTCATTGGCATGCCTAGGTAAGTCAAACTTGGCACTCCCGTATATACCTTCGCCTCTCGAATGCCATGGGCCAAGAACCCACTTCATGAGGTACTTCTTTGAGTTAAGTCCTAGCTCCGCTCCTCCATATAACTTCATCATCTAGGCGGCCCACGCTTGACTCCATAGTTGTTCATGACCCCATGTCCTTATGTGTGACGGTGATCTCCTCGATGCGACCTAAGCTTGGCCAAGCGGAGCAGCGACCCTTCAATGAACACCAAGGGAATCCAACTCGGAGGCGCGGGCACGACCTATTGTTTGGACTTCATGCAAGGACTAAGATATTTTAACGTGTCGTCAAAATGCATCGCATGTTACCAGTAGAATCGTTGGCATGAGGCCACGCGCTGACCCCTTTTGTAAGTTGGTGTGCTGGTCGAGTGGACAATTGGTGACTACACGGATCGACGAAGGGTTACTGTTGACGGAGAGGGGCTACTGTTAACAGAGGGTCCCCACGCTACCTCAGGCCTACGACACATTCGGTGTGACGGCACACATCGAAGAATCAGCCCCGGACGAGGTGCATAGACTAACCCTAGACGAGGTCCTAAGTCTACCTCGGATGGGGTCCACATCACCTCGGACGGGGTCTAGGAAACAAAGACGGAGCCCAAAGACTGACCTTAGCCAAGATCCAGAGTCCACCCCTGATGAAGTCCGAAACCAATCCTGAATGAGGTCTGGAGCCCGTCCCAAGATGAAGTTCGGAGATCAATCCCGGACGAGGTTCGGGGGCTGACCTAAGACGAAATCCGTAGGCCAAACTTGGGTGAGTTCTATGGACTAACCCCGGAGTCCATTGGATGCGACAGGACCCACTTGCGTGAAGGACAAAAATAGCCTTAGGAATAAACTAGGCCCAGAGGGCAAACTTATAACTTCACTCAACAGAGCCGGTCAGACCGTCAGGGGTTGAAACAACGGACTAAAAATATAATTTTTTCACAAATTTGAACTTCAACACTACATACATTGACAATGGTTCTTTATAAAAATTCCTAGACCATGTTCCCTCAATTTTCCTTGATTCATGCTCTAGTAAAAATCCTACGTTCTCATCTGAAAAAAAAATCCTACGTTCTAAACCCATAAACCTTTGGATCAGAAGTTAACGCTCTATATGAAGCTAGTTTAGCAAACTCAAATCGAACTTGGGCCATTTTGTCCCCCTACAGCAGAGCCAGAGCGAATCCAGAATTCAAGATCAGCACTGTATCTTGGGGAAAACATGTACTATCTTTCAATTCTCAAGTCACTTTCTTTGTGCAATGCACATGGACACTGGCACGGCAGAGACATGAATGCCCGATTGCAAAAGGCCAAGGCACCCTCCTTCCTCCCCCCTTCGCTTGCGGCGGATTTTTTAGGTGTTTCGCCTTAACTCTTGTGTCCATCCAGCTGTTTCCATTCAATGCTACTTAATGCTGGGTCCATATCAGGTCAGAGCGGCTCTAGAATTTATGACCACTGAATGAACGATTAAATTAGAACAGAACACTCCCTGGAAACATGCTTTAGCAGAGGTGAATTAAGGATGATTGAGACTAATCTATTCATCGTCAAACTCGGCCATCCAGTTTGTTTTTCTCCAACAAGCCATTGCCCCAGGTTTGGGCTCTATATTACCAGATTAGCCCTCGAATTGTGGACTGGTCAGCTACTCCGTCTCTGTGCTCCAATTATAAAGGTACAGGTATATTTCTACCACTAAAATATCTGTTGGCAACAGAAAAATAAACAGAGACGTATAAGTAGACGCCATTTACACCTTCAGTAGAAGCTGCATTTATTTATTGATGACAATGTGCAACATGTGAAACGTCGAGCAGAAACTGATGTTCCAAGTAGAACAGATCAACAGACAATTCTAAAATTCTGGTATTCACCGTGACCAGCTAATCATCTTGGACCAGATCATCTTCTAGAAGCCCCCACGAGGGAAGAAAAGCAGCCAGCTTCAAGATTTGGTTATCTTCAAAAGAAGATGATCTGGTCCAGGTCAAGGATTGAAATAATTAGCACTACAGTTGTGAAGCCTTAGCAAAGTATACTACTTGCAAGATGACAAGAAGTCCGAATACCAAGTCAACTCTAAACCCTGGAGCTTTTGCTGCCGCAACAACACTTTTCTGGCTTCACACCGTTCTTATTTCTTTTTTTTTTCCAGCGACAGCCAGCATCATCTGTTCACAAATATGAATCAATGAAAAGCAAATAATAATAAATAAAGAAAGAAGGGGTTGTGATACCTTCAATTGTAGAATGAGCAGCAAAATTAATCAACACGAACAGCACTGTTTTCGTAAAAAAAAATTGTGCAACAACTTTATTTCCTAGGTTTGTTTAGCAAGACAAAAATCCCACTGTTTCATCCTGCGTCTTAATTTTAATCAAAATATTGCATTTCTGCTAATTGATCTATGATCTACCATTCAACACCAGAAAGGCGTTGGGTATGTACCTTTCAGCGGAACGTAGCTGGCTAGCTGCTAACAAAGAAGGTTCCTTTTGTAATTTGTCCATGAAGCGGAGACTCGTTGTCCATCAATCCAACCACTACCACCACCATTTACTCCAGAAGTCCAAGCTCCCTCTTCCTCCCAGGCAGCCCTGGTTATTCCTCCAAGCTCCCATCCATGGCTCCCTTCCTCCTCCTCCTCCTCCTCCTCTCCAGCCAAATGCTTCTCTGCACAGCCGTCGACACCATCAACTCCACCACACCGCTGTCCGGGACGCAGAAGATTGTGTCCAAGGGCAACAAGTTCACCTTGGGCTTCTACTCCCCACCACAAGGTAACACCACCTCATCCAGCTCCAGCAACTACTACATAGCCATATGGTACAGCAACATACGGTTGGTGACGACCGTGTGGACGGCAAACAGCGACGCGCCGGTGTCTGACCCGACCGCCGCCTCCTTGGCCATCGGCAGTGATGGCAACCTTGTTCTCCTTGATCAATCCAAGAACCGGCAGCTATGGTCGACCAACGTAAGCATAGCCTCCAACTCCACCGTCGCCACCATCACGGACGGAGGTAGCCTCGACCTCACAGATGCCTCCAATTCATCGATGGTTTATTGGCGAAGCATAGATCATCCGACAGACACATGGCTTCCGGGGGGCAAGCTTGGGCTGAACAAGACCACCGGTGTGAGCCAGAGGCTTGTTGGATGGAAGAACAACGCGAACCCGTCCCCCGGGTTGTTCTCGCTGGAGCTGGACCCAAACGGCACGACGCAGTACTTCATCCAGTGGAGCAATTCCATCAGTTACTGGACCAGTGGCCCTTGGAATGGCAATATATTTAGCCTTGTGCCTGAGATGACGGCCGGTTACAATTACGACTTCCATTTCGTCAGCAATGGCAGCGAGAGCTACTTCATATACTCAATGAAGGACAACTCAATCATCTCACGGTTCATCATTGACGTGAATGGGCAGATCAAGCAGTTGACATGGGTGGAGTCCAGCCAGCAGTGGATTCTGTTCTGGTCCCAGCCGCGGACACAGTGTGAGGTGTATGCGCTCTGTGGGGCATATGGCAGCTGCAACCTTAATGCGCTGCCGTTCTGCACCTGCATCAAGGGGTTCAGTCAGAAGTTTCAGGGTGATTGGGATCTCCAGGATTACAGTGGTGGGTGCAAGAGGAACGTACCACTGCAGTGCCAGACCAACTTGAGCTCTGCACAGACTCAGCCTGATAAGTTCTATACCATGGCAGGTGTGAGGCTACCAGATAATGCTCAGAGTGCAGTGGTCACGAGCTCTCAAGACTGTCAGGTGGCTTGTCTGAGCAATTGCTCCTGTAATGCTTACACTTACAATAGTAGTGGCTGCTTTGTTTGGCATGGAGACATGGTTAACCTCCAAGAACAATACAGTGGAAATGGGGGAGGCACACTCTTCCTCAGGCTTGCAGCATCCGAGCTGCCAGGCTCTAAAAAGAGCAAGACGGTGATCGTTGGTGCAGTTGTTGGTGGAGTTGCTGCAGCTTTGATCATCCTTGCTATTGTATTGTTCATCTTATTTCAGAAATGCCGCCGAGACAGGACTCTTCGGATATCCAAGACTACTGGGGGAACACTGATTGCCTTCAGGTACAGTGATCTGCAGCATGTCACCAACAACTTCTCAGAAAAGTTGGGGGGAGGTGCCTTCGGCTCAGTGTTCAAAGGTAAGCTCCCAGATTCCACTGCCATTGGTGTGAAGAGACTTGATGGGCTTCACCAGGGCGAGAAGCAATTCCGTGCTGAGGTAAGCACCATTGGGACAATCCAGCACGTCAATTTGGTCCGCCTACTTGGATTCTGCTCTGAAGGATCAAGGAGGCTACTTGTGTATGAGTTCATGCCAAAGGGCTCCCTGGAATTGCAGCTGTTCCCTGGTGAGACAACAGCATTGAGCTGGGCCACTAGATATCAAATTGCACTTGGAACAGCAAGAGGCCTAAATTACCTGCATGAAAAATGTAGGGATTGCATCATACACTGTGATGTCAAACCAGACAACATACTCTTGGACGAGTCATTTGTTCCAAAAGTATCTGATTTTGGTCTAGCAAAGCTCTTAGGCCGAGACTTCAGCCGTGTTTTGACGACAATGAGAGGAACAAGGGGTTACCTTGCACCGGAATGGATCAGCGGTGTGCCGATAACAGCGAAGGCAGATGTCTTCAGCTACGGCATGATGCTCTTTGAACTCATATCAGGCAGGAGGAATGCTGATCATGGAGAGGAGGGCAAGTCCTCATTCTTCCCGACCTTGGCAGCAAGCAAGCTCCATGAAGGGGATGTGCAGACCTTGTTGGACCCCAGGTTGAATGGAGATGGAAATGCTGATGAGCTCACAAGAGCTTGTAAGGTTGCTTGTTGGTGCATCCAAGATGATGAAAGTGCCAGACCAACAACGGGTCAGATTGTCCAAATCCTAGAGGGATTCCTTGATGTTAACACGCCTCCCGTTCCAAGGTCATTGAGAGTTCTTGGTGAAAGTCCTGATGCCATAAATTTCTTCTCAGATCTGTCTTCAAGTCAGACTTCCCAGACGAAGAACAGTACGACAACATCTCAGACACACAGTGCTACTTCAGGCGGTTCACAATTCCAAAGCTCATAATTCAGAGAATCCTGCAAATTACGAGGGCATGGCGTTTACATGCTTGATGAGAACTATAGGTGACTGAAGTTGTACATATGTAGAACCTAATATGCTCTTGTTTTGTGTAGTTCTGTAGTTAAAAACAGTGTTCCCCTAGGCGCTAGTCGGGTGGCAGACCGGCGCCTAGTGCCTAATCGGGTTAGGCGGCCGCCTAGGTGGGCAAAATCGGCTAGGCAGCCAAGGCGGGAGGCTGGCGCCTAGACGGGTTAGGCGGCCGCCTAGGGGAACACTGGTTAAAAATTTGCAAACTTGTAGCAAAATGTAATAACCAATATAAAAGGCAAGACTGTTGTTGTACTTACAAATTTGTACTTCCCGCTTTTTCATTATGATATATTCTACTCTACTCAAAATAAAATAACGAGTTCTCCACAACACATGGGGCTGTAGATTTTCCTTACATTATTCTTAGTCTATTTTGCTTCACAGAACAAAACTCATTGAATTAACAGGAAAAAGAATGTGCGTGTAATGTTGTTATTATTTTATTGTCTGTGTTCGACTAGAACAAAACTCATTGCATAAAAACCAGAACAAATATTGAATATTTAGGGAAAAATTTAAATTGGCACCATTCACCCCCTCTATTGCCATCCGGTCCAATAGTCTGCTTGCGCACAAATTAATCATATCAGCAGGGCAACTTCCATAAAAACTTGAGCTAATTGACAAAAACAGCTATTTTGTTTAACATCAGGACTCAAGACATGCATTTAGAGGCTGAAGGTTTTCTAATTCATAAGGGGCTGAATAGCCATGTTAATCTTCAACGTGGCGCATTAAACGGCCTGTGCTTCTCCTAGATTATATTATTGACCTGGGCAACGTTGTACTGTTGGTATCAGTAAGTTACAAAATCATACACTCGTGTATTGTCCTGAATGATTTCAGCATTATTATGCTAAAAGTCTGTAACTACTTGTCATCTTTGGTGTCGCTTGAGATATATATTGTCTTGGGATCATTCAAGGAGTTATGCAGAACTTACTCGCGAAGGTTGCAGATTTTGGCAAGTCATTTTGGACCCCAGATTAGAAGGTACTGACATGGAACAATAGATCAGGGTTCCAAGGTTGTCACTGCTGGTCACTGTGGTGCATCCAAAACTTTTTAAGTTTCTCACCGACATCATCCGTCAATGAGCTTGTTCTGAGGCACCATGGACATGAATATACCACTGTTGCCATTTTCCAAGATCTCTTCAGCATCTGTTTGGGTGGGGTGCATTTCCATTCATCTCTAGTTAATTCCATTCCTGAAGTTAGCTGATGTTAGGAGAGACATAGAAAAGCAGTCTAAATTCAAAGAAAGTTCTATGTAAATAAATGAAAAAGTCATAATTGCTGGGTTAACTATCGTCACTTATTGTAGATGAATAGTTTTATGCCACTTCAAAAACGCACTATGTCATGCTTCTGCCTTTCTACACTTGAATAACGACAAAACTACCCCCACCCAAAAAAAAAAATTCGATGCTGTAATCGGAAGTTTAGTGCATGAAGATTCTGGTGTATTTTCAATGGATAAGAATTGCGAAGTGAAGAGGTAATATGTGGAAGACAGATAACATGGATGATAGGACATGAATCCTTTTACGAACTTGTTTCTTAAAAACAGGATCTCAGCTTATATTAATCAGTCTGGTCCTTACTGTTCTTCTAGCTTCTTGGAGGCTGAGAACATCATTGCAATTTAAAGAGAAGATACTGCCTGGATTGTTTACTCAGACAACAAAAAAGGTAATAAAAGACAAGTTAACAAGTGCAGTTGTCACTTTTGCCAACTATGCAAAGATGCCAAGAGAGTTGGAAAAACTTCAATTTCACCGAAACGAAAATCTTAGCAGGACCAAAGAAAAAACAGCTAATAGACATTTCGTATCTGGACATAAGGTGCTTATTGCATGGTTGTTCTTTTTTTCTTTTGAGATTTGTGCGTCCTACTGTCCTACTGAAATACACGTTAAGTTTAAAGCGGATGCCATAAGATAAATCCTAAATTTATCCAGTACTTTACAGGGAACGGGCATATGCTTTCCCACAAAACGCATATACATGTGTTAAGCTAAGCGCGCGCGTCGTACCTGGGGTTCAAACGCGGACGGGCTAGACACACTTCTGCAGTCTAGCCAACTGAACTATGTTCAGTTCTCCCATGGTTGTTCTTTTGCTAGTTCTCGCATGGTTGTTCTTTTGCTACTAGACAGAATCACACCCATTATTTCACTAGTCAAATGAGAAAGCTGTCAATACCAACATCCATATTTAACAAGTCAAGTCAAAGGAGAATGGCGACAATATAGAGAAAACAAATCAAAACACTCTTTTCCTCTCCAGGGTATGCCACCGTTGTGTATAAACTTGCAGAATACCACACATCCAGCATTGCATCCAAAAAGATGGCCTTCCTCAGCAAAACATGCTCTTCCATCTCTTTTCCCATATTATTTCTCTTCCATCTTTGCACAATTACATCTACGGTGACTGATACATCTCCAGAGTCCAGCCTCTTTCTGGATATACAACTGTTATCTCAAAAGGAGGAAACTTTGAGCTGGGATTATTCTCTCAAGGTAATCATGGAAACCTTTATGTTGGTGTCTGGTTCAGAACCACTTCAAAGAAGGCTGTTATCTGGGTGGCCAACCGAGACAACCCTGTCTCAAGCGCTTCATCTCCAGAGCTCAAAATATCTGAGGATGGAAATATAATCCTCCTTAACAGGTTTGGAGCACCAAAATGGTCATCAAATAACAAAAGGAAATTAAGAAGCTCTACCTTTGCAATTCTCCTTGACAACGGAAACCTTATCCTGAGAGACCAAGACAACTCTTCTGATGTAATTCGGCAGAGCTTTGATCACCCAACAGACACGGTACTGAGTGGGCAGCGGTTCGGGATGAACAAGATCACAGGTGAATACCAGAATCGTGTTTCTTGGAAAGACCCAGAAGATCCCGCACCAGGTCTTTTCTCCAATCATGTAGACCTAATTAGATTGAGCCAATATGTCTCACTCTGGAACCAAACTGAAGTTTATTGGGAGTCCGGGAATTGGACAGGACAAACATTCACATCGGTCCCTGGAATGCCACTAAATGCCAACTACAGCTATGTTTTCATCAACAATAGTCGCCAGCTCGAGTTTATACACACAACAAAGGATGTGTCTATAATCACAAGAATAGTTCTTAATGTTTGGTCAGCTCCAACGTCATACATGGTCCCACGAATCACAGGAGTGGATAGTACAGTGGTTTCTACCTGCAGCTCTGTGTGATGTATATTCGGTATGCGGGCCTTTTGGAGTCTGCAAGACAGGTGCGGATGAGCAATGCTACTGCTTGCCAGGTTTCAGGCCAGCGTCCTCAAGGAGTTGGGATCTTGGGGCATGGAGTCAAGGGTGCATCAGGCAATCAGATCTACAATGTGCTTACCGTGCTAATTGCAGTGCTAGGTAGTATTTTTGCTACACTATGTGCTATTGGTGTGATAGTACAAATGTTTCAAAATGAAATTTAACTCAAAAGGCTTTCTCACCTGACGATTCTCTTGTACTATACGATCATTCCTTTTTAAAACACTGCACAAACAATTTCTCAGATAAATTGGGACAAGGTAGCTTTGGTTCTGTGTCCAATGGGCTACTTCCGAACTCAATTAATAGCTGTCAGGAAGCTTCAAGACATGAGGCGAGGAGAAACAATTTCAAAGGGGTTCACCACACTAATCTGGTTTGCCTCGAGGATTCTGCTTGAGAGGAGCCAAAAGGCTGCTGGTAAATGAGTTTATGGTAAGTGGATATCTAGATTCTCATCTCTTTAAGAATGTGAAAGTATTGGATTGGAACACAAGGTTCCAAGTTATTCTACGTGTTGCAAAAGGATTACCTTATCTCCATGAGGCATGCAGCGAATGCATCATACATTGTGATATAAAGCCTGAAAATGTACTTCTTGATGCAGACTTCAGCCAAAAAATAGCAGATTTTGGTCTGGCAAAGCTTATGGATCGAAATTTTAGCAAGGCACTGACAACTGCCAGGGGAACAGTAGGGACTGTTGCACCAGAATGGATCCACGGCCTTCCTATAGCACCAAAAGCAGATGTGTAAAGCTATGGAATGATGCTATTTGAGATAATTTCAGTTAGAAGAAATAAAAAAGCGATGGAGAGCAGAAAACTTTCCTGTCTGGGCTGCAGTGTGGATAAGCGCAGGTGACATTTCTTTAGTCTTGGATAACACACAGCAAGGTGATGCAGATGTTCAAAGGCTGGAGAGAGCTTGCAAGGTTGCAACTTGGTGCATTCAGGTATGAAGCTCATAGGCCAACAATGCGGCAAACAGTTCAAATCTTACAGGGCCTTCAAGAATTTCAGCTGTGTCTTGACAACAATGAGAGGTACAATTGGGTACATTGCACCTGAGTAGCTCTCAGGTTTGCCAATCACACCCAAAATATACGTCTATAGCTTTGGCATGATGCTTTTTGCGCTGATATCTGGAAGGAGGAACTTAGTCCACTTCGAACAGTCCGAACTTGGAAGCAACGCTTTCCTTCCATGTTGGACAGCAATGCAGGTGACCAAAGGCAACAAACGGAACATTTTGGACCCAGTATTAGAATGAACCACTGATCAGGAAGAACTGATGAGGATATCGAGGTTAGCATGTTGGTTCATCCAATTTGAGGCACGTCGGCCATCCATGGGGCCTGTGGTGAAGATAATGGAGGGGTCCTTGGGTGTGAACATGCCATTGCTTCCAAGATCTATTCAACGACAGATGGAGGGCCAGGATTCATCTCCAACCGACTAATTATGCAGAGTACGATCAAAGGAAATTTCCTGAAGTGTTAGAAAGAAGCTGAAATTTCCTGTAGTATTAGAAAAAAACATTCTTTACCTAAGGGTTGTTACTGTGAGTTAATCAAGAAATAACCAATGATGCATTATAAATGTACACCTAAGCAGAACAAAATGCAGAACAGGTTCTAAAAGAATAATTGAATATTGAATAAGGAAGTGATTTCTGTGTTAAATATACATGCTTAAGTTGATGCTCATCTCTACACTACTTTCTACTGCTACCTTTTTTTTAATATATATTAGAGTAATGGTATAACTATAAAACACAATTCACAGAGCTACACTTTTTTTAAACCAACACAGAGCTACACTGTAAGTGGTCAGTGCATTAAGAGTCGGATATTTTTTCGAGCAACACAAAGTAAGTCTAGCAAAAGACCAATGCATAAGGTCATAAGATATGGATCCAATTCTCCTTTACAGGTTAATTTCTCAAAGGAAAGCTTCTGGCTTTAATGAATCAACATGGTTCCTCCACTGATAAATGGTAATGTACCAGATTCTCAATGATTTAGAGCATAGCTGCAACTTTAAACTTTGTAGACCCTGAGAGAATACCTGAATTTTGTCCTTCCAGCTAGAGCACACCAACATACAATGGTGCTGTTACTTGGCAGATACTACAGGGTAATTTAACACCGAATCCAAAAAACTGCCAACAGCTCGTAGTCACATGATTGTAGCTATTAACTGAACTGTACCAATTAGTGTCAAATGGCATGCTACTTGTTCTCAATTTAAGCTAGGTAAACAGATAGCAGTGCAAGTCAGAAACTCTTCTAGTACATTTCATCAGCGTGCTATTTTGATTTAAATTTATTCTCAATAAAGCATCAATCATATTCCGAGGAATCAGTGAAATTTCTTCATTGAATTAGACATACTGTTAACTTACAATGATTTTTCCCAAGTCTAAAACGTCAACAAGAGAAAGCAGATGCATGCTACTTTTCAAAAAGAAAGCAGATGCATGCTGCAGCAACTCAGTACGAGTATGTGAATAATTTCCCCAACCTTCTAAAAAAAATCCCCAACTCAAAATTCCAAATCAAGAATATCCTCGAATGACCAGTAGCGTGGCCGACCCAAAAGTTGCAAGACGGCAGCAGCAGCTTCTGAATAAACCATGCGCCATGAACTATTTTGTGAGGCAATTAAAAGTACTGGCTTCTATGGTAAGACAGCCGCTATCAATGTGCATCTCTCTACGACTCTACCAATGACCGATGCAATTAGCCAATTATGTGTAGCAACAAAGAAGTTCCTGGACAAGCTCCACTTGCGAATTGCAACGTATTTTGACACTATGGCTCCACAAATCAAAGCAAGTCGGCTGGGCGTCAACCTCACGTTGGGGAATGAACAGCAAAAAACCCCCAAGTTCCAGCATATTCTAGGGTGCAAAACAAACAGGCTAACCTACCGACATTAACACCAAAAAAAAATTGCTCTGCCCTAGAAATAATAAGAACACAGACATTGCTTCGAAACCCAAACCTTGGATGCAAGCGGCTTCAGCGCGCGCTAGCTGGTGATGTAACTGCAGAGTAGGAAACAACACCAAGTGGTAGAGACGGCGACGGCGGCGAGAGGCGAGAGACACAGGTCTCAGGCGAGAGGCCAGGGTGCGATTTGCGAAGTGCGAAGGCCGTCGGGCGAGGTGGGCCCCTCTTTGGGCTGTCGCTGCCGCTTGCGGGCTAGTCGTTTGGGCCTTCGCTGACGGTTGACCAGGTGGATGTCGTCAGATAATGAGCCTTCTCGTTTCAAGCCCAAAGGTGTCGTGTATTTTGCGTGGAATATACATGCGTTTTCTGCCGGCGAGCAATGATAACCCTGGGCCAAAAGGCACATGTTTACGGCCATTCCAGCGAATTTTAGGCTGGAGAAGTAAGACCCTGTTTCAATCATAGATTTTTTTTTCTATTTCCACCGGAACGAACTAATTGTTATGAAATTTTGAGTTTTTAACACATATGGCATATTTTAAACTCATATTTACAAAAATATTAGTATACATGCGACAATAGCAAAAATATCCGTTTTATCGTCCGGTCACCAGGCGGCGACGCCGTAGAGCTGACACGTGCACCTGGACCCCGTGACCATACAACAGGGGCCTGCCGGCCGGTCACCGTGCGGCCAAGGCTCTGCAGCCTGGCCACCAGGCTCCAGGTTGCCTGCTGCCTGGCCACCAAGCTCCAGGTGATTAGCACACCCCCTAATTACCTCGGTTAACCATGGTCTAATGACCTGCTGCCTAGCCACCGGGCGGCAGACCTTGCCATTGTGCGGTGTCGCAGAGGTGGCTACTGTGTGTTTCTTTACTTGCATTAAACACATAGGAACGAATGGAGTACACATAGGAACGAATGGAGTGGGCCGAAGGCTATTTGGCTAGTATGGAACATGAGTACTCGTGCAGACGCGACAAGAGAATATACCACCGAAAGTGAGGTTGCGCCGCATCTATCTCCCCGTGCGTAGTTCACTCCCACCATTATCGGCGCTTCATTAGCGCGATGCACTCTCACTCGCGCTATAAATTGCGAACTCTCTCGTAGTCGCTCTCGCAGTCTCTCTTTCGCAATCTCTCTCGCAGTTGCTCTCGCTATCTCACAATTCTTCGCAGCCAGTTAGCAGTCATATTAGCAGGTACTTCCTGTGTAATACATATACGTGTGCATACATACATACATATATATACATATGTGTGTGTATTTATGTAATTATTTATTTCATCGTAATTTCTAATTTGTAGTATTGTACTACCATTATACGTACGTACGTACGTATGTATGTATGTATGTATGTATGTATGTATGTATGTATGTATGTATGTATGTATGTATGTATGTATGTATGTATGTATGTATGTATATGTGTGTTTATATATGCTGCCATTATATGTGTGTGTATATATTTGTATACATATATATACATATACATATACATGTTATATGCATATGTGTATATATGTACAAAAATATGTATATATACATATATACACGTACACACACATATGTGTGTATGCATGTATGTATGTGTATGTATATATATATATATGTATGATATGTATGTATATATATGTACACACATATGTATATATATGTGTGTGTGTATATATGTATTGTTTATTTCATCGTAAATTTCAATTAGTAGTATTTTATTATCATTATCAATGTTCGCACTAATATTTCGTCTATCCTATTTGTTGGAAGATATGTCTTTACCAGAGCTTCTTGAAGAGTTCTACGATGAGAACCACTGGTGTCACTCATGGATCACGGGTGACGCGGATGGCCCTCCGCCCTTCAAGCTACGGGGAGGGATGGATTATTGGGAGCTGGACGATCGCTACGTCCCAATCCTGCGGGCCACGGGCTTGTTGCTCTTTGCAAGGATGGTCTCCACCGGACGTTAGTTTACCCTTTAACGGCAGCCTGTTCGCAGCACTGGTGGACAGGTGGAGGCCCGAGATGTACACATTCCACTTTTGGTGGGATGAGATGACGATAACTCTGTAGGACGTCTCGTTTTTGACCGGTCTCCCTCTCCAAGGTGACACACTTGTTCCAACCCCTCCACCGGTGGACTGGAAGGACAGGCTAGCGTATCGGTTTAGCCTGGCTATCATAGAGGGTTCTCGTGGCATCTCTCGCACTAGGCTAAGGCATTTCAGTGTATGCCCACAGGATGCACGGATCGAGGTCGTTAGGACGCACCTCGTTGTGTACCTTATTCAACTCTTTTGTTGGAGCATATTTCCATCCACACACGACGATATTTACAACCCCGAGTTCATCCGCCTCGCTGAGTCTTTGGATAACACAGAGGTTGAGGCGTGCCTTAGTATAGCTGGGCATCAGCTGTCCTATGCGACGCATATCAGGGGTTGTGTGATGCTTACCAGCACGGTACCGATGGTTCTCCCAATCTGGTCATCTGCTACATGCTCCTGCAACTGTGGAGTTGGGAGTACTTCCCTGTCAGACATTTGGCCATCCTAAGGCCAGTGTACCCATTTGGCGAGTTCGCTGACCAGATATACGGACTCACTATGGGCTTCCGATGGATTGGTGCCCATCTACGCTAGGCCAAGGATAGACTGATGAGGTGCTACTTGTTGTGGCATAACGAGTTCGAGTCGTTGCACAACAGTGACTTCATCTAGGCTCCATGGACTCCAGAGTTCGTGCTGAGTGTAGCGCCGCACGAGCTTTCCGCGCAATGCCTCCAGGATGCAAAACATGAAATTAAAGAAGACGAGGAGGAGGAGAAGGATGAGAAGAAGTGAAAATCATAAAATTAAAGAAGAGCTAATCAATCAATCAAAGAAAGAAATAAAGTGAAATAATATATGTAAATCATAAAATTAAAGAAGAAGAAGAGGAGGAGGAGTAGTGAAAATCATAAAATTAAATAAAGATAATCAATCAAAGAAAAAAAAGAAAGAAAGTGAAATATATATGAACCTTCTTGAGTCCGAGGATGATGGTGGAGAGCTCGATGAACCTTTGGTTGATCTTCTCCCTCCGCCGCCGCTCTGCGATGATGTGGTCCTGCACATGCCCCGAAGGCACCGTCACCGCCGAGCCCTCTGTCGGGAAAATAATAAGAACATTGGATAGAGTATGGAAAAAGATGCCGCTTTTTGTTTCTACTGTCTTGTGATTCAAATTAGCTTAATTCTGGTATGTTTCATATGATCTAAATTTTCATTGTCATTTATAATTTTCTATTATATCACTAATTTTGATATGTTTTATATATATGTGACTTATCACTACTCCGCACTCATGGCGTTTTCTATTATCGAGATACCTACTTTCTATTTCTCTATTTTTTTATTGTTTGTCTCCATCTAATTTATAATTTCTATATGAATTTGAAATTTTATAAGAGTAAAAGACTAATTTTATGTCAATTTAGTTTAGACTTATAAGTGTAAAAGCCCACCCTCAATTTCATTTCTAGCTTCGCCACTACCCGAGACTAAGTATGTTGTTGCATAGATTTAGTATATAGTAAATCCCTGTCAACAATTTCTTATATCCGTTCTTGCATTGCTTGGTTTCAACGAATGATTCACCACATCCAGCAGTCATGTGGATTGAATATCGTGCAAGCTCCTATAATTATCTATGAAGATAATGCAATTTGTATTGTACAAATGCAAATATGTTACGTGAAGAGTCATCTTACAAAGCATATCAATCCCAAGTTCTTTTATACTCATGAATTACAAAAGATGGATGAAACTAAGATACTACATACTAAGTCATGTAAAAATCTTACATATATATTGACTAAATCACTTTTAGCATCTAACTTTGAAAGATATGTACGTGGAATTGGCATAATGAGACTTAGAAAAATACAGAACTTAAGAGGAGATTCTTCTCGATCTTACTATTAAAACTTGATCACGAAGATCGAGTATCCGAAAAATAAATCTTGTAGATTAAATGAAATTAGATGGATTATACTCTTTTTCCATTGACGGGTTTTCCGAAAGTTTCTCGACCAAGATTTTTTAATGAGGCAATTCGTGTAACACGACGTAACATATAACATGTACTCTTTCTTCAAATTTTTTCCACTGGGTTTTTATTTAGTTTTGATGAGGCATAAATGTGTCGGATAAATGTCTAAAGGGAAGTGTTAGGAAACCTTTGCCAGGGTCTGCAAGCTTGGTCCATGGTGGACACCTTACCATTTAATCTATAAATACTTAAATAGGGGATTCCAATCACTGTAACTTGTAATTTTGGAGGAGAAAGCAATAAAGAAAGAAGAAATTTCTTCATCTCTCTGTGTTTAATTTTTTATTTCTTGTATTATTTATATTTGATTCATCTTTCTGTGTAGGAGATATCCGAGCACTTGTCAGTGAGGATTCCTCAAATGTATAGCTAGATAAGGATAGCGTGTTAGTTCAGTTTTGTATATCGGTTGTATAAATACTCGGTCAATGCAAGGATCGCCACTGCGTGATCTTCCCTACGCTCTTTCAATCGGTGATACGGTGCTCGCTTGCAGGGTATTTCTGTCGTGTCATTCATCCAGACTTCCAGAGGACACCGTCGGTAGCAGTAGCACTGATCTGAAATTTCGGGTAGCTAAGTAACTTACTATTCTGTACACTCTGGAATTAATTATCCAATCTTGATCCATGCATGCACTAACACGCTTGTACTTTGAGAGAAATCAGATAACCATGTGTCCATTGTGCTGTGTTGTGCTGCTTTGTGTGTGTGACAGACACCAGATATGAGGTAAAATTAAAGGTGATATCTAGAGAGAATTTGAATATTTTTTTATTAAATAGTACTTAAATTTTGAGCTTTTAAATCTAGATCTAATATGTGAAATTACTTTGCATTCTCCTCTCCCATTTAAGTACTATTTTGTTAAGAAGTACTCAATTTTTTAGATATTGGATACATATCTACCTCTATCTACTAGTTTGCTCATTAGTTATTAGCATGTGATGTGATACATTGAGAAATGCTCTAATACATATTATTCTTTTATTTATGGTATTCCTACATTAATTATATACTAGTTTTATAATCTTTACTATTATAAAAGAAGGAGTTGGTGGTTGGTACGGCCTCTCCTACCCCTTCTTACAGAAAAAGATATAGCATGTGGCCCTTCACCCGCTCACGACGTGTCTGCCTCCTTCCACCTCCCCGTCTCCCCACGTTCTCCCACCTTCTCCCATTCTCCGCGCCTCCTCCCTCCCTCCTCCGCCTCGCCTCCTCCTCCTCATCCGCCGCCCGCTGCGTCTCCTCCCCCCCTTCTCCGCCTCCTCCGCCTCCTCCTCCTGCTCCTCCGCCCGCCAACGCCTCCTCCTCCCCCTCCGCTCCGCCAACTCCTCCTCCTCCCGCCACCCCTCCGCCTCCCCCCATGCCTCCTCCTCCCCACTCCACCGCTCCACCGCCTCCCGCCTCCTCCACTCCGCCTCCTCCTCCTCCCCCCCTCCTCCGCCTCGCCTCCTCCTAGCTCCTCTCGCCGCCACCGCCGCCTCCTCCTCCCCCCCCCCGCGCCTCCTCCTTCCACATTCGATCCCCATTCTCGGTCCACCACGCCGCGGCCCAAAGATTCGGCAATCTACATCCCCTTCTTGGTTGCTTGATGCTTCCTGTCCCTCGACACGGTGGCAGGGGCCACGGCCGGGCGTGGCGCCCGGCTAGTGGACGACCAAGGAATGGGGTGGGAGGCGGCAAGGAGGGCCAAGCCGATCGCCGGTGGGACGGGGAGGAGGCCTCCTTGGGGATGCATGCAGGTCATTGGCCGGCCACCATTTGTTTTGATTCTTTCTTGAGCTCCAAATTTGTAAGTAAGGATTCAACAGTGTAGCTAGCTTTAACACACGGATCATCAAGCAGTGGTTCCCGATATTTATTTGTCTTAATGTCTTCATGTTTGTTTCAGATTGTTTTAATCAAAGAATTCTTACTTACCTCCAAGCCGCTAGCATTCAGCCGCAGCCCCAAGGTATGTGTGTGTGTTGTCACTCCTCAGTGAATCAGTGGATTAAGGATTGGTTAGGCAGGGAGAAATTTGATTTGCTTGTGAATAAGTGAATGGTATCTGTGAATTGTGATCTGTGAAAGTGTGAATCAATCATAGACTCATAGATATGATATTTGTGATTTGTGAACTAATTCATAGACTCATTGTCAATCATATACATGATATGCTCTTTTATTTTTCCTGCTTATGAATCAGTGAATGATTTTTGTGAATTGTGAAATGTGAGTTGTGATATGTGAAAGTGTGAATCATAGAATCAGTCATAGACTCATATATATTATTCATAGACAGTGCCAATATATTTCCCTTAAATAATGTCACTAGGGTATTTTCCAACATAACACAAAATGAACTTGCTGCAGTGAGATGATAGGAATTGCAAGATTTTTCTAAACTAAGAGAAAGAAGTACTAATGAAGGTAATTTATTGCAACGATTACCATAATTGGATTATTTACATGCTTTCACAAGTACTTAAATACATCACAACTACCTATATAGCTTTGACAAATCTGCCCTTACTGCATCCCCTGCATCCTTTAAATTACAGAACTTATCATCATGAAGACAAAAAAGATGAAACTTCGAGTACCTCATGCCCAAATAAGAAAAAAACTATTTGCACATATGGCCACCTTATAAGCATATAATTAACGATGATTGCTTCAACAATTACACAAAGTGGTCAATAATAAAACTGAATGCTCATTGTTTAGTCCATAGACCCACTTAAACTTTGTCAACTCCACTGCTTCATGAGCATTTTATTTATCATTGTTTTACAAGTTTGTTAGGTTAGCAATTAAAGGAACATAACACTATTACATGCGTGTTAATTGTAGGTGGCCACGGCTTGTGCACTTGCAGCGTTTAATCTATGTCGTCATGTTCGAATGTATCTTGATCACAAGACTGACATCATAATGACCAGAGGTTTTTTACCTATATTTTCTATATGGTTATTCATTACAGGAGCTTGAGTCGAGGCTTAGAATTGGAGATCGTTTCATTGATTTTAATTAAAAAACTTAAGTATGGGTATATGTTTGTTGATTTGATTGTCCTTGTTCTTTTCTATTTACGGTTGTGGGATTGCAAATTGCTCATAATTTTGACGGGAAGGCTAACAGCTAGCAACACTTTATCCCTGTCACTATAGTTTGTGTTGTCTACTTAGTTCTTACCATGTCGTATTATTTTGGCAGTATGGGAGGTTTAAAAGGAGGATAACTGTAGAAGATTTGAACAAAAGATGGAAGCATCTTATACTGAACACAATAGTATGTTCTGTTCATTTACTTAATTTCTGCTTCTCTTTATTCATAGACTTTCAGTCATACTCCTTTTACGTCTGTTGTAGCCTAACACACCAATAGAGCCTTGCGAGTGGTTGAACAAGTTTCTGATAGAAGTTTGGCCCAATTACATGGAACCGAAACTAGCAAGGAGGTTTCAATCTCTTGTTGAGGTCGACACGCATCCTTTTGTATATTTGTTCTCTATAGTTCTTGAGCACCAGAGTGCTAGGAAACCAATGTACTGTGATTTATGGAAGAGTTCTATTATACTTATAATTTTGTGCTTACTAGCTGGATGTCTGTGCGTTGCTGCGGATTTTAAAATTTTATCATACTATATGTTTTGAAACTAACAGGTATTAAAATTTTTTATAACATGCATACAAATATGTTCTAAAATTTTTAAAATTAGCAACGCACGGGCATTCAGCTAGTAATTAAATTATATAAATGATGTAACAATTTGTAAAAAAGAAAAACAAAACAAACTGTAAGGAACACAACAAAAAACAATAAAAACACTACTAGTTCATTTATGTTGTGGCTCCCGACGACACTAAACAAATTTATTATTTCCTTATCACACTGTTGATTCAGAAAAATTACAAAGTCAAAACATAAAGTACAAACAAAACACCATTTAATGGATAAAAAATTAAGTGCTCACAAACAAAAAAACACTTGAGTGTCATCTAGCAAATTCCAAAATTAAATCAGCTATGCTTAAAAAAAGTCAGCTAAGACTTGAGGAACAAAGGCTGCACTGCAGCTGTAATTATCAGATAATAAGGTCAAGCCAGCCACAAATGCAGACATAAACATCAAAGTTGACTTAGCATAGGCGCATGTAGCAACAAAAGTGTACCTAGAATATTAATTTAATAGGAAGGTGCGTCGCGCAAATTTATAATTTAGTCAGCATGGAGAGGTGGAAACAGCTTGACTATTTCGTTAGTCCTGACACACACACACATGTACACACACCGGAAAGAAAGTGGTGTTGTACACATCCCGGCCGGGAAATTAGGCGATTTCGGTAGGCATGTGTTGCATGCAACTTGCAAATATGCAAAGTAAGCTCTCTCTCTCTCTCTCTCTCTCTCTCTCTCTCTCTCTCTATCAACTAAAGTCAGTCAACTGGAAGAATGAAGCTCCAGTCAGCTGGTTAATTGAGTACTATACATTAGTCCGTAGCAAAAATAAAAAATTTTTTTGATAAATTCAGTACTGCAATATTAGCGGAACAAATTAACCGGTTGGAATTTGCAAGCACAACTGCACAATAAGCACGGGAATTAATCATTGCTAGCTAGATGTTCTACGAATCAACTCGGGAGGAACGAATGAACTGTTTCTCGTGAAAATTCTACGAAATATTTGACAAAAGATCCTGCATCCCAATGAGGTCCTACGATAACATTTAGCTCTATTTATATTGGCTTCTAAAAACTGTTTTTCTATAGTAAATAGTTTTTCTATCTTTCTAACTTTCCAACGAAGTTTTTTTAAGACGATACTAGTCGATTATAGTGTATACTATAGTGAATTCATTTATATCAGTTAAAATCGCACGTGAATATACCTCTCTATAATTTATTACATTTATAAATCAAAGCAAAAAATTGTATTAACGGGCAGACTGTTTCAGCTGGTTCAGGGCATGTTCTTTACCTCACAAGCCAGCGGCTTTTAGCTTTTGTTACAGTACCTAACTTTCAAACGGAGTATTTTCTTAAGACGAGGTCTATAAGTTAATCGATCTACATGTTAAAAGCCCATTATTTGTACCGCCAAAATCGTAAGTGAGTATCTATCTCTCCGTAATCTATACCGTAAATAGCTAAAATTCAAAAAATTTAACCAAAAACCAAAAACCACAGCCAAAAAGAACAAACCTCCATGCAGGGCCTGTTTGTTTCAAAAAACAAACAGTCAACAAGCCTCCATGCTAAGTCTACCTATTCATGCAGCAGATAGGTAGGCAAAATACGCGTCGTTGCTAGCTGGCAGTGGCACGTATGGTGACGCGCTAACTTGAATGCATGCACACACGTCACAGATGATACCCTCCATGCTAAGTCTACTTAATTCCTCATCATCATGCACACATTCCCCCTCTTTTGACTTGCCCTCCACGCCAGTTCCTCTCTTTTCCCCTCCCTCGATTGACGACGACTGCACTTGCCTATATATATATTCCTTTGTGATCTTCCTCGCATAATATAGTCGCATCCATTTCGATCGTCTCCATATATCCATCCACACAACCTAGCTAGCTAGAAGAAGCTGCTTCTGAGTTCATTTGCGTCGAATCCAAATCAATGGCAGCATTGTCGTTGCTACACAAGCTGCGCCCTCGCTTCCTCTTCCTCGTGCTGCTGCTGCTCCTCCTCCTGACCGTCTTCACGCGGCATTCCAGCTGCAGCAGGCATCTGCGACAACCAGCAGCAGCTGGGCCGCCTCTCGACAATGGCGGCGTCCCGGCCGAGCAGATGAAGAAGATTGCTCTCAAGACCGAAGCGGAAACGGCCGTGTCGAGGAGGGAGGAGCTCGCGGCCAAGAACTACGGAGAGCTGCTGCTCAACAGGAAGCCCCGAGGGAGGCCACCCCGTCCGCCCCCAGCAAACGCACCAACGACGTCAACAACTAGCTAGTTGCATAGTCTGCTCCAATTTGGACTAGCTAGTGATTCATTTTTTTTCTTCTTCCTCTTTCATTCTTTCTTATTAGATAGTAACAAGTAGATTTACTCGTGCAGTTACGCACAGTATGTTGCAATTATCTTTGATATATAACTCCACCTTTTATAATTGTAATACAATTGTATTTGCTATATAACTCTAATATCTATATATGATTAATCTGTATCATTGTAATCTAGACCCACCAAAATAAGTGGTAGAAATTCTTCTCTTTTTCTTTCTATTAATTGAGAATTTTTAGGGTTTTGTTTCTTTTTTAGGATTATTGTGGGATTTTCTTACTCTTAAAACGAAGAAGATGTCTTTAATATCACCTGTTGTTTCTATTTATATAGGTTAAACGTATGATATATATAACGTGCCTTTCGTTAAGGGCCTAGTGTGCCTAGCTTAATTTCGTATATGCACGGACCAGTTCTTTTATCTTTTTTCACGGGGTCTAATTGTTCCAGCTTGTGACTACGCAATTGCTTCTGCTACAGTGCTAGACAATCAAGTTTCAAAACTCAATACGATCAGACAAAAATGCACTAAGCATACCTTCACCTTCCAGAGATTACGTGCATTGATTATTATTCTTCACTTTAATTGTACCAAACATCTGATTTGCAATACCAGAGTACCACCACTTTCTCCCTCCGTTACCTTGTCATTTTGGACATGGTCTTTAAAAGTAAAAACTCACATGTGATCCCTTTTTCTATCTTATGAAAGTACTTTCGATGGCAGATATGCTAAAGTCATTTCCATGTAATAAAAACAAAATACATTCAAAAGTTTAATATGTTTATTGCGTGCATTCTAGAACGAAAACGGAGGGAATAATTTAGAGAAGGAAGCTAGCTAGATTAGGCTTCGAGATCTCAAGATGTTCTTGGATCTGGCGAAGAGGGGACTACGTGGCCCAACTTATTTTTTCGGCCATCGACTTTTGACCATTGCCCTCTCCGTCCTCTCCGTGTCTGCATCGTGGCGGGTCCACGCGGATCGATGCTTCAGCCAGCTGCATGCATACGGATCGGACTAGTAGTATTCATTTCGTCTTGTCCTCACCGCGGGCGGCAGCAAGCGTTACTTCGCCGATCAGGAGGCGCGTGCAAGCCATGAATAATGCATGTATGTCCGGTCCAGCCGATCGATCGCATGCGTTTGTATATATATGCAATGACATGACGCAACTAATTGAAAATGTGTTGATTTTGTTGGCTCTTATTCATCATCTCTAGTCGTCGTTCTCAGATGTACACATGTTAAGTGACCAAAACCAATGTGTCTAAGCCAACGGTGCCAGAAAATATGATCTCTAGGCTTGAAAACAATAAGACACCTAAACCTAAAAGTGAAAAACTCAACAAACTCATCATTAAAAACTCTCCCAAGATAAGAAATCCCAAAGACTATATCCCCAAACTGATATAGGAGCACTTCTCATAAAGCTTACCTCGAGACAATCACCAATTAATTACGAGACTGAAAGTAAATTATACTTGAGCTTACTTATCAGTGCTATATCCCTAAGTATGAAGTTATCATTGACGTGGATTGTGCCCTTAGCCATCACAGTCCCAGTAGAAGCATCTCTAAACATGATCAACTCATCGCTGGATGCTCGAGTGAGGGAGGAGAACTATCTTGAATTTTCGGTCATGTGTCGAGAATATCCAGAGTCTACTAGCCACACATTCTTCTTCCTCCCCAGCCGAACCTACATCACAGAAATAGAAAACCTCAAAGTCTCAGTACTGGGTTAGTGATAAAAGACTTAGAAATTGAACTAAGACACTCGAAGAGTAGAAGTAGAACCAGTGAAAACATAAACTGAAGATGATGCGGCATGAGGCAAAGCATGAATACCATGAGAACACACCCCCACATGAGCTCTATCCAAACTCCCCCTGAACTCTCGGCTAGGTCTAACAAAAACCTAGAACTCACCCTGTCTGGTAAGTACTCGTGAACCTATGCTGCCCCATGATAATCTATGTTTGGACGAGAGGCCGACCTAAAGTCATTAAATAAGTCCTTAATAAATCTAGACCTGAAGCTAGCTCTTGGGACAATCTAGGCTACATGCACTCATCTAGCTCTCAACGGTCTCTCTCTATCCTTCTTTTCATATCTGGCTTGCCCGAAGTAGAATTGAACCACATGGCCTTCCCTTTCACAGTAGATGTAATGGTACTTGACTCGATGAGGAGTCTGACCTGTTGAAGAAAAAGCACCCACTGCACAACAAGAAGATTGTGCAAAGCTAGCAGACTTGAAGATGATCTTACTTGGCGCAGTCTCTGACTCAAACAAGCTACTCTTTAAAACTCTCACTACTTAGGTGGATTTTTCTTGGAATACTCTTAAGGTTTGAAACATAAACCTCTATTCTTAACACTTATCTTGGACTGGTTTAGGATCATGTTAAGGTTCTTTTTGCTACTAGAGAATTGCTCTAAAGTCTGTTTGAGGTAGTCATTCTCTTTGGCAGGGTGACACACGAACTGTACTCACTATTGTTCACCACCCTAGCATATCTTTCCTTATGCACAGCTACCTTTAAGCTTAAGAGATTCACAAGATACACAAGAGATTTCTCTAACTCTCCTAAGTTGTAGATCAAATTGACTCTAAATGTCTCATGCTTGTTATCTAAGTTCTGTCCTATCTCAGCACAAAATGCACAAGTAATGAATACTGCATGATCATATTTCTTTGATGCAGATGATGAAGCATATTTTCTTTAGCAGTGAAGCCATTTAGAGTTCTAGTTGATACATCAATTTCAACAGTTAATTTAAGACATTTTTCACAAGTGAGTCCTAAGGTGAAGCATAATTTCAGTTAGTTCATCATTTTTACTCATGGCACTCTTAAGCTTCAACTCTAGCAAACACACACTTAAAGCATGATAAAAGCAATAGCAATCAAGTCTCCAGCTCCTAAGCACACAAGAGATTTGCTAAACTTGTGTTGACCAAGTTCATCATTTGCATATTTTTGTTTTTAGCATGAGATGAATACACTAAGGGCCCAACAAGGAAAACAACTTTTATTTTAGCAAGATTATCCCTAGTGGCAAACAACTCATCAGCAACATAAGCATGCACCGTAGTACCAAGATAAAAACAAGCTTCCATCTTCTCAATTTTATCAAGTGCTACTCTAATATAACTAGCAACATCAGAATAGATGGTCCTTAGCTTGTCTAACTCAGAGTGAAGAATTATGCAAGATTCAATTATCATCATAAGGAATTAAGGATCTAAGCCTAACAATTTCATCAATCAAGCCTTCAACCAAGAGATCAAGATCCTTCATCTTCTTTTTGCATTTTCTGAGATCATGGCCCAGGCGAACTACAACACGAGACATCTCATCATACGTGAGCTTTATCTCATCAAGGTCACTGTACATATCATCCTCGATGGAGATGTCATCGGTGTTCGCCATGAATCACATGCCGGTGAAGCCATCAGCCTTCTTCTTGCCTAATGGCCCATCCTCCTCCTCGGTCCCCGAGTCCAAGTCGCTCAAGTCAAGCTGCTCGAGAGCAGATAGGACCCGGTGGACTACCATGCGGTACTTGCGCTTTTTCAACTTGGCATCCTGAGTTGATAGATGCTTGCGGTACTCCTTCTCCTTGCTCTTAAGCTTAGGACAGTAAGCTTTAATGTGGTTGAGCTCACCATACTCGAAGCACTGGATCGGACCTCCTCCTCCTCTCTTTCTCATCCTCACAGTGTTTAATGCTCTAGTGAACTTGGTGGATAATATGGCTAGGTCATCCTCAGGGAGCTGCTCAAGCTTATTATCACTCATAGCATGCAAAGCAAGCAAGGAGAATTCAGAAGAAGCAGACTCAACTGAGCCAGAAGAAGGACTCTTAGCGGGATCAGTCACAAGTGCCATTGATTGTGACTTGTTCTTGCGAGAGAGCAAGTCAATCTCATGAGTCTTCAACCTTGAATAAAGCTTATCCATGGTGAGCTCACTCACGAAGGTAGTGTCTTTGATGGAAGTGACCTTCATCTCTCTCAAACCAACATATCCTAGATTCTAAGAACTTGATGTGCATTTTCAAAGTTGGGATAGACTACACCGACATCACCGAGGATCTAAAGCTTATGGTATTCTTTCTTGAACTGGGTTTGACACACCTCCTTAGCTATAGAGTCCTCATGGTAATCAGTGAGAGTCTGCCATACAGCGTGCGCCAAAGTGAGATGAGACACATGGTCAAACTCGTTTCTATTGAGTCCCTGAATCAGGAGGTTCCTAGCCTTGCGATTTGCCTCCACATCTGGAAGATTTGCCATAGTGATCTGATCATTAGCAAGAATAATATAGGAACTATTGAGTTTCTCCCAGATAAAATAGCCTTAAGCATGAATGTTTGTAGCTTGGTGGCCAATATGGGAAGTCAACCCCATCGAAGACGGGTGGCATGGTGGAGTACTTGTTTGATACCATGAATCTTAAGACCAGTTAAGATCTATTAGGAAGAGATTAACTAGACTCTGATACCACTTGTTGGACCAATGCCGACAATCAGAGGGGGAGAATGATTGTATCAAAATTTCCCCCCTTAGGTACTCAAAAACTTTCACTCCAATAGCTATGTGAGGCTACAAAGATTATATTCACAGCGGAGCACTACAACGGCTAGAAGGCCGGTCCGACCGCCACTGGGACTGGTCTGACCCCACGGGTATTATGGTCTAACCATTGGCCAGTCTAACCGTAGGGGTAGTGGTAGTCTTACCACTACCATGCATCCAGAATAGAAAACAGCCCAATCTAAACCCCTAATATATGGAACTTTTAGAAGAAGACTTCAAATGTCTTGAAACTTTGAACACACCTTCTTTAGGGACATAGAAACCAGATCAAGGCAATAAACACGAGGTTCTTGGACTCGATTTCATTAATTTGAAGAAAAGTCATCTAAGGACTCAAGAATACCTAAAAACCGTAAAACCCAAATTACTTCTTGCTCGTGGGGATTTAAGACATGATATCTTCCAGATCTACTACCATAAGTCCTATTAAGGTAATCTAGGTAAAGATTTGGGCAAAAATTACCTAGATCATGATTTCAAATTTTTTATTCAAGAACTTGAAAAAACAAATAAAGAACAAATGAAACACCAAGAATAGATCAAATATTTGATCTATTACTGGTAGAGTAGGTGATACATGAGTACATGAATGGTTACAAGGTGCTTCTGAAGCACCATCCTTACACGCACAAGATTTCTCACATAGAGAGGGAGAAAAGAAACTAAGACTTAGATAATCTCTCTATGTCTCTCACAACCTCAACCCTAGCTCTCCCCTCTCTTTCATATAATCAGCACCACTTAGTGGGTCTCAACCCGCTAAGCACATGGGGAAGTCTGCCAACCCCACTAATACGAGTTTTATATACTCTTGTACGCTTCTCAAAGCGTTTACAAGACACAACCCGCTAACACCTTTGCGACTGATTAACTTAGCCCAACCAGTTCACCGTGACCTAAACCGCTCCTCCTCTACGCATCTCTGCCCAATGGTTTTGCCCAAGGCTCAAACCCGATATTTTGGTAAATTACCAAAATACCCTAACAAAGCTTCCGGATACCTTCTCTTGACTCCATCTTCACCTTCACATGAAAACTTATTTGCATGCTTTGACACATAGGCTACAGTGCCTAATGACTAGCCATCACATCTTCACGTATTCAGTCTCCCCCGAACTGTCTCTACGTGCATCAGCCTTGTTACTCGACACACTATATGCACCAACTCAAATATTTATGATCCTTGTCTTATCTGTGCTTCCCACTTGAGCCACGTAGCCTCACCTGGGCTTATCCAACTGCACGGACCATAGCTCTCCCGCCTAGTCCCGGTCCTTTGTCATTAACATCTAACGTTCTCCAAGTCACTTATGCATCCAAAGACCAAGCAGCCATCTCTCGCACAAGCTTCGTGCACTTAATTCACATTAGACAAAATAATGCATTATGCTGCACAACACAACCAAACACCGGCACTCATGCCATGCTCACACTCAAACTAACTCAATATCCAATTTCATCAACACCGTAAACATGTCTTAGATACCCCAGACATGTCTGGCCTTACCAGAACTTCTCTGGACACCCCATACATGTCTAGCATACCCCTAGAAAAATCTGGCCTTAAGACACTGGTCTGACCACTGTGTCACAGCTGGTCAGACCACCCAGCATCGGTTTGACCGCTTTCCCCATGGCGGTCAGACCGTCTAATTGACTAGAGCGGTTAGACCGCTAGGCACAAAACCTGACAAACATGTCAGGGCTAGTCTGATCGCCATCCTAGGTCTGGTCAAACCGCCCACTCTAGGTCCGATCAGATTGTCACTCTAGGACCAATCTGATTGCGCTCACGACCTGGCAGCAAAAGATGAATTTTGTCAACTTTTATAAAATCAAAATCCAACTCCCCAAATGTGCCAATTATTCATCACTAATAATCAGTGGACCTTCTCACATGGTCCTTTGAACCCTCGGCTGACAGTGCCACCAACATCCCATTGCTATCAAACATAGCTAGTGTACGTATACTACACTAATTAGTAATTTACACATGGTTTTATATTATTAAAAATATGTTAAGGATCAACTTCCACGTTCCCTCTAAGAGGCTAGAAGTTCCTACATCAATATGTTACAATTATATAAAAAATATAACTATGTTTCAATCATAAGAATCAGGAGTTGTCTAACAAATACATTCTATTATCATGTATAAGCATTCCCCCATTATTTATGTTACAATTGTATCAAGAGTACAACTATATTTCAATCATAAGCATTAGAGTAGTCTTACAACACACTATTTTCACATAGAAGCGTATCTATGCAGTATTGAGACACGCAATTATGCGAAAAATTTCGCTACTTGTGCAGTTCCATGCTAGGAGTAGTACTTACACATCGCCAAACAAAACAATCCTGAGAGACATGCACTCGATCCATGCATCCATGTTTCTGTGGCCATGCATTTCGCATGCATGGATGATCCAATTGCACTGTGCATCTATGTTACCCAGATACCCTGATATGGATACGGATACGCTATACGGTGATACCGTGATTCGCTATTTTCCTAAAAATACCGATATGGCGATACATGTCTATATATGTAATAAAGATAAAAATGAGAAATTAATGAGATCTTATAAGGAATTGAGAAACTAAGAATACCTTAATATTGATGTAGGCATGTAGCAACTTACTTGATACTTCAGTTCAACCATCTGCGAAGAATAACAGAATAGATAAGTACATGTACACAAATAATGAAATAAATAGTAGAATCACATGTCCTGAATCATGATTGATAGTTAGGTAGTAAAGTAGGTATTCGACAGACCACTTAGTAAATAAACTTAGTACATAATCTGATATGTCCAAAAGACCACAACCAGTCCAAGTGTTCAAGTTCAACAGACCATAAGTCCATAAGACCATAACTATTGCATAATAATATAGCTATATAAAAGACATGACAGAAGAAAAATGTGTAGTCTAATTGTTGCTTCCATCCTGTGAAGTTGTCTCTGATTGGACCAGAGGTCCAACATCTGATGGAGACAAGTCCAGCGCCCCAAGATCTTCTAATACTCTCTCAAGGTCCGGTTCATCCAGTGAGAGGTCAGCATGTTGAAGGAATTGAGCACCGCCATCAAAAAATTCGAAGCTATCTTTTTCAACATCCCACATTTTTTATGGGCCAGTGTAATACTCTTCAGATTTCCTTGAAAGAAGACACAAATTGTGGTGCGCAAATACGAGATTCTCACCATGTCCAGGGTTAAGCCTACAATAATGCTATTGCAATGAAATCCAATGCTTATATAAAAAATGGTAAATTAGAAAAGATGATAAGTGTAGAACCTATTCCTCATTGAACTATGGATCAAACCATAGGTACTCCAGTTTCTTCGGTAAAGAAGGCGATATTGGTTGCCCAAGTAACTTCAATGCCAATTTTCTCAAATCAGGGCACGATTACCATAAATTCCCCACCATTGCTTTGGTTCTAGATGGGCTCTATCCTCAATTGAGTCAAAAGAAAATAAATCCACTTCCAACAAAGAGAAATCTGCAAATTCTTGTTTGATATATCGCAACTCATCACCAACAAAAAACTTCCTAAAGCATTTATTCCTCATGTCCGAAATTTTAATGTCCACAAGAGGAGCTTGGCGATTTGGAACTTCACCAAGCCAAGTTTCACTATAATACCTAAAAAGGGTGCAAAGAACATGAGATTTGGAACACTGCATATGCTAAGATTAGTATCCTAAAATTGAAATCTAAAGGCAGGCAATAAAAATTTAAAAGGCAAAGGGCTTTATTGGGATTTAGTGAGTGTGCCAAGCAATGCACAGGGGTATTACTCTTTGCCCATCGAGAAACCAATATCTCTTGTACAATATTATAAAAATTAGACTCCTCATGGGATTCTTTCCTTTCATGGCGATAAATTGTAGCCTTCACCTTCTCAATCATTGTATCCCACATCTCATAGATCAAATGAAGGTATGGTTTGTCAGTGTCAGCTGCTCGTATCATAGAATAAATAGGCTCAGTGAAATCAAGGATATATTGCACCTTATCCCACCACACATCATTCAAAATTTTGTCTTTGACAAATTGTGCTTGCCCCACATTGTCATCCGTATAGGTACTCCACTTTTCACTCACTACCATCAACACAAGATTTTCTTTGATCAAACGAAACCTTTTGAGCATCACAATAGTAGAAGCAAATCTCGTATCAGCAATGGCAAGAAATTTCAACTTAGTGAACTCATTGAACGTAGACAGCCTCATGGAATGATTCATGATGAAATTCTTTATAATATTAGCATGTCTTGCAACCTCACTAATCCAATGGCAATCTTCATAAGCCTCATCATCATTTCCCTGTGAGCACATATGTTCTTCAAGCCAAGGTTCAAAGTATGGACAATGCATGGGGTCCAGAAAATGTGGGGGTACTTTTGCTCAACAATCAACCCCGTGGCTTTGCAGTTGACTGCATTATCAGTGATCACTTGGACAACATTCTGCGGTCCAAGCTCCTCAATTATAGCTATCATCGTCTCGGCGATGAACTCCTTTTTCTTGACTTCGTCTTCAGTGTTGATTGCTCTTAAAAACATTGGTCCATCTTTTGTTACTACCAAGAAATTTAAGAGTGGACGTCTTTGAGCATCGGACCACCCATCTGATACAACACTTACACCTTTTGAGCTCCACGTTGACTTGATGGGCTGCAACATTCGCTCAACTTTTGTCTTCTCTTGCACAAGATGAGTTGTCCTCAACTTGTTGTAACTTGGAGGGGCATAGCCACCCAAGTTGTGGTGGGCAACATAGGTAAATGCTTTCCTGAAATAAGGATTTCTTGCTACATTGAAAGGTATGCCTACAAATGAACAAAGGGGTCCAAATTAATTTCTAAATGTAATTAACAATCTAACATTGTAAGATAAGGAGATTAGTTAGTGCAGAAAGATATTAACCTGCGGTAAAGAACATCCTAGTAATCAAAGCGTCAAGCTGGCTACAACCTTCATGATGGAAGCTTGATTCAATAGCTGAAACCCTCTTTCTCTTCCTCACATTCAACCCTTCTATAGGCAGTGGAACTTCCCTTGGCAAGCTTCTCGCAATCATTGCCTCCGCTTTAGCAATTTCGTCGTGAAGTTGAGCGAGCACATTGACTGTAACTTTTGAATAAAACTTCACACCATAATTTCCTATCTTCAAGAGATGTGCTTTAACTCTTGAGTATCTCCCATGGATAATATGATCACAGAGCCTACATCTAGATCGTGCATTCCCTCCTGCACCATTCCCAGTCTTCTGTAGCAACTCAACATACCTCCAAAGTGGCTTCTTTTCATTGTCAGTTGGAGGTACCATACGAGCAGCATTTAGGATGCTCCTAGCCAAGGTGGCTCCACTGAATGAGCCAGGACATGCACAAGTACCAATGCTACACGACACACTCGAGCCTCCAATCTACCACCACCAGATGCCATGATCTGATATGAACAACAGGACAACAAATTGCAAATAAATGAGCTAATGATATTGTTTGTAAGAAGAAGATTAAGAGGTGTGCATTGCATTGCACGATATTGGCTTTGTTTCGTTGTTCAATTCATAGATTGCATTGCATGTTTGTAGAGCTCCCAAGAATCTCAAGGGGTTGTTTTTTGTGGAGAGAAGGGGTTTAGGACAAAATTCAACAATTTGTGTGATGAGTCTGATCAATTATACATCCTGTTGATGTCCTCAAATCAATCTGTGGAGAGAGATGATTCAGTTGACATTTGTAATTCTTCTTGTGGCAAGGCTGGACATTATGGTCCTTCAAGATTGGTTCACCCTAGCTGATACAAGTCTTTACTATATGGCGATAATAGAAGTAGAACTTGTGTTTTCGCTTTGGAGCACATATATTTTGATGCTATTGTTCAGATTTCTGATATTGCAAATCTCCAATAGTATGTAATCCATATTTATTAGAGGATGACGAAGATAGCTGCTTGAATATGCCATCTATTGTCCATATAGACGTGCCCACCTTCTCTGTTTTGTGTATACAGTTTACAGGCGGCTAAGCATTCCCTATCTACCATATGATCTCACATTTTCCTTCAAAAATAGAATCATCTCGCATTCCTTCGAGAAACCATGTATAGGTGTAGGACCAATATGGACAATCAAAAGGGTGAATAATTCTTGATTCTCGAAACTTTTTCCCTTAACAACAGTATTCAAAATCTTCATTAAGTAAATATGAGAGTCACTAAGTTAGGATTACACCATCTATACTTAACAAAACAAAGTTAAAGACTTAAACCAACAGAATTAGCAACGTTCAGCACATGACCGATCAAACCTTCATTCAAACCACATTGGCGGTTTGACCTCAGGAACAAGAACGGTCTAACCGCTCCCCTGCAACTTGAACGCCTTCAGCCCTCGACCAAAATCGTCGCCCCGTTCCACTCAAATAGTTGTGTTCTCGTCCATCGCTTTTGTTCCGCATGCACCATCCTCTGAATTTCGCACCACAATTACAATGTCAGCCAGACCGTGACTATATAAATCAACATTCAAAGTTGCTAGCAGCCGGTGTTATGATGTGCTGAATTAATTAGTTTTTTCAGCCAGTTGCATTGTTGGCATTTCAGCCAATCAAGCTTAGAATTTTTTGCAGGACAGTTTGACTTGAAATTAAGTAGCTCGCATACCAGCCATGCATTCCACGCCGGACAGCAAGAGGAGGTGATGATCGATGCATAAATTAATGGGAGTGAAAGTGCCCGGCCAACGGATCTTAGTCCGTACTCTATTCCTTCCCAATTTCGTGCCTTGTCTGTCCTGCCTGTGCATCCTCATCAACTGTGCCCAACTGGCCATCCCCAATAATCTTTCGTCAGAGACGAACTTGTTGCGTCCAAGTCCCTTGGTTAGTTGATTCATCAGGCAACTATGTACTTCAATTGCATCCTTGGCGCACTCGTTGACACCCCTGCACTAGCATGCAACGTAAACATGGCAAGGCCCCGATTGGACCGTCAGAATTTGACAGAAAACATTTAATTCCCGTTAAAATCAGAAAAATTCATACGTTCCAAATAAAACCTAAATTTTTAGCAGCACGCGACGGACGGGTGACTCCGTATTTTCTGCTGGAAAATGAAAAGTGTTCACCAACGGAGGAAGTATTCCGTATTTGAATATGCGAGCGAGTGCATGCTCTTGTCAAAAGAAGGGAGAGGCAATCATCGGTAATCCATCCATATAGATCAGGTACATGTTTATACTGCAAGGTGATAAGTACAACCACCGAAACAGAGAACAAAATTTGGATTTTGAATTGGTTTGAATCAAATTCAGTTTCACTTAGAATAGAATTTGAAATCCAGTTATATGAATTAAATTCAATTCTGAGCAACCACATGGAGTATAAAAGAAAATGATTTGATAGAAGGGTTGCTAATTATTTAAAATACTTTATTTAATAACTTCTTCCTAACTTTTTTTAAAAAATCTGAATTTTACGGACACGCCATGGCTCTTGAGGTGGCATTTGAGTATTACCATGCTAGACATGGCAAGAGGTGCCACGTAAGCATGCCACAGCCAGCATGGCATGGCATTCATCCATATGTTGGCTAATTGCTGCTCGTAGCTACTGCCACGCCTTAACTAATGGGGTGACAAAGATGTAAGCATATCTGTAATTCTGTGTAGTAGTAAAAAGGGTCTAGACATGCATGCAGGTGGTCCGGTCCGGGGCATGGTTGTCAGTATCGCGACACGTATCGTAGTATTATACGATCCTACGATTCTACTGGAGATAAATAATATGGATAGCAATATGGATTGTAATCAAGTAGTATCGCAGTGGGATCGTACTACTCGTATAATTGTTAGGAACTGGTAGGATCGTAGTGAAATCGTGATCCTGACAACAAACTATATTAGCATATAAGATTTGATATTACATATTGCTAGTTTAAGTTACACTAATTTAATTTTCTTTGTGTTGTTGTTTACATGTTGTTCTAAGGTAAAAAGGTATTATCTTTGACATATTGCATTTTTAGATTATTAGTTTATTAAAAATAATTAAATAAATTTCAAAAATCAACTTTAATTCAATATAACATGAATAAGTGTACTCAAATTACAAAATTAAATTCAAAAATCTATTATAGACTTGCTTATTTAGAAATATAATTTAATTTTTATATAAAATATATATGTTTTAAAATTTTGATAGATTTGTGATTCTACGATCCGATCCTACGATTTGATCCCATCAGACGAAAAATGATCCTTCCTAGGATTACGATCCTGACAACCTTGGTCCGGGATTCGATTCCCACCGTCGCCTGCATTTGTTCCCGGTTGTTCCTTCACGAGAATGAACCTAACATAAGGGTCCCACATGCGCAAGAGATGAAAGCGGGAAAATTGAACATGGGACATGAATCCTTTAACCTTCAACACGCAGCCACCACTCACCACCACTGAGGCCTTGTTCTTTTTGGCTTATGACTATGTATGAGAGAGAATATGTAGTAACGAAAACTTAAGTACGGTTTTGCACGATATAAATAAAGTCACTATAGTGTATACCACAATCAACTTATAGATCATATCTTAAAAAAATATTTCATTTAAAAGCTAGTTATTATAAAAAAACTAAAAAAATAGTTTTTAGAAACCGAAAAACAAAGCCTGCACAACAGGATGCTTCTAACGAGAGAGAGAAAAAGCGATCGGTGTGATCGATCGAGAAGAGAAATAAAGAAACGAAGGAGCGGTTTTGGCTCCGTGAAAATAAGAGATGTTCGTGAAGTTGGAGTCGTGGTCGTAAACGAGTTACGACCACGGCGAAAGCAGGTGTCTGCGGGAGGCGTAAGACGGTCGTGGCGAGTTACCACCACGATCACGAAAGCGAAGATATGGTCGTAAGCAAGTTACAACTACGGTCACGGAGCAGAAAACGTGGTCGTAAGCGTTACGACCATAGCAGTCGATAGAGCCTTCAACATAGTTGTAAGTCACAACGTGGTCGTAATCGAGTTACGACTACGGTGATCGAGCGATACTACGTGGTCGAAGGAGCGTTACGAGGAGCATAGCACAACGTCAATGTGGTCGTAACTTTCATCAACTGAAGTTACGAGTACGCAGTCGAAGCAGGAAGACGTGGTCAGAGCAGCCACAACGTGGTCATAGCCAGACTTAGAGTGGTCGTAACAATTCAGAACGTAGTCGTAACGACCGCAAGGTAGTCATAAAGACTATTGAATGGTCATAGATTGCAACAGTTAGCATTTGCTTGTGCCCAACTGCAGAGGCCATTGAAGCTAGTGAAAGCGTTGCATTGCATCAAAAATGATCAAATGCATTGCGTAACTGTCATAACCGTTGCTCATGCCTTCTCCATACAAGTGGGTCAATGCCACCCGCCGTTGCACATGGCCGCTACAGAGCTAAGTCTCAGCTAGCCAGGTGACAAAAAGAAAAAACACAGAGCACGCGTGCAGAGCATTGTACTTACATACTGGAGATGCATGCATGCGTCTGGGTAGTTTGAGTGAGCTGCACGATGCAGCCACATGCGATGGCGCGCAAACAAATCTCCCAGTTCTGGCGACGCTATCCCTGTATGTATGGCCACTAGTCTAATACCCATGTTAAAGAAAAGAGAGAGAACCAGTCAAGAAAAGAGATGACGCCAGTAAGGCAAGAAAGATGCAAAATCTCATTTAGTCACCAAGACCATAGCAACCAGCTAATTGTTTCAATCACCAAAATATCAACTGGCAGTCCACATGGCAACAGTAAAAGACAGCACAACACCTCTAGACTGCACGGCCATAAGAAAAAAGGGCACACTCAACCAGCCGAATAGAAGAGGAGAGAAGAAAGAGAAAGCACTGAGCATGACATCAGTAAGACCCCAACTCATTTCTTCCCTTCCCCATTCAGAATTCAATACCACACAACCAAATCTTACCGGCCACCACAAGACCAGAACCAGGACAAGCCGACCAGGAGCAAGAGGTTAACAAGAAGCCCGACCACAAGACCTTCAACCGTAGGAGGAGGCCATAGCCAATCGGCACACAGCCGACCAAGAAAGCGACCGCCAAGAGTAAGCCTGCATTATTTCCCAAAACAACCCAACCAACAGCTAGCAAAGGTAGCTCACCAACTATCCATAGTAATAGCATCAATTTCTTAAGATTAAACCATGTATAATCCTTAGCCAATAAGCCATCAGCCGAATGTCGCATAGCATCACAAGAGCACTAATTCACCACCACAGAGAGTACCACCGAAAGTAGAGGAATAGAGGAGGGGGAGCAAAATTACCGAGAAGGCAAGCCGCCATAGTGTAGGGCGAGCTACGTACACCCGACGGCCATACCATGCTCCCCTAGTACATGGCATGACCTCAAGCCCTGCCGAGCCACGGAACAACTACCCTCGGGTTAATTCCAAAAAAATCACAAGTGGCAAATTAAAGTTAAAGACGAACTCAAGTAAATCAAGAGGGGGAAGGAGGTAGGGGAAGAGAATAGTAGAGGAGGAGGATGAAGAAGGGTCGGAGCCGCGGTTTGTAGCCCAACCATAGAGCCAACCTAGGGTTACCCAGTGAAGGCGCATGAAGCTCGGGCGGTGAGGAGCCAGAGTTGGCGAGGGACCGAAGAGGTCGCTATAGAGGGAGTCAGCGCTAGCAGAGAGGATGGCCGAGGAGAGGCACCGGTGGCAGAGATTCCATTAGACGAAGCGGGGGTAGCGGAGCCATGGCCGAAACTGAGCTAAGGGGAGGAGACACAGAGTAGGAGCTAGAGCTGGAGTTGACAGGGTCAGGGAGGGGCCAAGGTGGCGTGGCGCCGAGGGGTCGGGATCTAGATCGGAGAGAAGGAGAGGCAGTCGAGTGAGGAAGAAGAGGAACAGGGAAGAGGATAAGGCCAAGGGCCGAAAGGCCCAGGGGTCGACCGAATGGGAAAAGAAAGAGAAGAAGAAAAGAAAAAAGAAAAAGGGAAAGAGAAGAAGGAGAGGAAGGAAAAAGAAAAGAAAAGAAAAAAGGAGAAAAAGAAAGAAAAGAAGAGAAAAGGGTAGGCGTGTAAAGAAGATTTATTCGCAAGTATAGATGGTGCAATCCTTAAGTTATGGTCGTTTGGGCACCAGGGTATCGAAAAGATGTCCGGTGAGATATAAGTTTTTGGTATCGGGTTTGCACATAGGAATGTTATTGGTTATCTATGCATATAGAACTGATGTTGTTTGCATGCTTACATGAATTGCAATATTGGGTTGAGAGTTCGATGACGCTTACAGGTGGAGGTTCTGGTTTGACGCTTTCATGCATCGTCCACAGGAATAACTAGGCAAGTGTGTGATGGAATAGTGGATTGTGATGTAGGATTGTGCTTATTCTCCTATACCATATTTTACAGTATATTATGAGATGATGCTTATGATTGAATATCAACATTTAAAGAATGTTGCATCATGCATTGCACTCATACAACAAGACCTAATCCGGTATGCCTCCCATGATGGTGGGAAGATAAATATCTGCTTCGGTAGATACCTCCAAAGATGGAGGAAAAGATCAGCTTCGGTAGGCACCTCCACGGGATGGAGATAGAAGAGATTCATTGATGGGTGAATAACCCCACTATACTAGTAGAAGCTACAGTTACAGATGCATCGCATCGCATTGCATGAAAGTGATATAGAAAGGGATACAGTTAGTGTTTATGATTTACAGTATACGGTCATGGAAATTGATTTATAGTATACAGTCATGGAATTGATTTACAGATCTCACAGTCATGGAATTGATTGAATTGCTATATGGATGTCATTATTTTATCGTGTGCTTACCGAGTCTTAGACTCACCCTTGCTTTGTTATTTTCTTTAGGCGTATGGTTAAGGTGACATGCATGTCCATGGGTGAGAGTAGCACACATATATTCCTACGTGCGACAGTAATTCACATTTCGTCTATTGGGCTTTGACATTTAGCCTTAAGATTTTGTCTTATTAGAGCTGCTTCAAATTGTGTGGCTTGTGCCTTTCATCTAACAGTTGGTAAATGGTAAATGTTATGGTAGTGATAGCATTCCAGGCTTAGGGAATAGACCGAGGTGTTACAACTAGAGATCTAAGCTGTCAGATGACATGAAAACCTATCGGTTTCCAATGATATGGAAGGGTAGGCATGCATAGTGGATGTATCAGAAATGTATGTATGATCAATCTCTTTTTGCCATCAAAACCACCAAATCTATCAACCAATTAACCAATGAAGGCAATTTTTTAAAAAAAATCTAAGGCAAATGCGTATTTTCGAAAAAGGTAAAGGGTTTTTTCACAAAAAATGAGGACCTGTACGTAAATAAATAGGGACCTGTGCGCAATTTTGGAAACCGCGGGGGGCTATCCTGCAAAGTGGAGGGGCTAAAAAAACTAGCAGGAACCTTTTCGTGAGAACCAAGGATCAGATGTAATTTCGGAAACGCAGGGCTTTTTCAAAAAACGCCTCACCGACCGCACCCAAAATCGCTCGGACGCGGGCGGCGGGAGCGTAGCGCGGCGTGGCGTGGCCCAGCTCCGCGGCATCCCCTGCGTAATATAGGGGTTATATTCGTCGAGAATGAAACCAATAGTGTGTCCAATCATTTGAAACTGTTCGGGTGGAGAGCCCAGAGTAGTGCGCGGGCTGCAGCCTACAGTGTGGTTCGGGCTCTTCCTAAGGTGTTCTACCTAGGGAGGACGAACAATCGTAATCGCACTTCAAGGCCTTCAACAACTTCCTCCTAATCCAACCAAGTAATCACCCATTAATCAAATTCATCGCTTGCTATTAGAGTTTGGCTACCACAGTCCCGACCCGAGGGGGCGGCGGCGCGCCTGGGCCCCCAAACCCGGGGCCCCCTACATGCATGCGATTAGCGTATAGTACTAATACTATCCGAATTCCAGATCCGTGGCTCGACTTCTCGTCTTCGATCTTCGTTGGCGAGTGCCTCCATGCGCCACGGTCACCACGCCTCCCATCCGCACACCACTCAACCAGCAACTCAAGAATAGCTAGACAGTTAGGCATGCGATCTATTCTTGTTGTAACTCGTATAAATACTCACCGATGAGATCAATGAACTCACGGTTGATCCTATTTTCTCTACATTCGAGTTCGGACTTGAATTCGCATCCACAAGACCATCACGGATCACGCCGCGCCCGCTGGCCGAGCCACCGAGCCGCCGAGGTCTCGACGCCTCGCCCGTCGCCTCGTCCGCCGCCTGCTCTAGACGCCTCGCCTCGCCGACGCCGTCCCGGCCGCCGCCTCTCGGCCTCCGCCACAGCGCCAGCGCCAGGCACTGCCATCACCGTCCGCCTACTACCGCAATACCGCTAGTATACGCATATGTGGTACCGGCACGTCCGACGTCCCAATGGAGGCGCATGCATGCATATTAGAATCATTCATTCATTCAATCATGTCACTCATCATATCTTGCATATTAGGAATTTTAATCAATAATTAGTGCTTTGTTAATTGTTATTTGTAGTTACTAATTATACTATTGTTCTTTAAATTTTCAAGACCATGTCATCTAGAAAATATGCATCCGCAAAGGAAAAAGAAAAAAGAGGAAACAAATAGATGAGTTGATTGAATCACGAGGGATCCATTGACAAATTTTTAAAAGTAATACGAAAGCAGCTCAAGAAATCTCGATGAATTGGCGATAGTTCTTTGTGGAGGAAGATGCTAATGTGAATCTAGAAGATGAGGGCCCTACGGAAGACCATGTCAACATCAACACGAGATGATAACAATGTGAGTGATCATGAGCACATATTTAATTCATCTCGCTATGTAATCGCTAGTTTTGATGAACCAAGATTTACTACAAATATTTATGATCCGATAAATTGGGGTAATCTTGATAACAAAGCAAGAGACATATTAGTGGAGAAGGGGCCTATAAGAGAAGAAAATATTGAATTTCCTTTGGATGACAACTCAAGACATTTTTCATACGGTCATTACTCTAGAAAATGAGCAATGGAGAGGTACATGATAGAAAATGGTTAGTTTATTCAAAACACGTTGATAAGGTGTTTTGCTTTTGTTGCAAGCTTTTCAATTCGATAATTGCAAGAGTTCATTGGGCGTGATGGGTTTAGAGATTGGAGGCATATCAATGAGAGGTCGAAAGAACATGAAGCTAGTGTCGAGCATATTTCCAACATGAATTCTTGGAATGAACTAAGAGTTAGATTGAGCAAACATGAAACGATTGATAAAGAGCTACAACAAAGAAATTACAAAGGAGAAAGAACGATAAGGCGTGTTCTATTAAGAATAGTTGCCATTGTGAAATTTCTTGCAAACGTAATTTGGCTTTTAGAGGATCCAATGAACAACTTTACAATGATGTTAATGGTAATTTCTTAGCTTGTGTTGAGGTGGTTGCTGAATTTGACTTGGTAATGCAAGACCACCTCGCATTTATTCAAAGCAAAGAGATTCAAGATCATTATCTTAGTCATAAAATTCAGAATGAGTTGGTTTCTCTTTGGCTTCAAATTATAAATTCAATCATAAAGACCTTAAAGAGGCCAAATATTTTTCTCATTATCCTTGATTGTACACCAAATGTGAGTCACCAATAACAAATGAGCTTGTTGGTTCGATGTGTTGATATTTCGATGGCAAAATAAAAGTTGAGGAGTACTTTCTTGGTTTCTTGAAAGTGGATGACACATCCGTTCGTGGCTTTTCAATGTATTGCTTGATGCAATCAAGTCTTTTGATTTAAATGTTGATGATATTAGGGGTCAAGGTTATGATAATGGCTCTAATATGAAAGGAAAAACAAGGGGTGCAAAGACGGTTGCTTGATATAAATCAAAGAGCTTTGTATATGCCATGTGCTTGTCATAGTCTTAATCTTACCCTTTGTGATATGGCTAAATCTTGTGCTAAAGCTATTTCATTCTTTGGAATTGTGCAAAGGATATATGTATTATTTTCGGTTCTACTAAAAGATGGAAAGTTTTGCTTGACCATATAGAAGGTTTAACTGTGAAATCATTGAGCAATACTCGTTGGGAGAGTAGAATCAAAAGTGTCAAAGCAATTAGATATCAAGCTCCTCAATTAAGGTCGCTCTACTTGAGTTAATGGAAGATAGGGATACCGAACCCAAGGATAGGAGTGATGCAAAAATTTATATGAAGTGCTTGGTAGCTTTGAGTTTATAATTGGTATGGTTATTTGGCATGATATTTTATTTGTCAGAATATCGTGAGCAAGAAGTTGCAATCACCATCCATGTGCATTGAGTCTACCTTGCAACAAATAGAAGGCATGGTTAAATACTTTAATACTTATAGAAATGAAGGGTTTGCTTTAGTATGATCATTGCCAAAGATATTGCAGCTCAAATGAATGTAGAGCCATCATTTCCAGTTAAGCTTGCGTGTTCTTAGGAAGAAACAATTTGATGAAATTGATTGTGATGAAGCGCTTTGCAAGTCGAGAAGGAATTTGAAGTTAATTATTTTTTGTTATGGTTGATATGGCAATCAATTCATTGAAAAGTAGATTTCAAGAACTCCAAACATTCTAAGTATATTTGGATTTTAATGAGTTCAACAACATTGAAGTCATTGGATCGAATCAATTAAAAGAATGTTGTACAAAATTTGCGTAAACTTTCTCTAGATGGTTCATCTAATGTTGAGTTAAATGATCTAATTTCTGAGTTAAGTGTTATGCAATTGACTTTATCAGATAAACCAATGTCTGCTATGGAGATCTTTGAGTTTGTCGAGAAGCGGATTGTTATCCTAATATTTCTATTGCTTATCGATTTTATTTACTATGCCTGGATCGTGGCATCACCGAAGAAGCTTTTCAAAGTTGAAATTGTTGAAGAATCATTTAAGGTCAACAATGTCTCAAGAGAGGTTATACGGTTTGACAACTTTATGTATTGAGAAGAAATTATTGGATGAGATTGATATCAATACCATCATCAATGACTTCGCATCTAGAAATGTCAGAAGAAATTTTTAAGGTAATATCTATAAACTCTATAATATGAATTTTTCTTTAATACATAACGTATTTTAAGTGTTTGTTGGTAAAATTATATATATATATATGTGTGTATGTAGATTTATATTTAGATATTTATACTAGAGCCTCTATTCCTAGTTTCGCCTCGGGTCTCTAAAATCCTAGGACCGACCCTGGCTACGGTAGAATTGCCTTTCCCTCGACACCCAAGTTAACCAACCAGCACTCACCTTGGAAAGAGTTAAGGGAGTAAAATGGACTTTTTCTAGGTGATCCGGCGGCCACCGCCATCCAATTGGAGATCTCGCGTGGGTCGGAGTTGGAAAAGAAAAGAAGTCCAAGGACCAAGATAGATGAGTGGGTATGGGTCCGTTAGGCCAATTTTTCTATTCTAGCCTTTTTAAAAAATATTCACATTTAGACCCTGGTAGTTTTAATTCCATTTTGGACCAGGTGTTTGCCGGCCAGTGACCCACGGGCCGAGGTCTTCATCTCTCGCCCGTGGTCCACGGCCGAAGCCGAGCCAGCCAACAGTGGTGGCTGCGTGGCGCCGACGTGGCAAGCACCTCTGGCCAGGGTCGTGGCGCCGAGCTCTGAGCCGTGGGTCGGAGGCCGAGCTCAGTGCCAGATCTTGGCGCCGAGCTTGAAAATTTGTACGGCCGAGCCCCACCTGCTCATTATTTCCACAGCCTCCCAATCACGCCACGCCGCCTGCCCTCCCTCCCGCCGCCGCCCCGGCCTCCCGCCCCGCCCGCCTCCCGGCCCCCCTCGCCTCCCGGCCCCTCGCCGCCGCCCCCGCACACTGCCCCCGCCAGCACTGCCCCGCCCTCCTCCCGGCCGCCGGCCACCGCCCGCCTCGCCGGCCCGCCCGCCTCCTCGCCCCCCTGCCGCGTCCCACCCCCACCGCCTCCCGCCCGCCCCGCCACCGCCGCCTCCCCTCCCCCCGCCGCCCCCACCGATCGGTACTAGCATCCGCTTAGATGTGTAGCCCAGATCGCTCTTCGTGTTCAGAGGATTCCAAGATAGTCACATCCGCTTTGCATTACCGCCTCACAACCGCATCAATCAAGATATTCATCATTTAGATGTGTAGCCCAAATAATGCACTAAGCAAAGACGGCCAGTGTTCGAGAGGCCGACGACGAGGCGTTCAGGCGCAGTGGCGCTTGCATGTGAGGGAATCATAGCACATGTAGTGATCGTGCCGGACGTCAGCGTTGAAATGCTTACCACGTTCGTCATGCCAACATGAGGTCAAGCATGTAGTCGTTAGGTATGAAGAATTAATGGAGCTGGTGCCAAATCCGTATACCGTCATTGTTGGGGGGAGTAGCTCCGTCTTAGCCTACTCGGTCCACCGGGTGTATACGTAAATAAAAGATAGGCCCATAAAGTTCCAAAAAAAGTTTGCTTGAATTCTGGTTCACTAGGGCCTGCTTTATTATGATCATGATTCTTTGTGTACCATGAGAATTTGATGCTTCTTCATTTTGGTTGGTGTGAAGGTATTCATCCAGATGAACTAGATGGACAAGCTAGTTACCCTATATCATGGAGGCAGGTGACAAGTGATGATTATGGAAATGTTCGATTTGTTGAAATGCAAAGGGTGCCTCTGATATTCAGTGATCGGCCGTCGTTTAGTGAGTTGGTTGCTAGGGCCCGGGAGGAGGTACATTGTCATGCAAACGAGGAGAGCATCACAGTTGAGGGGTTACTTCACTTCGGTTCGAAAGATACAATTCTAAGGCGGTTGATCTTAATTGGTTGTGAGGATCAGTGGGACAAATATGTCAAATTGGTTATGAACACTGAGTTCCAATGTTTGGACCTTGTTGTGCGGAAGGTGTCCATTGATCCCACCCTCATGGTCCATTGATCTTAATTGGTTGTGAGGATCATGCACCTTTGACCCTCCGTTACGGACCTTGCGGTGGATGTGGAAGAAGTGCCCGAGGTGCCCGATGCTCTATCTCGCCCGAACGAGGGTCGATTTCAACCGCTTCGAGTCGAATGTCGGATCGATGATGTCGTGGCGGCCCTCGTGATCATCCCAGTAAGTGTCGAGCAACTCTTTAGCCTTTTCCCGTCATTCCATGCTTTTGTCTCAATCCCATCGTTTTCGTGCTTGTGATGTAGGATACATTCCTGATAATGTGGGTGCTCCTCCCGTTGCACCATCTGGCAACGTTGAAGAAGTCTGCAGGGACTCCAACAGTGTGGATGTTCAAATTGTGGATGATCTGCAGCCTTACGAGATCGCAAGGGCCGTTGATTCTCGACGATGACCGCCTTTTGGAGAGTGACCGAAAGTGATATTGAGTCGATATATGCTATTGCCTGGCCGGATCCATCGGCTCATGAATTCAGCGATCTTAGGCATTCTCATGGGGCTTATGCGAAGGAAGGGATGACGAGTCGCTAGATGCTCCCGAGGCCTGGTTCAAGCATGACAATTGAGAAGGGCATGATGTTTGAGGACTTGTCTCGCATTGAGAAGGTGGCTGCAGGAGTATGCAAGTGATTCGTAAAAGGCCATTCAAGGTGAGACATTCTTATGTGGAGCGGAGGTACACAAATGTGTAGAAGGAAACATGTGAATGGAGGGTTTGTGCTAGGAAATGTAGGATACGGAAAGTTCAAGATCACAAGAATCGATGGCCCACACACTTGTGCCAAGCGAGCTCAAACAGAAGCATCGGCAGTTGACCTCTACCATTATTGCCAAGTCACTGTGTCACATAGTAAAGGGAGAACACAATATGAAGGTGAAGACACTTGCTGGGATTGTTAAGGAGAAATTTGGATACGAGATAAGGTATGGAAAAGCATGGAGGGCAAAGCAACGATCCGAAGATGATATATGGGGACTGGGAAGATGGGTACTTGCGCTGCCGGCACTCTTCAATGCAATCAAAGCGGTTAATCCAGTATGCATTATGAGTACGTCCGAAACCAAACGAATGGACTCAAGATGGTATGCGATATTCTTCCGTGCTTTCGGTGCTTTGCTCGATCCATCGAGGCCTTTCGGCATTGTCGTCCGTCGCTCCATTGATGGTACGCTTCTTCTTGGCGTACCAGGCACACTCGATAGCCATTTCTGTGACGCAGACAACGCGTTGGTTCCTTTGGCGTTTGCTTTGGTTGAGAGGAGAACAAAGACACCGGGATGGTTCTTGCGGCTCGTTCGGAGGCACGTGGTCGGCCCCGGTAGAGAGGTGGGTGTCATATCGATAGACACTGTGGCATACTTGCTGCCGACAGAGCGACACTTGGGGTATGCCTTCCTGATTGAGCTTCTGTGAGGCGCCCATCGCACTTCGAATTTCGATCACATGGCTCCGGCGATTTTTGCAGAGTGTCCCGCACGCGCGACGAAAGAGCGCTGCCTACTACTGCGGTAGGGTGGATATCGAGCCAACTCGTCGTCTAATCGAGTTTTTGCTAAAATTGACATAGTTTTATTTAATATCATTTTACATGTAATTGCAAGGCATGGATACTGCACTTGTTTGCGTGCGTTCTCTTCCCCGACCAAGACGGGGACAAGGTCTGGATGTACATCCACCGCCTCACCGACGGGACACGGCGGGCAAGACAATGGCTTCCGGTGTTGGCGCCTTTACCGCCACCTCTGCGAGGCGTGTCGCCGGAGTTCGCCGAACGCGACAGAGGTGGTTGCCTTTACCTCCTCCACCGTGGATGTGGTGTCGTCTACCGCTGGTCGTCCCACGCCGCCTCCTCGTCCGTGGTTCGCAGAGGTTCCTCCTCGTCGACGTCCGACACTTGCATATCTTTGGGACCGTGTCTCAAAGGCCCTACGCCCGGACGAAGAGGGCCTACCTAGAGTACACGAACGAGCTAGATGCGCCACGGCCTCCAGTGTAAGTTAATTTCATTTGGTATCGTGATTTTCATTTGTTAGGATATCACCGTTAACGTTAAATTGTTTCAATGCGAGTTAAGTGGGAGCCGTGACGCGAAAGGTGAGGTGGAGGCCGTTCGATTCAACAAGACTATGCAAAGATAGACGAGGCCCTCTACAGAAGAGGTGCCCTCTTATCTGCTTCTATCTTGTTGAGTATCACCGCCACATAGAGTTGCACGCCGCTTGGTATGAGGCACCGTGGCCGTGAGCGCATTTCTCCACGCCTCGTGGCCTTGCACAAGTAAGTGGCATGCAATTTCAATTCTAACATTGGATTCCAATTGCACGAGCTTTTTCTATTTTTAACGCTTGGTTTACGTGACATGCGATTTGATCGACGGCGACGTAAGAAGGTCACAGACTTGACAAGACCACCACGTGTACGTTGAGGAGGGGACACTTTCAGACCACGTGGAGGACAACGACGAGCCGCGACAAAGAACGAGAACTTCCCATGGTACCAAGTTTGGTACCGCGTGGACGGTCCAAGCTTAAGGGCCAATGGACTCGGGATGACTACGCCGACATTGCGTCCTCGGGCGACGAAGACACGCCGCACGACGGTCCGACTCGCCTTGGGACGCAGTGGAGACGGCACCGATCTGGACCGTGGTAATGTTCACACCAGACCACGCAGACGCCATGAGCCTAGCCGTTACACTCCAGGCACCGACGCCCTTGGTAAGGGTAAGGGCAAGGCTAGGAGGCAGTGATATTTATGTGTAGGCTTGTGGGTCGTTGTATATATGTTGTAATGATACTTTGTTGTTCTATAATTCCTGCAATGATTTTATGTTTCGCAAACGATCGCAAAAGGTAGTGATACGAATTTATCGCTATTAATTTATGCTTCACGAATCCGAAACGACTCCAAAATAGCTTGACGACAACATAGCATAAAACATTACCAACATACACGAGGAGAACCTCCAAGACTACAACTTGAGGATAACAATAATCACAAGAAACAAAATAGCACACAACATTAAATTTATCTTCCACTCTAGTCTGTCGAAACGATGCCTCATCCCGACGGGGTCGCAACCCCCCACGACAACTCTCATGGCGAACATTGCCTGTCCTATTGCCTATTTCATCATCCCACACCCGTAATCGATAATGACTTTGCCCGCCATAATACGAAACAACACATACATTGCACATACGAATTTATGGAAAGTAGTACACCCAACATTTTAATTCAACACAACAGTCCTACCCCACAAAGATCAACACATCAACAAATACATGAACTAAAATACGACACAACCATAACCCTCGTTACCTACATGCCAAACGAGCCTCGTGGCACCCACATGGAGAATTGCTGAGGGGGTCGCCTCGGACGTGGCTGTCCGTCGTGGTAGTGGCATGCACATATGCAGCTCGGGTTCGCGCAGCAACATGCGGGATCATAAGAGCTTCCTATATTCACGACCTCCTCGTTGCCTCTCTCGCGTTGCATCCGCTCGCGGAGGTCGTTGTTCTCTCCGTGAGACTCTCCATTCGGTACTCCAAGTCCCATATTCGAGCCCATAATGTAGCCATATAACGATCAAAATACCGCTCATGAGGAGGGTCGATCCAATGAGAAGTCGCATTTGCCATCCGCAAAAAGGACGGTAAACTTCGAGGGTCCATAAGCCATAATAAATGTAATATTACTAATTTGTACCCCGGAGCGTGAGCATCGGAAGAAACGTCGCCCGCCATCGTTCGGGCCATCCAAGATCTGCACGACCGCGTACTCATTGTGTCTGCATTTCGGCCACGCTGGTTGAGCACGCCGGCTTGGTATCAATCGGTACACTGTGGACCGAACATATCCCTCCTTTCCAAGGGAATGTCTTCCTTCTATGACCCAAATCCCATCGCCCCTCGGCTCGACATGGTTGGCTTCACCACGAATATAGGAAGCTCAACCGTTTCGATTTACAATGTCATGGGACCCCAACCGTGCTACTTATAGCAAAACGGGCAGCTTCATGCGAGGACCACAAAAAAAAGTTACGTGTACATACTAGACGAAAGGGGCCATCTTTACATTGAGATGTGACAATACATGTCAGCTTTCCACAGAGACGTCAAAAAAAAGGGCAGCTACACTCAGTGAGATGACAAAACGGGGCAGCTTTTTGAAGTGAGATGACAAAACGGGGCCAGCACTTATCCCACCCAAGACTACTCCTGACCCTGATGACAAGAAGCCAATTGAATGGGATGAGAGAGATAAGATCCCTTATCCGGATGCTGTGAAACCCGATGACTGGGATGACATAGGCCTATAGCAGAAAACAACAGAAAAGGCTATGTTGTACCAAATAAATTGAATGGTCCAATCTCTGAAAAGGCTACGAACTACAATTTATTACGAGACCGTAGTCTCGAAAAGTCTACATAGGGCCATTTATTGCTACACCGAATCCGTGAAAAGCGAAAGATCCTCTCCATGGACTATGCCCACTGCACCAGATAACCTACCTACATAAAGGCCTCATATGTGTTCCATACCACATCTCCTCAACACATCACAATACCACGACATCTCCTCAAGACATCACAATACTACCACATCTCCTCAAGACATCACAATGTCTTCTCGGAGCTCAACCCATTTGGAGTGCCGGAGTGGCATGAGCGCCAGTGCCATTGCGGCTTTCGGACAATGTTGTGCGTCGGACGGATCCAAGAAACGAGCCAACTACTACCGTAGGTTCTTCAAGTGTCCGCACTGGATGACGACTTCGTGGTAACGACGACAACTAAATCCTTTGTTTCTCGTTTCGCTTTTCAACTTGATCCATGACATCTACCACCCCACACATAGGCTTGCGGGTTCCTCGAATGGGTGGATCGTGTCACGCAAGATGGCTACGAACCCGCCAATGCAGGTGGAAAACAAAGGACAATACTTTTCCAAGATGACTCAGGCTCGCGAGGTGGAACGACAGATGCGGCTTGAGCAAGAGCGCCGCGTTAGGGTGGACCAAATCCGTCTTAAGGGCAAGGAGGATGAGCCGCAAAGGACGCGGAGCAATAAGTTCACGTGAAGCCGCCATCAAGCGTCAGGAGGAAGAGCTTGAAGCTCGTGAGGCGACTCTCAAGACCAAGAGTGACAGGAAGAAGGATGCAATGAGCCATCTTCGTATGCGACAAAAGGGGAAACAACCACGCTACACCCAAGAGACATAATGTAATAGATCCACGCTATCTACGGTCTTTGTAATCCTATTATTATGCATTGTATTGTGTTTGCCTAGTCAGTATTGATCGCACTTGAGACTACCTAGATGACGGTATTTAAAAGAGTGCATAATGTTGCCCACCCATGCTTGCTCCAAAGAATTAGTGTTTGACCATTCGGTTCCACTATTTAAAAAATTACAAACATTATTACATACTAGCACCGAAATTTTCAGATTGAACACAACATCAAAAATGTAGCGTAAAATTGTGTTTCACACACTTCATCATTTTCCGAATGTTTCCAAAACTACGGATTATTTTGAAGGCCGAAATGAGCGCCACCGGCCGGTTAGAATTTTTCACACTCGGCCACGTTACGGCTCGAGCTCGGCCCCGTGTTCCACGGCCCGAGCTCGGCGCCACGAATCACGGCCCGAGCTCGAGCCGTGGATCACGGCGCCGAAGCCGCCACGCCGGCACCACGCGGTCGGCACGCAAGGCGCGGTTCGGGGCCTCGGGCCGTGGTCCACGGCCGAGACGCAGTTACCTCGGCGCCGTGATCCACGGCTCCACCCCCAGGTCCAAAACGGAATTAAAACCACCGAGGTCTAAATGTGAATATTTTTCAAAAAGGGCTTAAATAGAAAAAAATTCTGTCCGTTAGGGATCGGCAGTGGTTTCCAACGACTACAAATCCGCGAACTCGTCAGCATGGCCCCTCAGCACTAGTCGTTTCACTTGTGATCGCCGGCTCCTCCTGGGCTCACGTTGCGAAGAAGCCCACTCGCCGCCGGGCGATCTCGTCCATGGCGCTAGCGCGCACACCGGCCACGTGGCGTGGGCTTCCGGGCGACGGCACGCGAGCGCTTGTGGGCCTGTGGCGAATGCGCCATGCGGGGCGTACACACACGCCCACGCGAACGCGTGTGGGCGACAGGCCGAGAGGGTGTCGGAGCAACGGCACGGCTGTGTTGGCACTCGGTCAGGCAAGAAAACAGAGGAAAATAGATGGGTACTTAACTTTTATTTACTCATCTCATTACATTACTCAAAGTTAACATACATATATCCTTATTTCTACTACTTAAAAGATGAAGTTAATCGTGATGATGATTCATCTACGTACCCCTCCTCCCTTGAGACAAAGCTGATCGGTGAGGTAGTGACGCCCGAGCACCGTGCGGCAGGGAGATCCGTCAGCGATGGTGCTCAGGAGCAAAGCATGCAATGCAGCACTGATGACGATGTAAGGAGCGTGAGGTAGCAATGCAAATGCAAATAGGGTGGCAACCATGTAGTTAAGGCGACCGCATGGCACGCGTGGCCAGCATTGACGTGTGGGGCGCTGCCGGTTGATTACGGTCATGTTCTTTTCAGCTTCTAAAAACTATTTTTTTAATTTTTTTATAATAATTAGCTTTTAAACAAAATATCTTTTTAAGATATGATCTACTAATTAATGTAGTACATACTATACTGACTTCATTTATATCAGTAAAATCGCACGTGAGTTTCTGTTACTCTGTAATCTCTCAAACAAACAGTCCAAAAACCAAAAGCCATAAACTTCAGCAAAAAAAAAACATGCCCTATTCCGCCATGGATGAAGAACTGCGTTATAGTGTTGGATGAAGCTTCCAATGGGTACGATGGACAATGAGATCAGCTTATAGAACATCTCAGTGTACATGAATGCTACTGGGATTGGCCTCACGGTAGGCAACTAGGCACCGTCATTTCAGCTTTCATAGCTATATTAGGTGAATACATAAGGTATGTTTTTACCTCACAAGCTAGTGGTTTTTGGCTTTTGCTACAATACCTAACTTTCAAACGAAGTATTTTCTTAAGACGGGGTCTACAAGTTAAACGATCTACACATTAAAAGGCCAACATTTGTACCAATCAAAATTGCAAGTGAGTATCTGTCTTTCCGTAATCTGTACCGTAAACAGCCAAAATTCAAAATTTTAGCTAAAAACCATAAACCGCAACCGAAAAGATCAGACCCATAGTCTATATGATTAATGCTTTGGATTTTTCATATGTTTTACAGAGCTTTTCTCTATTGTGTGAATTTTGTTCTTACTGTAATTATTTTATTATGGTTCTTCATAACCTTAACCGATCTAAAATACAAGGGGTCCTCACGGAAGAGATGATTCATCGTAAGATTTGGCGATGCTCGCTTGCGGAAACATGAAGAACGCAAATATAGCCATGCGGTATTTTGTTTTTGAGAATACATGAAGGATGCACACTATACGCATGCCACACACACATATACTCGCATGCATGCCCACTATAACACACCCTAATTTGTTCCTTGTGCATTTTTTCATTGAATTTGGCATGCCATAGCATGACGATTAACAAATGAAAGATGATTTTTGCATACTTTTAATGGTATTATTAATATACAACACAAATGAATATATATATATATATATATATATATATATATATATATATATATATATATATATATATATATATATATATATATAAAGCCTCTTTTCTACTCCGGGTGTAATTACTCTCTATGTCGTATCTCACAACATAAGGAGTATCTCGCGTAACGGAGGATATCTACGTGTAGTATACGAGTATTTAAGACCATCTAGGTGGTATGTATATTTTTAGACATACTCCTTTTTGCGTGCATATATAAAGGTATTTACAAAATACGCTAAAAACTATGAACCCCTTTACAATTTTTTCATGTAATTCACATTGGAGTATCTTATAATTAGTATACAAGTATACATAAAGTGGTAAATGAGTATTTCAAGCTTATTTATGTGGTATATTAGAGGTGGAAGTAATTACACCCGAAAATAAAAATTATTTTTCCATATATTTATAAAATTTGCAACAATGTATGGGCACATAACTAGTATAGGTTAATGAACCGATTATTCTCAAACCGACACAAACTACCGATTTAAAAATATTTGTTTAGTTTCCTACAGCTAGCAAGGACCACATGTCCAGCCTTTTGTTTACTGCCATTATATAACTAGCTATATTAACAGCAAACTGGAGTGCTCAACTAATATCTAGCCGCTACTACTTGTTACCGACTTTGACCAAGAAGTAACAAGATATACAAAGTTTGCTCTGAATCTTGTATATGTCAATAGCACTTATCTACTATCTGACTTAACGTCGGTTCATGCAGGATGCAGCCAACTCAAAACAAGATTACAACAACAGACGGCGCCGAGAAGGTACGTGCTGCGCCCCGCGCTGTGCAGGCCCCGTGGCGCACAGGTCCCGTGTGTTCCGTTCAGAAAGGAAAAATGTCACACGGACGCGTTAATGCCAAATTAAATCTTCGATTGCAAACTCCGTAGCTTTAGTTGGAACCCGCCAAACAACTCCAAGCATGCGTGGGCAAGCCATCTGTAGGTCCAATATAATAACTAGGCCCCACAAAATGTCTGTCCCACGTGTCAGTCATTACGTGCATCTATATATCGTGTACCCCTAGATTTTGGTCTATTCAATTAGGTTTTTTCTGATGTCTATTACTTTTATCTAAAATAACGTAGTACTGTTAGCTTATTTTGAAGCATATAATTAAAGAAAAATAACAAAATTCAGAAAAAAAATCCTTTATATCTCTCAGGACAATGCAAAGGGAAAATAAAAAGAAAAACTACGTTAAAAAGTCAATGTATTTCAAACAGTTTTTGACTTTTAAAATTTATAAGATAAAAGCCAAAAATTGTTTGGAACGATGTCTTTATCAAGTGACATAAATGGGCCGTTCCAAAGAGGTTAAGCTTATGAATTCTGATTGTGACTATTGGCTGAAATTGCACTGTAACAGCTGTTAATTTCTACTAAGTCACTCAATTAAAATAAAATAAAGAAAAATTAAAATATCATTATATCTCTATAGATAATACAAGAAAAAAACAAAAAAATCAAAATTAAAAATCGACGTGTTCTAAATAGTCTTTTAGCTTAAATAAGATAAAAACTAAAAAAACTAAAAGACGAAGCAATTTAAAGCGGAGCCAAAAACAATCAACGCAAAATTCTCACCCACCCTTTCCCACTGGCCGCTCCCAACTCGCCCCACCCGCGCTGCAACACTTTTGAAAAACTGCCGTCCAATCCGAGTTATGCTAATTGCTATGAACCCATGACTACGTGTAAAACAAACCACTCCTTGTGTCATGTCTAACTAGCCACATAAGTGCGGCGTCACGCCGCTAGCCATCGTGTAGACCAAAATAAAAGAGACAAAAATTAGTGAGTAGAGCTTTTTAAAAAATCGAGGACGGATACGTAATTTGGAGGAACCAAGGGTTTGTCCATAAAAATGTGGACCGCAGGGCACATGCGTAAATAAAAGGACCTAGACAAAAAAAGCTGGACCCACGCGATTTCAAAAACCATGGGGCCATCCATAAACGGAGGGCTAAAAAGCCGTGAGGGACCTATTCGCGAGAACCAAGGACCATGACGCAATTTCGAAAACTCGGAAAATCCTCCCAGACCATACTGAAAACCCGTCGCCACGCTGTCGCGCGGAGGCGCGCGGCGACGTGGCCTCCTCGCACGGAACTCCCGGTAATAATGGCTTAAGATGTGCCATTTCATATCAGCAACTTGCCAATTCAACGCAATCTAGTAAGTAATAGCAGTTTGGTAGTTCGTACCTAAGGGATCATGTGAGAAAGTCTAAAGATTGCTGTGATAAACCATTACTAAATTAGAGGACCTAGAGTTTGAATTTAGCAAAAAAAATCAGTTTTTCAGCATTTGATTCAGACCTACCGTCTGATCGGCCAAACAAAGTGGTCGACCGCCACCGGTCGGACCAACAACAAACAATCGGCCGACGGCTAGAACTGGCGATCGACACCCACTGTGTTGCTTTGGCTGAAATTTATGGGTTTGAATTTTTTGTATGGAGTGCTTTGGTTTGACCTAGGTCAGTGCTTATGTGTTGTATGAAGCAAGTTTTGACTAACGTGGGTCAAATTACGAAGAACTTGTGCCTGAAAATTATGTCTTAGTCTTTGGATGTCTAGGAAGGCTTGAAGTCAACTATCGTCAACAGAGGATCGAGGCTAGCTTGTGGAGGAGCTGAGGCCCAGATCGACAAAAATGCTAGGTGAGATGACTGAACTCAAGCATGACACAAAGACAAAAATATTGAAGTGAAGTTCGAGCGATAGTTGCACCATGTGGCTTGGTCGGTCTAAGTAAAGCGTGGTCCAGTGGAATCAGAACGGGAGACTTACCGACGTGTGGTAAGCCAGCGGTGCATCTACACGTGGCAAGCATGACGATTGCTTATAAGAAAAGACAAAGACTAAGTCAATAAATGGTATTTTGATAAATTCACCAAAATACTAGAAACTATCTTGGATCAAAACCGCAACGCTTGGGAAAGCAGTTAGGTCAAAGAGAAGCTTAGATGATCAAATTGGATCAAATGTTAATGACTTAGTGGATTCGGGCTCATGTGTTTTAAAAATCGTGCATAAGCATGGTGTGTGAGTAAAACCCATGTTGTATGGGGTTAATAGGTTTTCTCCATTGTGCTAGTGGCTAGTATTTGTTAGGGTTAGATGTGGGATGGTTGCCTCATTTATTTAATGGGTTAAGATAGAGACCTGCTAGTTAACCATCCCCATTCTAGCCAAGTATTCTAGGGTTAGGGTTTGAGAAGTATGTGTATTATGGTGTGCTCTCTTGTTCTCCAAGTGAAATGACTATAACATATTTATCCTCAAGTAGCAATACATCAACATTGTTCATCTCTCAAGAGGTCCTCTTGTTTTGGTTGATTTGCTCTTGATTTATTGGTTTTGATCCTCTCTCTTCCCTTATTGATCTTGTTGCATGCTAAAGATGTGTAAGTAATAGAGATAATTCATGGAGATTGATTCCTATCTATCTAGGCATCAGGTCTTGCAAGTTCTTGAAGTTGTCCGGTTTTGCTTGGATTTGACCTCAAATCTTCTGGAGGAATACATCTAGAGTCTTCTTGGCCATCCTCCACCCGTGAGTAAGTCATATTCCTCTTTTTTATTTTTGCCTGGTTTTGGTGCAATCTTGCTTGTTCTTTAGAAATGTCTCGAACTTTAACAAAGATTCTTGTGATCTCTAGATGGAATATGTTTCTGAGACCTTAAGCAAGGTGTATGCAAAATGTTATCTCATTTGGATTTGGATTTTTTAAGTTGCACTAAAAGTTGCATCGGCTCAGACTGTTTTCCCTGTTCTAGATTAGAGGAGTGGTCAAGCCACTACCCCACCGGTCAAACCGCCAGGAGGCCGATTAGACTGGTTTGTAACCAGCGGTCAAACTACCAGGTGCCAGTTAAACCGCCACTTAGTAGCCGGTCAGACCGCCAGTGCTTAGGTTTTTTGACTCTCAGTTTTTTAGTTGATTGCTTTAGTCTTGGCCTCCAATTAATCCTAATCTTCATAGCTCAATGGCTATTAGGGTGAAGGATTGATGAATACTTAGTGAAAAACTTTGAAGGTATCATTCATCTCCCTCTGTTGCCTTGCCTGTCTTACAATACCCATAAACCTCTGTCTCTTGGCCATATTCTACATTTCTACTACATCAAATTGCAAATATAAGTCATCCTAGACTCTGGATCGGTCAAACATTTTGAAGGTTGACCATTAATATATAAAGAATTACCTAGATTGACACATAAAATGTTATTACTAGTGAAATATACTTTCGTAGTGTATAATTATTTTTATTTGAAACAATATATTTTTCATAGAAATTGATGGTTAAAGTGTTACATTGGATATTGTGCCAATGTCCAAAATAACTTATATTTGCAATAGGAGGTAGAATGTTTCCATAGCTTTTTCTTTTTTTTAGACTAAGGTACGTTCCATAGCTTGTACGCTAGGCACTTAAGGGTTGGTTCGTATTGGCTTTTGCTTAGAGAAGCCAAAGCTAATACTAACGTTCCAACTTATATAAGTCGTTTCTATCGGTACTATTTTTCACTTGCGCATATTGTAACACACTTTGTATTTTGTTATGTCATAATTCCATAAGTCACATGACGGTCTGAATGTTATAGTGCCTCTCGTTGCACCGTCGTTTGCTCTCTTTCTTACATAATGCACTCAACAAAAAGCCATAAGCCAATATGAACACCTCAGTTTCTATAAAACTGCTTCTACCAGCCACTACTATTTATCAGCCAAACCCAAAAACCATCAGTAAAAGCCAATACGAACGGGCCCTAGGTTGATCTAATGTGGCTGCTCTAGCTGTTGATGCATGCTGAGAATCTGAAGGATGCAACTACCAAGTACACTAATCTCCAGTTGTTCTTTGTGGCAATTTTGTCCATGCAAATGTAATACATTTGTAGAGGCTAGCCAGTGGCTACTTGAAGGTTCTGACACGTATCACCCATCATACCAATCTCTTACCGGGCAACTGACATGAGCTCTACTGTATGCCGACCAACTGCAATGAAGCAGCTTCATTAGCCAGTAGTATTCTTCTCTATCCTCGTCTCTTTTACCTGCCAAATAGATTATGCTTTCATGAGCTCCAAATGTAGTATGTGTTCGTGCGGATGATGTATATGAAGTTGTGAACCTGGCCTACAGTCTGCCTGCCTACAATCATTGAGGCTTCCTGTCAGACCCGAATTTTTCAATATATAATCCTTTGTGATTTACTACACTATTCCCTATATCAGTAGATAGTACTCACAGGTACATTACTCTAACAATTCATACATCATATGAAATATATCAAACCATAATATTACATATCAGAGTTGAAATACACCACGTCGGGTGACAATTTACAGAAGGGCCGATCATGCCAAATATCTACAGTACAAAAGATAGCAACGAAAAGCATGAACAAAAGTATGATCAACATCCATAGACAAGCGACTGAGGGGTAAATGTGTGTGATAGGTATTATCTAGGTCTAGATAATATATGTGCACACAATGTCCATCAAATCTACTCGTCTATGACTCAAACTCATAAAAGTCATCCTAATTCCCTTCGTCGGCTCCTCCATCCGTGGTAGGTGCGTCATCAGAGGCGTAGTGGTCTCCTGTTTCTGGTTTTGGTAATGCGAGGTGAGCATAAATCCACTGTGTTCCACGAGTCAATACGCAGTATGCAAGTAAATAACATGTAGGGCCTATCAAGGAAAGGCTCGGTGGATTTGTTTACCAAAAATTGCCTTTAAAGATTACGTTACATAGAAATTCCCTAAGACTTAGCAGTTTGGAACTAAAACATGATATTTGGGTAAAAAATATAGTAATAATAGTATCACAGATTCCATTCACCGTTACATAGCTCTTGCACCATATGCTAACCTTTCAGCATTATAACCGATTACTTTATCACTGGGTGACACCTAGGGCAACACAAATCAAGGCTTCCTGCAGCTCGCCATTCTCCAATTTCACCCACCAAGTTTTTGAAATAGAACTATATCTAGTTAAGTTCCCATGTCCACCATTGACCATGGACACAGTTATTTGAATAGTTTTCACTCTACAGAGGTTGCACATTTTACCCACAAGATATGATTATCTTACAATGTCGGCCATTACACACTTTCTTAAGCGTGTGACTGAGTAATCATAACAAGACTGTTATAATACATCTTCCTAGTGTGGTTATGCCCATTAAGGCCTTTCTTCTATAGGATATAACTATCCCTCGAGAAGTTTCCCTCTTGTGTCGTCACGGTAGAGGCGGGGATGAGACCATCATTCCCTTTGCACGTGTGCACACCTTCACGTAACAACACTAGGAGTATGTAAATTAGTTAGCCATACCTACACTTTGTCAACTTCTGGTTGTACTATTTTACACTGGGAGGTCATCACAAGATTCAGTCCTTAAGGTTATTTGGGTGGTTCTATCACACTCCACACTCTCGTGCATCCACTGTACCATACCCCGAACCATCCGCCTAGATAGTTAAGCAATTTGAGATTTTTGGGAGTATAAAATATCCATATTACAACAAACCAGCCAACTTCCATCAATGACTACCCAAACCAAGTTTTCATGTTGAAATGATGCTAGGGCAACTTAATGCCCTCAAGTATCTAAGCAGTACTAAGCAGAGCGTATAAATGTAGACTTATTTTTAAAGGTTACCATTATAGTTTTCCTAGGACGACAAGGCTCGAATGCTCAAATGCTCCAAGGGAATGTAATACTCGCAAGGTAAATAATAGGCATATAACTAGAATCTTAAAACAATCATAGATTTGCATATAAAATAATGACATGCAATTTGATAATTTAAACAGAAATAGATTTTATAAAATGTAGATTCAACATGATCAAAATATTGACTCGCTTGGGTCGCAATTAGCTTGATCCTGCTGGTCGTGACTTGCTTCGGCTTCTACCTCTTTTTCTTGTGCCTCGTACGCTATTTTATGTTGCGTGAAAATTTGGATAAAAATTAGTAAACCAAATAAATTCTCACAAAAATTTAAATGAGCTCCAAAATTCATCGTTTTGGTTCCATTGGACAAATATTGAATTTAGAAATTTGTTTCACCTAATTTGGAGCTAAGATGAATAAGTTATGTCTTTTTAAAGTTCTCAATTTTAATTAATTCAAAGATTAAAAGGGGGAGAGAAAGACCCTCTTTGACAGGTGAGGCCTACGGCAGTTTTAATTCTTCTCATATTTTCTTTTTCAGGCTCTATGACAAGTGGGACCAGTTCCTATTTGTATAATATGTATGACCCATAGGTTAGTGGGTGTTTAAGATTAATTGACTTCATTAGTCCTATTTAGTTACCGAATTAAAATTTAATCGCTATGAATAGTGCACCCACCCTTTTCGCAGGCAACAGAGAAGCTCGCCGCCGGTGGTAGAGGCGGTGGCCGGATGGGAGCATCCGCAAATAGATTGCTCACGCCCACCCCTAGAGGAAGCCAATGGATATATTATTCAACCCAGGGTATTCCAAACTTAGCAACGCATTTACTTCAAGTAAATATTATATAGCTCCTATATGCAATGGAAAAGGAAAGATGTTAGTCTCCTCGCTTCTAGCATACAAGAGTATCAGCTAAACTTAAATTTAGCTTGGTTAGTACGTGAATCTTATACTAAAGATCTTTCTCTAGGAAAATATCATGACATTGAATGATTTTAGGCATTTCTCTCCCCCTGATGCCGAGATTTGATCTTCCTTAATAGCATACATCAAAACCCCCTTAGTATGGATACATGATAGATGGAATTTCAGATCCAATCTGATCCCAGTTATTGGTGATGGCACAAATGGTGTATACTACGATGGTGATATTATGTGGGAAATAATTGATTCTTCTAATATGCACTAATCCTTGATTGGGGGTTTTACCATTTTTTAATGCAGTGAGCTAGACATTTTTTAATGCAGTGGCATGAAAACTGCACATCTCTACTACTAGTAGATTATCCCAACGTCTGATGGGTTATTAATATGTGATAGCAGAAATATTCTACATTCTTATATATTGCCCAATATTATGATCCAATTACTATACTATGTTTTAGAATTTGGATCACTCAAACTTCAAGTTTTATGTTAATGCAACATGTTTTGACCTGGTCAAGAGTATTATATTTTGACAGCACAATATACATCTACATGAGGCTATCAAGAGCGTAAATATAACACTACCACATAAAACATGACTATCTATTAATCTGAATGGAATATAATATATTTTACTAGAATATAATTTTAGTTTAGCCTCCCAGATGGAACACTTATTCGCCAGGAATATATTTGATTAATTGGGAGGTAATTTATATGTCTATTATAATTTATTATGCCAAATAAGTATGACAAATTTAGATCATTCGGGATCATTAAAATCCAATAGGTCATCTAGTATTTTGAGAGTTATATTTTCTTCAGACAAATGGCTATAGCTTCTAGTGGCATATGTGCGGCAACTTCATACTACCGTGTAATTCCCATGTATGTGGTCGCATGCCGACGACTAACATATTACTGGGGACAAATCAATTACCCTTTGAAGGTTGCATTGATTTTCGTTTGCCAACATTGTGGATAGCTGTTTCAATTATCTCTCAAATAAACTAGATCATTTATAGCTTCAAGCTTATTTGCTTCTGGATTTGACCTAGGATATGCCACTATGCTTGTCATGACTCTCATGCCAAAGATTTCAATATTCCTCATATGCCCAAATTCCTCCCCCTTTTCACACCAACCGTAAAATTTCGAGTGAGTGAGACTACTTTTAGCATTTGTTTTGAATTATCCCAAAATTTTAGCAATTAATTGCTATTATACTACTTCAAGAGTAAAATTTTATTAGTATGAAACTGACATATACTTTGTAATATGGAAGATGGGGGTTATATATAGACTTCAAGCCTTCGGGTGTAAGTTATTCCATTCTTATTTGAGGTTCATAGTGTTTCCTAGTTAAGGTGATCCTTCTGAGATTCAACATTTGACTAGATTTCTTGTGTCTTCAAGAAGGACAATTTTTCTATTGCCATGCATCTGGGCATTGATGCACAAAGAACTAGTGAATCGAGGCATATCATTTCTTACAAATGTTAGGCATAATATTTACAAATTTTATTACATTCATGATTAATTATTTTACTGTAGGTGAGATATGCTACTGGCAATATGTTCTATTAAGCAATTGTTCAGCAGGGGTAAAGGCTTTAACAGAACAACTTAGACCAAATATATTTATGGCATCTGAAAAAATAATTATCTAATGCACAATTTCAGCCTAAAGCAAAAGATAAGAGGTGCTCTTCATGAGCAAGATCAAACTCGATAGGTGTTATATCTATACTATTGGTGCTACTCATGTAGGAAAATAATATATAAATAAAGCTAATGGATAACTAGGAGAATGCTACTAGTATCCATATTGTTCACCGTAGTCATATTCTTGCTTATGAATACACATGTTTATTAGTAACATACGAGTTACCTAAACTTAGTCCAGAAACAATATGGTGCAAGGCGGAGTAATACTCATGTGTGGACTTTTGGTCCTAGTAAACAGAAGTAGATCCTGGTAAAGTGTCTATAAGAACACCAGTAACCTTTTACAGGTTTGGCCATTCTTTCAGAGAAGGTCCTTAGGCCGTACAGATCGATCTAAATCATATAGTCATTCTTCAGGGTAGAATAAGGGCAATACCTTATAAACTACAAAGTTTTTACCTTTTAGCGGCAAAAGGGTACATCAACATCAGCGTCAGGCTTGATAGTGGTATGATTGTATGACAATGAAATAAGCCTAGGTGATACAATTGCAGCCATTCGGGGTGAGCAAATATCTATTTAGTGATGCCCAAAGTCCCACAATATTCATGCAATTTCCTACATACTTACTACTGGTAAGTAATTTCAAGTGCATAAAATGAGTGCAAATAGTAAGTATTTATTTTTATCTATTCAGTAGATAATTTATCATTTCCCTGATTTTTCCTAGCAATCTTTGAGATTTTCTGACAATTATTAAGGCATTTAAGCAATTTTGGAATTACTAACCCATTAAACAAATCCTCAAACACACAATGCCAGGAAATAAACCACAAAAGAGATATGATGCTTCCAAGGTGTACTAAGTCCAATGTTTCACAAATTTAAGGAAGCTTATATACCTAAAAACCACATTTTTATGATTTTCTAGTAATCTTTAATGAATTTATGCTAATTAATAAGCAATTTTTATAATTACTAATAAGCATAAACAAAACACTAGAGAAAATAAATCCAGGAAACATGATAATACCAAAGTGCTAGAGAGACTATAATGAAGCTCATCTAATCTAAAAATAAATTCTTTAGAGAGAAAATTCGTTCTACCGAACTTATTTGTTATTTTAACAAACTCCAGGGTCACATTTGTAATTATTTTCATATTGTCAACAAATTTTTAATTTATCGAAACTATGGGGTCTAATTCACAAAATTACCATCAGCCCATTTTTCTTTTCCTCTCCCTTTTTGCTAATTTGGGCCCAAATTTGGTCCATTTGGCCTATACACACTCGACAGCCTAAGTTGACTGGTGGCTAGGGTTAAAACCCTAGGCACCGATTTGTTCCCCGTGGCAGCGGCTACTCGGCTGCTTGAGGCGGTCGGTCGCGGGATGACCGGGCACGGTGGGCAGTTGAGCGTGACCGGCGTGTGTAGAAGCCGAGGCGGCGGTGTCTTTAGGCGCGTGAAGCCAAGCGCACGGCTTTGAGCGAAGGCGCAGGGCCAGTGACAGCCTCGAGTGCAGGGCGTCAACGGCGGCGGCTAAGCAGCTTCCGTGACCGGAGGAGACGACTTCGGCAGTCGCGTGTAGGCACGGGCGGAGGAGTCGGCTTTCGGCTGAGGCGTGTGGGTGGCGGCTTCGAGTGCGACCAGCTTAGGGCAGGCTTCCTCAAGCGTATGGCCTAGAGGCGGCGACCGACTTCGAGCGAACATCCGGGCGACCGGTGCGATCTCCGTGGTCGTGGTAGCTTGGGGCGATAGCGGCAACCATGGGCGGCAGCGCGCGACCATGGGTGCTGGTGCGGCGACGCGAGCGGCTCCCAATAGGAGAAAGCCGAGCGGCTGTGGGCCAATTGGGCGACCGTGATGGCTCCGACCAGCATCGCTGGTGAGTGGAAAATCTGAACGGCGGTGGGCTAGCTTCGGGTGGCCGACGTGGGAAGCGGCTGCTCTAGGTGGTGGCCGGCGACTTCGGGTGGCCGTGGTAGGGCGGCGGCCGACGGTGGTTTCCTATAGTTTGCAAGATTTTTTTCTCGAATTAATCTCGATTCTAATCTGAATATGTGATCCGATCTAGAAGCTAGATGACCAATCTACTAGATTCTAAATTTTATACGCAGATTGCAGATCAATCTATGACTAGAAACAATTGAAACGAGATCATCTAAACATGGCATTGCAAGCAAATATAGGATTAATCCAGATTGAAACATAAAATGTAATGCATAATAGATTGATTCATGATTTATATACCGTACACCTTGTAGAACGAGTTGTGTTGATAACATGTTAAGAAATAGGCGAACGGTAATATAATCCACACAATCAATCATCAATAACATAATAGATCAATCACTAGTTGAGAGAACACTAAAAGATAGTTTTTATTAATTTTAAAAGATAGTTTTTATTAATTTTAGATCTCTTCTCTTTATATATAGACTTCTGTTTATAGTGTAAATCCTAGAGATAGTTTTGGTATTCGACGACAACTTAACCTTTCGTAACGACCTTATCCTCCGTGTTGTGTTGTTGCCGACGTGGCGGACGTGCCATCGCTCGCTGACATGTTTATCCCCTTCGACTTCGACTTCCACTTGACGCCTTCAGTTAGTCGCTTCTTGCAAGTCTTCCATTTCTTCCGGTAGCATCTTCCGCTCCTATCTCCGACTAGTATCTCTCTCCCCACTATACCACTGCACCAAAGCAACCGAGGCGAGCTCTCCACTAGCCTCACGAGATCCCGACCCGCGATGCAGGCTCCGGCGAACCCCTCCGTTGACCTGCCGCTGGCGGCGCCGCCGCCGCCGGTGAAGGCGCCGACCCCGCGGCCCCCTCCGCCGGCCTCCCTGCAGCCCGAGTCCCCGGGCGTCTTCTTCACCGCCGTCGCCGCGGCCGCCCCCTCGGGCTCCTCCCACCGCCGCATCGCCATCGCCGTCGACCTCTCCGACGAGTCCGCCTACGCCGTCCGCTGGGCCGTCGCCAACTACCTCCGCCCCGGGGACGCCGTCATCCTCCTCCACGTACGCCCCACCTCCGTCCTCTACGGCGCCGACTGGGGCTCCGTCGACCTCTCCCTCCCCGCCAACCCTAACCCTAAAGACCCCCCCTCCGCCGAGGATGACGCCGAGGCCGCCGCCCGCAAGATGGAGGACGACTTCGACGCGTTCACCGCCTCCAAGGCCGAGGACCTGGCCAAGCCACTGAAGGACGCCGAGATCCCCTACAAGATCCACATCGTCAAGGATCACGACATGAAGGAGAGGCTCTGCCTCGAGGTGGAGAGGCTGGGGCTTAGCGCGGTGATCATTGGGAGCAAGGGGTTCGGCGCCGCGCGGCGGACCAGCAAGGGGAGACTCGGGAGCGTGAGCGATTACTGCGTGCACCACTGTGTTTGCCCCGTGGTGGTGGTGCGTTTCCCTGATGACGGTGTGGCAGAGGGTGGGGAGGCCAATGCTGCGGCAGAGCCCGTGGTGGGTGCAGAGGAAGTGCTGCACCCTGTGCCAGAGGAGGAGGGCGAGTACCATGATGTCACTGAGGAGCACAAGGGTAATTGCCTCTACATGTGTTAGTGCCTGCTTTCAATAGTTACACAAAGTGTACCACAAATTCAATTCAAAACGAGATGTTGTGCATCACAATCAATTAATTGTAGTTGCAAACTATAGGATATTTTATATCTAGCTAAGTAGTTATACTAAACCGAGTACATAATTCCTAAGCATTGCAGTGAATAGCATTTACACATTTTTTTCTAGGTGGATTGCAATTCAGTAGTGTTAGTTTTTAGCTAGGTGCCTAGGAGTCGGTGTGCTTCACTCGGGTAACATAGGATTAGTTGCGAAACTTGTACTGCTGGGTGAAGCAAGCTGATACATGGTATATGAGGGAAGGATTCAGCTAGGCTGCTCCATGGTACCTCATTTCGAGGGTCTATGGCAATGGGGCTTGTTTAGTTATTTGTTTTCAATTTGATGGCTGGTAGTTTTGTATTTGCCTATCTGCAAGGACATAGAGATAAACCATGGATTTTTTAGCTTTTTTGTTATTACCCAGGCATCTTATTGATCTGGGAGTTGACGAAAATTATGGCTATTCACTTCTATTTGTTACTTTCACTTTGGTAAATATCTTCAACGAATGCAGGAATGCTGACTTGTAATGCACCTGTATGGCTGTATGCTTTGTTTTAATGCTTGTGGATGGTCATCCTTGCATGTTGTGTGGCTTCATCCTAATTTACTAATTTATTCTTTGATTTGAACCTGTGACATGGGCATGGCAGTGAAGTACAAAGAAACATTTCATGTTGCTATCTATCCGCCATGTTATGCGCTCTGGCCTCTTGTTGATGAGGTCTTTATGTCTGAAAGCAACTAATTCTATAAGTTTAATCTTATTCTCAGCATGGAAGGAAACATAGGAAAGGGTATTGTCTGTCGACTAGTACTTTGTGTTTGTTCTTTACACTATTGGACATTTGGTGGACACATTTAGCTTGGGCTTATAGTTACAAATTTCTGTCATTCTTTGGTTATCATGTCAAACAAACTTGTTTGTTTAATTAGTTTTTAATGGTAGATTTATTAGAGAATTAGAGCCTATTTGTCCAGCTTACTGGGCTTAAATAATTCTAAAGGCTCTCTGCTGGGAATTCTTATTATTGTACTGGTACTAGCTGAATGATCGTGCGTTGCTACGATATGCATGTTCTAAAAAAATTTACCACCCGTTAGTTTCAGAATATATAGTATGATAAAATTTTAAAATCCGTAGTAACAGGCATTCAGCTAGTACAAGATTAAGCACTGGATGAAAAATACAGCATATACTCTACAATGCAGTCTAGATGAAATCCACCTTGACCATTAAATCATGGAAAGAAAAATATTTTGATGGGAAGGTGGGAAGATTCGGCGCAGATCTTTTGGGGCCACATGTCAGCGCTGTCTTTTTTAAGAAGGGGTGGGAGAGGCCGGACCAACCACCAACTCTTTCTTTTATAATAGTAAAGATTGCTTATCTTCCAATCTGTGGTTACAACGATGTAGTTGCATGTATCGAACCTCTTCTAATATTTTGGAACCTTGCCTCCTCTAATATCCTGCTTAGCAATGAACCAAGACATGGCCCTCTCCCCTAGATTCCTGCTCTTGTCAATGGAGACTGGGTCTGTGCCTTGTGTTGATCAAGCAATCTTTTTCCTTCGTCTCCTGTATTAGCACGACTACAAGTCCCATGTGCAGAGCGCAGCCTGGAGGTTGGGATGGAGGTGGTGAGTCCCTCCCACAGACCCTGACCACAACACGGCATGGTTGATTTGGTTTTTGTGATGAATCGATCATCAAATTCAAAGATGTGAGTAGAGAAATTCATCTTCCCCTTATCCATTAGGTAAACCCACCCTACAAAGTCTGGTGCTGCCCTAACTCAGCTGCGGGTTCCTTTTTATGGGGCTGCAGCTTATGCCCCAAATCAGCTCTCCTGCTTGGCACCGGTTTCAGCTGAAATGGAGATAAGCTGCAGCTCAGTATTCACCAGGGCACTAGGCCCTAGTCGGGCGGCAGATCCCCGCCTAGCGCCTAGGCCTCCAAGGGGACGCCTAGGCGGCCGACTTGCAAACAAGGGAGGGGAGGAGTGGAGAGGAGAGGAGGGTGGTAGGGGGAAGCAGCGGCAGCACCTCAGGTGGTGTGGAGGCTTGAAGCAAAGCAACCAGCACCAGCGAGGTGGCAGGCAGAGGTGGTGGTGTAGGATGTCAGGGCGACGGCGCAGCTCCCTTGGCCACAATGGTGTAACTCCCTCGCTAGGTGACGGTGGCGTGGCTCGCTCTCCAAGGTGCTGGAGGCAGGGACGAGGTGGATCCGGCCAACATTGAGGTGGATTCGGCCAGGGGCAAGGTGGATTCGGTGTGGAGGCTGTGGAGCCAGCAACGGTGTGGTGGATCAAGCAGACCGCCGCTGTGCCTAGCTGCTGCTGCAGTGCTAGCCTGCTACTTCACGTTTGCTTTGACTTGGTCTGGTGCTAGGGTTACTCTTTTAAGTGGGTTTGGTACAGCCATGAAGCCCATAGGGCCTATATGGCCCAACTGCCTTCAGGAGGACGCCTTCATCAACTTGTCCAGACTGCATGCTACCACCTTCCACATCCACAACCAGCCGGTTACTCATCTGCCGCCTCTGCCCATCCCCCTCTCTCTCTCCCTTAGGCGCCCGCCCAGGCCGCCGCGGCACCCATTCAGGCCGCCGCACCGAGCTCCGCCTAGGCCACCCAAACCCGACTTGAACCACCTAACCAAGGAGGCTGCCTAGCTCGCGGACTATGCCGGAACCACGGTGGACGGTCGCCGCCTAGCGTGTACGCGCCGCCTAGACCCGATTTTTAGAACACTGCTGCAGCTGCAGCCCAGCATGCTTATATCGGTTAGTGATCCATAAGGATTGTTCTTCTACTCATTTTAAAATTTACTGGCATGAGGATGGGAGGGGAAGAGAATAGGGAGATTGGGAATTAACTAGATCATATTAATCCAAATCATGCTATAGAAAAATAAGCAAAAAACCTGCTTTAAAAATGTCCATTTAGGAAATAAACAAGTAGAGAAACCACCCTAGACATTATTATGGGTGTATCCTTTTCGGTTGCAGCTTATGGTTTATGGTAGCAGCTGATGGCTTTTGGCCTTAGCACGAGTGCTTGTGTGAACGAACCAAATGCCGATAAGTCTCTTCGAAAAGGTTGTCCTGATAAGTCATTTCGAAAAGGCGGCAGAGAAGCCGCCCCGTTTGTTTATTTGGGAGAAAGCAAAAGCCATAAGCCATCAAGGACACTGTTTGGGAAAAGGATACTTAAAAGTTGATGGGTTGCATCTGGACTGTTTAACCCCAGTTTCACATTTGTATTCAATGGGTATCCTTCAACCTGTGTTCTTTTCTTGGGTGGTTTATTTTTATTGGAACGATGGTGTCATGTCATTTGAAGGGCGGGCCTGGTGCATTGGTGGAGTCTCTCCATTGTGCGCTGGTAGTCGCGGGTTCGAATCAGCCTCTCTGCAAAGCAGGGGAAAGGCTGCCTAGAAAATCCCCTTCCCTAAACCCCACACAGTGTGGGACTGTGGGAGCTTCGGCACTGGGTACACCCTTTTTTTGATGGTGTCATGTCATTTAGTACTTGTGTTTATTGAATTATCATTAAACAGATACTGAGACAACTTGGCCTTATCCATTATACCTTCAATGTAAAGTATGATCTCCATCCATTATCTGCCATTATATACTGTAGCATAACTGCATGAATGTATGCTTCTAAATAGCTTTATGGCACTAGTTGAAATATCTACAAATTCTTGTTGCTGATGAGAATCAAGGAGTTTATGTACTTTTAATTTTTGATTGTAACGGTTTGAGCTAACATTTTATATTCTTTTGGCTATTTTATTATCTATGCTATTAGCAAACTGTGGATTAATGTCAGGCATCAGTTTGCTTATGCATTCAGCATGGAAAACTGAACACTGTACTTCGAGTTTTATTGGTCTTGAACTCACTTCCTTACTCATTGACAATGTTTGTGATGGGTTTAATTATGAAATCATTTGCATGTATCAGTGAATGATTCGAAGTAAATCAAGCTAATATCTTGAATTGGTGGTATTTCTGCAGATACTTGACCGGTCGATGCATTGTGATGTCCTCTTGGATCCAGGTGAGCATAGAATTACATTTCTCCATTTAGTTTGTATTGTCTCTGTCTGATAATTTACAACTGCGAAATGTTTGCTTAGGAGTAATTCCTGTACCCAGGGTCAAAAGTTCTACCTTTTTTGCTAAGGCACCAATGCTGTACATTTTTAGTATGTGTAGTACATACGGTGATTTGTTAACTGTTAAGTATCACCTTAAATATGATAAAAACTGTGGTATCTTTGTATGTTGTAGTAATGTAACTACAAGTGTTCGCCCAGTTTAAATAAGTGTCCACGTTAATCTCTGAAGCTTGTGGGTGCCTAATAATGAGAAATATTGTGGAAACTTAAATGATTGATTGTTCCTAAGTGATTAATAGTTGCTCTGGGCCACATGATTATTTCATGCTCCTTGAGTACACTGGAGAACCCTATATGGGCCTGAACAATGTTATATTCTTTTAAGGTTAAAATTGTTGCTGAAGAGTCCAGTGGTCCCAGCCTTTGATACTTCTGAAAGACCTTAGAGCCCTTGGATTTTATAATTTTCCTCCCATCTGACTATCTCTCCAGTATGATACTGCTTCTAAAGAATCCCCATCTCCAACAAGATATGTGTTGATAGGAAACTCGAGTTATGGAGGAAGACCTTAGAATTGAAGGGTTTTAGACTTAGTAGGACTAAAACTGAGTATATGACGTGTGATTTCAGTGGTGCTAGGGTAGATGATAGAGATGTCAGATTGGATGGACAAGTAGTGCCTAAGAAGGACACGTTTCGTTATTTGGGATTGATGCTACAGTGGGACGGTGAGATTGATGAAGACGTGGGCCACAGGATAAGAGCGGAGTGGGTGAAATGGCGCCAAGCATCTAGTGTCCTGTGTGACAAAAAAGTCCCTCAAAGTTAAAGGGTAAGTTCTATAGGATGGCGATAAGACCCGTAATGCTATATGGAGCAGAATGTTGGGCGACTAAAAGACAACATATACAGAAAATGAGTGTAACGGAGATGAGGATGCTGCAGTGGATCTGTGGTCATACAAGGTGGGATCGCATCGGCAATGATGGTATACGTGATAGGGTGGGGGTGACACCAATTGAAGAGAAGCTTGTCCAATATCGTTTGAGATGGTTTGGACATCTTCAACGACGGCCTCCTGAGGCACCGGTACGTAGTGGAATTTTAAGACGTACTGAAAATGAAAGAAGAGGTAGATGTCGACCAAAACTGATGTGGGAGGAAGCAGTTAAAAGATACTTGAGGGATTGGAATGTATATAAAGAATTAGCTTTGGATAGGAGCGTATGAAAGTTAGCGATCCATGTACCGGAACCATAAGAAAGTTAGGGGCAGTGTTTAGACTCTTGGCTCAGATAGCAGGTTGTACGGCTTAGGGTTTTAGCATTGTAGGTTTTATTTCAAGACTATCTCTTTGATCTTGAAAATGTTTCATTCCTGACCTACCTCAACTTGTTTGGGACAAAAAGCTTTGTTGTTGTTGTAGTTGTTCCATAGATGGTAAATTGGAACTTTATGGGAACTGCTGTTTAAGCAGAATTTTACAATGCCTTAGCATCTGATTTGACAACCTCCAAAAGATCTCGTTTGCCATACACCTGTTGAATTAATTTCCTTCTATTTCTGTTCAGTCTCTAATTTCTGTCCTTTTCTTCCACAGCATGTAAAGGTTCTAGCAGTCAACTGTTGGCTGGGTGCTAGCTGGGGTTTCTACTGAGGGCGTTAGTTGTTTTTTCAACTTTTACTATTCATGACTATCTGTGTTTTCACTTTGTTGTATTTTCTGTTGTCTTCTTTCACGTAGCTTAACAGTTGCCTGGTGAATATTTATGCTTCAGAACCTTTGTGTTTTCTCCACATGGCGCTATCTGTTTCTGATGAAAGATGCAGTTTGACTACTTAGAGAACCAAGTAATCATTACCGTTTCACTTTAAAGTATCTTCGTGGTAGATTTCCTGAATCTTTCGACGTGCTCATTGTCAATATCCCCAAGGAAACTTCCTTTATTTTTCTGAATGTGCTTATTTTTGAAAAAGCTAGATGTTTCTGTACTAGAGCCAGGTTAGTTGTATGCTCTCGGTCCCTGGCTTGGTTAGTTGTAGCGTTAGAAGGATAATTTATTCTGAATTAGGACTTGGAAACTGGCTTCTGGAATCTTCTCTCATTTGGATTACCTTGTTGGCACATGGAACTGTAGACAGTATGGAAACTGGGCTCTGGAATCTTCTCTCATTTGGATTACCTTTTTGGCACATGGAAACTGTAGACAGTACTCATCTAGTGTGGTTTGCTACTTGATTACTTTGTGTTGTCCACCATTATGACAGGACTAGATTGTTTATTTCAGTCTTGAAATCTGTTTTGGCATTTGGCACTACTTTGTTGGTCGATTTGGAATTTTTTGGTACGTAAGCAGTGACAACTCATATTAAGAGTTATGTTCCAAGATGTATGTTTTCATCGCTTGTTGGTTTGGATCCCTGTATCATTATATGAAGATCCTACAGAAAGCCACATGCATATTTTGAGTTCTGAAGTGTTGGTTACAAAATAGCTAGTAAACATATCTTTAAGGATTTGTTTCTATACTAGTAAATCCATGACAAAAATACCTGTGTAGAGGTGAGTAAATTCTATCATGTCCAGCTGGAAGAAGTTCTAGAACTTTGTGCTTGTAACATGTATGATGGGATGGTTTCTTATTAGTTATTATTATGTAGTAGGCTATTTGTTGGTCTGTATTCTGTATGGTTCGTCTAATCCTAACCTTTACACTAACGAATGGTAATAATGAATAATCTTATTGGAATTATGTGAATATTTAGGCGAACAACTCGCCGTTAACTTTCTTGTTAAGATCATTTTTCTATTCTGTGATCATTTTTCTATTCTGTGATCATTTTTCTATTGTGGTCATTTCCCAGCTCTACTTTGCACTTTCTGTGACAAGATAATTGGATAATTGACTCGCAGTCTGGGTCGCCACTCACCACCCCATTTAAGGGCGAATTCTATGTCACCCAACTGCCGTGTATTGACTAATTATCATTAGGCAAACGTCAGCATGGGTCCTTTTATTAGGCTATTTGGGAGTTGGGACGTATCTTGTTCTTCACTCCATGTGGCTATTGTTGCGGCAACATCACGAATTTCGGTTTGTCATTGAGATGCAATACCATCGGCATCGTTGTCGTTTTCAATTTCTTGGAGCGATTATGGACCAAATAGCAGATCTCTTTTGGGATTTTTTTAAATAATTTATTTTTTTATTTTGAATTACCGTAATATAACTGTGTGTTTTTTATTTTACACTAATAATCCTTTGTCGCTTCACTGTTGAGCGATTTAGGCTAGTCGAGTCGCCCAACGGTTGAGCGACAAGTGTTCAAGTTACTCCGTTGAACGACTTGACACTTGTGTATTTGCATGTCTTTTTCTGAAATATTCAGCAGTACGTTGTATGTGGGTTAAGCAACTAAAAGGTTAGTTGTTTAACGGTTACACAATAAGTGTCCAAGTCACTCAACGGTTGAGCTATTTGGACACTTGCCATCTAATCGTTGGGCAACTAGCTTAACTCGCTCAACGGTGGAGCGATAAAGGTTCATTAGTGTAAAATAAAGAAACACTAGTTACGTACTCGTGTGTTGCAATGGAACTCATTGAATATATAGAGAATCGTTTTGTTGAAGAGAGTTAATTTGTTCGGTTGGAAAGTGAAGAATGATGAGTAGTTAAGGGAATAGAGCGGTTGAAGGAGAATGGACGTATAACTACTAACTTGTTCTTTTATAATAGCAATAATATGTATATTACTGTAATTTAGAATAAAATATATTATTTAAAAAAACTCTCTTTTGGTTATGGTCTTCCCGTCTCTTCGCGGCGGCGTCGTCATTTTCATGGGACCAAACAAGGACCAACGTAAGAGGTATTTTCTGTGAGTCGAAGGGGTGTTCTTTTGGCTTAAAGCGGTTTTGACTTTTGCTTCTGATCTAACTTTTAAATGGAGTATTTTCTCAAGATAGGATTTACAAGTTAATTGTAGTACACGTTAAAGCCTAACATCTGTATCAACCAAAATTGCAAGCAGTATCTCTCTCTCAATCTACATTGCAAGCGACTAAAATTTAAAATTTCAACCAAAAGCTATAAGTCATGATCAAAAGAACAAGCAAAGTTTCTTCTTTGAATCACAAAGCAAGCCTGCATTGCGTGTACAGGTAGGGGTAGGTATGATCTGACACTATATTCGTGTTTTCTCGGATACGAATATTCTTGAATACGAATATTCTTGAATACGAATACGAATATTTTCGAATACGAATTTTTGCTTACTATATTCGTGTTTTCTCGGATACGAATATTGGATAATACGAATTATCCGTTACTGTTTTTCACCCAGTCATTTTCATGGGACCTAACAGGACCAACGTAAGAGGTATTTTCCTGTGCCGTCTGAAGTTTCTTCTTTCTGAATCCTGAAAGCAAGCCTGCATTGCGCGTGCAGGTAGGTATGATCTGACATTACCGGGTAGGTATGATCTGTGAGCTCACTACGCGGATCGAGTTTGATCTGTCCTGATCTCGTCAACATTCGGAGTCTACTTTTAACCACAGAGTAGGATTCTACAGCTCAGCATCAAAACACGAATCTTCCTGCTATCAAACCAGAGTGATCTGATTTGGCGCCTGGAAAATTCACAGTTAACCACACGGAGCGTGCTACCACGAAAACAAGAAGCTGCCTGCTCAAACTAGTGAAGATCTTTCCGACAAAAGAAAAAAATAATCACGTCGTTATTGTCGCTCTAAACGATTTTTTTTTGGCTTTAGAACATATCAAACCTTTTAATTTCATCTTTTTAGGTTTTTTTAATTTTTTAGTTTTTTTTCTTTCACTACAATATAATTTCATCTACTATAGCATAAAACAAAAACCAAAAAAGCCATGACCCCACGGCTCTTTGGAGCACCACCTAAAGCCATATTCCATTCCATGTTAACAGAGGTGTAGGCACACACTGCGATCATTCCACTTTACTGCCCGAAGGTGATCGACACTAACCCAGAAGCAAAGTTATTTGCTTAGCCACGCGGATTAATATAATCTTCCCACTTGCGCTGTCAGCGACACGCCGCACTAAACAAAGCCACGATAAAACTCACTATAAACTCACACACACTCTCTCTCTCTCTCTCTCTCTCTCCCTCCACCAGTGACAGTGAGGTTGTTGGTGCTCACAGGAGTGTATCCATGGCGGCTTTTTCTCCTGTCGTCTTCTTGCTCCTCGGTTGCTTTTGCGGTGTGCTGGTGGTAGCGGGGGCGGCGACGGACACGCTGAAGCAGGGGGAGTCGCTGACCGAGCCGGCGACGCTGGTGTCCTCGCCTTCGGGGGTGTTCGAGGTGGGCTTCTTCGCGCCGGACCCCAAGCTGCCCTCCCGCCTCTACCTCGGCATCTGGTACCGCAGCATCTCGCCGAAGGCTGTCGTCTGGGTCGCCAACCGCGCGACCCCGGCCACCGCGACCTCGCCGTCGCTCACGCTCACCGCCACAGGCGAGCTCCGCGTCCTCGACGGCGCGACGAAGGACGCGCCGCTCCTCTGGTCCTCTAACACGTCCACGGGGACCGCGCCGCATGGGGGCTACTCGGCCATCATCCACGACTCGGGCAGCCTCGAGGTGCGCGGCGAGGACGGCACGCTGTGGGACAGCTTCTGGCACCCGGCCGACACCATGCTGTCCGGGATGCGCATCGCCGTCCACGCGCCGGGGAGGGGCCCCGTGGAACGGATGCTCTTCACGTCGTGGGCCAGTGAGACGGACCCCTCGCCCGGGCGGTACGCGCTCGGGCTCGACCCGGCCAACTCCAGCCAGGCCTACATCTGGAGGGATGGCAATGTTCCCATCTGGAGGTCAGCTTCTTGATGCCCTGCTCCTTAACATCTTGCCTTTTTGTTTAGTTGTTTGGACTTTGGAGTAATATCATTTGCTTTGATTTTCTTGATAAGTTAACTAGTGTAAGAATGTAGGGCCTAGAAGAATGTTATGGAGTAACAAGTTTTAATTTGAGCATTAATTATGCCTTGGATCAATCAGGGGTTGTTAATGTACTGCTAGTGGTTAGCTGCTGGTTGTTCGGTTCTTTCACCATCTGACTTGGGAACTTCTGAAATCTGGTGGGATTTTTCTTTCCTTGTAGGGGTGTATGTGTATGTATCGAACCTTTTTTGTGATTCTCCAAGACCTGTGTGCTTAGTTTGTCAAAAAGAATGCTCGAATTCAGCGAAAATTTTGTTTGGCAGGTGCTTTAATGTGCTTTGGCCTTTGCATCTCATGCTTTCCTAGTTGCTTCAGTCTGCAGCAAGGCAGCTTCAGCTGTCGGCGTAGCTAGTCCGGATAGCAAATTATGAGCTTCTCCTTTTCATAGGTGATATAAACACCGTTCTCACTTCATTATAGGACGTTTGGAGAAGGTACATCAAAAAGATCAAGTTTAGAAGTAGGAAACTAGGCATGTGGGAAAACATTACCTCCCACTTGCAGTCTTTCAGTAGTTACTAGTCAGTCATGGTAGGTCATTCCAGCACTTTAAAACTCTCTTTATTGGACAACAACATTCACACCCTGGGTCGGCGCCCACTCCGGGTCCGACGTCCTCAGCCCTGTCCGTCGGAGCCCGCTCCGGGCCCAACGCCCACCCTCCCGCCTCCCCTCTCAACACCCTGTTACATCCGGACCCTGGCACCCCGCCAGGTCCAACCAGGTTCACTCCCTGGTCCCCAGATCTTAAATGGGCTGCGCACCCTGTGCTCAAGCCCATAGGCTGCTTGCAATCAAGCCCCTTAAGCAACAACCTTATAAATGGTATTAGACATTCTCCCCAAAAGACTAGTCTAATGGGTGGAGGCTCCCTCACACTTATAAGTTGTGCCTTTTGCTTTCCCACAATCCACGTGGAACTATTTCTTAACAATCTTCTCCTCACACATGGATTGTGCACACCGCACTCCTAGGAGATGTTAGGAACCTAGGCTCTGATACCACTTGTTGCAATCTTTACGACTGCTCCCAAGATCTTACAACCACTCTATAGTCGCTACGACCGCTCTTGGTAGCCGTATGACCACGTTGATAGCCGTTACGACCACGTTGTAGGCCCTCTGATCACTCCTCGCTGCTCTGACTACGTAGTCGTAAACTTGGTAGGTTACGACCACGTTCACGCCATCGCTACCGGCTTTCGCCGACCACGATAAATCACCGTAGTCGTAGCTCCCTACGACCATGCAGTGATTCTGCCGATCACTGTGGTCGTAATGCTTTACGACCACGTCCCCCGCGCTGTAGCCGTTTACGACTACGCCTTCTTGTTGTGGTCGTAACCCCTTACGACCATGTTCACCTCTTCATTGTGGTCGTAACCCTTTTACGACTACGTTCACTTTTCTTCCGTGGTCGTAACACCCTACGACCACGTTCACTTCTTCACGACCGTGGTCGTAACACCCTACGACCACGTTCACTTCTTCACGGCCGTAGTCGTAGCACTTTACGACCACGTCTTCTTGCTATGTGGTCGTGATCGTAATGTTTTACGATCACGTCTTTAGCACCTACGAGACTCTTCCGCTCGACCGCCGTGGTTGTATCTTTGTTTACGACTACGTCTGCGATCCTCCGTTTGCCGTGGTCGTAAGTTGTTTACGACCACGTCTGCGATCACACAGCGAACTCGATACTCGGTAGTCGATAGTTTCCCAGAGCCAAATCGCTCTTTCTCCTCTTCTCTTTATTTCTTTCTTTCTTCCTTTTCTCACACTTTATACCCTTCTCTACGACTTCTACTCCGGTTCGACTATGACTAGAACTCGGTTACGACTTTGACTCGTACTCGGCTTCGACTACGAAGCGGACTTTATCTCGACTACAACAAGATTACCTCCAACATTCTCTCCCTAATCTTGTTGTGTGATTTCAATCATTCCAATCTTCCTCCTCATCTCGTTTCTCCATCCTTGATCACGTCGACCTTCTCTCTTGCTGTTGCTTCTTCCTTGCATGCCTGCGTGGGCTGGAGCACTTGCTCCTGCTTCCTCAATGATACCTCCTCTCACTATCGTGTGCCATTGCTTTCGACCACTATCCTCCATGTTGTGCTTCCTCCCATCACCTCGAGATCTATCTCTGACTTCCTTCTGCTGTCTGCGTGAGAGCTCCTCCCGAGCCTCTGCTCGCCACGGCCAAGACCACCCGAGCCGACGCTTCGCTCCTCTTTGCCTGCAAGCACTCGTCCGAAGTCGACTGCATGCCTGTGTGCACCTCCTACACCGCCTGTTACGACCATTGCATGCCTGCTTCATGCCCTTCCAGAGCCACTGCTCATTACGACTATGCCATCTACCTTATCTCGCTTCTCTGCCGACTTGCTCGTTACGACTTCAGGCTTGCCTCATGCTGTCCGTTGATAAAGTCCTCCATGCTCTGGCTCCTTAGCTTCTTCATAACTCTCAGATTCTTCGGTTGCGGTGTAAAACATCTCACTAGTCTGCACAGGTTTGGTTTGTGGATATATCTCACTAATACTTCTCATCTAAGGTGCTCTTTCAAGTGATCCTTCCTCAGTTGTGTTCTCGATTATTTGTTCAGGTGATGCCTCATGAGCTTCTCCTGCGGTTGCTCCAGCACCCGATGAACTCGTGCTCTGAGGTGAACCCGGACCTGCATCTTCCCAGTCTGTATTGTCGACACCTATTGTTTCCACATCAAACGTAACCCAATTCTGCATATCTCGTTTCATGTCTAGATGTTCTTGCCACTCCCAATGTTTGTCCTCTTGAAACATAACATCTCTACTCACATGAAACCTCTTCTCAACCGGGTCATATAGCCTATACACCTTGCTGCCCAGTTCTGAGCCAAGATAGATCATCTTCTTGCTCCTATCATCCAATTTCTTCAAATACTTGCTTGATTTTACATGTGCTAAACACCCGAATACCTTTAGATGCATCACATTCGGTTTTCTCCCTGTCTAGAGTTCATACGGAGTAACCCCATCAAGCGCTCTTGTGGTGGCACGGTTAAGGAGATACACCGAATGCCTTACTGCCTCTGCCCAAAATCTCCTGGGCAAAAACCTGCTCTTCAGCAAACTTCTTGTTGTAGCCATCACGGTTTTATTTCTTCTCTCCACGACTCCATTTTGTTGGGGTGAGTACGGAGCTGTAAAGAACCTCGCTATGCATTTCATCTCACAAACCGAGTTAAGCTCCTTTGATAGAAATTCTCCCCCTCGATCTGATCTAACAGCCTTGACCTTGTGATCAACTTCATTTTCAGCTAGTGCTATGAACTTTTGAAAATTGTTCTTTGCCTCATCCTTGCTTTTTAGCATATACACCCACATAACTCTGGTATAGTCATTAACTATAAGCATGAAATACTGATTTCCGGCATCCGTTCGTAGTGTGATTGGTCCACACAGATCAACATGCACTAGCTCCAATGGGTGAGATGCTCTAAACTGGGCCTGGGGGGAAAGGAACTGCGAGCCTGTTTTGCCACCAAACAACCTTCACAAACCTGCTCTGGGTGATCGATTTTTGGTAGGCTAATCACCATCTCCTTTTCTGCCATGATTTTTAGGCTTTGGAAATTCATGTGACCAAATCTTGCATGCCACAATCATGTTGAATCATCAACTGAGATCTTTAGGCATTTCGGTTTGCCGGTTTAAATTTGAATCTTGTACAGACGATTTGCTGACCTCTGCACTTTCATTAACAGCTACTCACTGCTGTCAAACACTTTCAGGTAATTGCTTCTCAATTCAATTCGGCACCCCTCTTCGGTTAGCTGTCCTAGGCTCATGATATTGCTGCGAAGACTTGGTATATGATACACATCTGACAGCAGTTTTTGCCCCCCTATTCTTGCATTCCAAGAGAATTGTGTCCTTTCCTCTGATATAGACAATTGAGCCATCTCCAAATTGCACCACACCAAGTACTCTTTCATCATGGAGTATGTGCCTGTCATGTGATTGCTTGCCCCGTTGTCTAGGTACCATACTGTTGGCTGTTCCTGCGTCTTCTCTCCCTTCTCTTCCATACTGAATTCGGTTTTATTTCACTTTGTCCTTCTGTTCTTCCATCCGTGCGGCGCCAGTGGAAAAGTGAAGTCTCCGTCCGTCCGTCTCCGAGGTGAAGTCGCGCCAGCGCAAGACGAGGCCAACTCGTTCTCTCGGTCCGACGGAAAGTAGCGCGTACTCCAGCAGGCAACTAGTACATGACAAAGAAAAAAGGCAGCAGAGCTGCTGCTATGCTGACAACAGCAAAGAAAAAGTGCAGCACCGAGTGTTTCTTTTTTTGGTCTTTGGTCGTTGATCCGAGAAAACAAGTAGAACCGCCAGGAGAGAGGAGCATTGTTTTGTGCACCAAGAACAGAAAACATCAAGCACGGCAATCAGAGTTGCGAAGAACCAGAGGAAAAGCAAGTGCACAGACAGGAGACAGGAGGCCCTGGCCGAACAGTCGAATGTCGTTTGCTATGCAAATGTGGATTGCACAGTCACCCATGTTGTTGCCGTGGATCTTCGAACACGAAAGCGGCTTCAGGTTCTTTCGCCAGTTCGCAAAGAAAAGGCCGATAAGCAGCACCAGTTTTCTTGATCCAAGCCTTCAGTTAAAGGCGGAAATCGAATTGTCCAGTAGTCAACAGCGAAAAGCAGAGTTTTGCTTCAGTCCCTCAATTCAAACGGAAAAGCAAAAACCAGTGCTCAGCAGCTGTCTACTCCAAATCCAAAGATGAGGTTCCGTTCTTCGGTCCATAACAGAAGTTTTGCAAGCCTGAGTTCTTGATCCGTGCGTAAGATCATGCCATGTTCTCTGGGAAGTTGTTTCATCAGTGACGAGGCATCATTCAATATGATGGTGAAGGAGAGTTCCGCTGTCTCGCTGCATTATCTAATGCTCACGACGAGCAATTATGAAGCCTGGGCAATTAAGATGAAGATGTACATGAGGGCTCAAGGAGTGTTGGATGTTGAGATGTGTTTGCCGTCCAAACTCAAGTAAGCTAAGATGAGTCCGGGACGTTGAAACGATATGCTCGCCGTCCAAACTCAAGTAAGCTAAGGTGAGTCCAGGACGTTGAGAAGATGTGTTCGCCGTCCAAAACTCGAGTATGTAAAGTTGAGCCCGAAACGTTGAGGAGATGTGTCACCGTCCAAACTCGAGTACGTAAAGTTGAGTCAGGAACATTGAGGAGATGTGTCGCTTCTGTGTCAAGTATGAGTTAGGTAAGTCATAGTTGAGACTGACTGCATCAATGTTTTAGAATCTTTGCATCTGGATGGACCCGTACCAGTTGAGTTAAGTTCCTACATGTAGCTTGTATGTAGAACGCTTCATATGAAGGTGTGCCTGGTAATTCATAATGCACTGAGACTAAACTAGAGTATGTCGAGTCAAAATTAGGGGGGAGATTGTTAGAAATAATATTGACTTAGAGTCCGAGACGTAGTAGAGTCCGTCTTCGTGTGTTATTCAAGTTGAATTCGTGTCTAACTTGAAGTTCGAGTACGTATGTTAGTAGGAGAATATTAGTTTATATATTGAGGAGGCTTGTAACCAGTTTCATGAGAATAAAGAAACAAGTAAGAGAATATAGAAATTTAGAAAATTCTTTCATATTCTCTCAGTTTATTTGCGATGTGTGCGTATTCACCAATAGCAAAACCAACACTTATTAGTAAGTGGAATGCGTGGTTCAGTGGTGTACTGGTGCGTATTTGTCGGCTTGTCGCTGGACCGGATTGTGGCTTCACTGTTCACTCACCTACACCTTGTGCCATTGCACCCTGCATTTACACTCTGATAGCACCTGTATGTCTCCTTAACTACCATGCTTTCTTTCTGTTGGGCGTGATTCACAAGAGGTCTCCTTTCGGTGGCTCAGGCAAATAGGCAATGAAGAGGTCCAGTAAAGCCGATCATTTCCAAATTGCATCATATCTTCTCTACAAATTCCCACTATTTGTGTGTTTCATCAGCTTGACGATAGAATGAAAATGCAGTAGCTTCCATAGAAGAGAAGTCACCTGGGAAAATAAGTAATCCAAGTGTCACAAAACCAAGGATGGGAAATGAAGTGGAATTTGGCACGTGTAAATTGATAGCATTAATGGCAGTATAACTACTCGAATGTAGACTGTCAGAATAATTGAATGGCTTAACACAAGATATCATTACTTGAATTGTATCCTTTACAGGTCAGGCCAATGGACTGGGCAGAATTTTGTAGGCATTCCGTGGAGACCACTGTACTTGTATGGGTTCAAACAAGCAAATGATCAAAACCTCGGGTCATACTTCACTTACACTGCAACAAATGCATCTCTGCAGAGGTTTGTTGTCGTGCCAAATGGCACGGACGTCTGTTACATGGCTAAGAAGTCTGCACAGGAGTGGGAAACTATCTGGATGCAACCGTCAAATGAGTGCGAGTACTATGCCGCGTGTGGTGCAAATGCCAAATGTACTGTGGTGCAAGATGGCAAGGCAAAATGTACCTGCCTTAAAGGTTTGTCTTGTCCAAAATCTTTACAGTTTGATTTTTTTTACAGAGCAAAAAGTTGAACTCACACTAAAATAGGTTTGATGCAGTGGCCCCCTAACTCTTACTCTCTCCGTCCAAGTTTATAAGACGTATTTTATCTTGACATATAGGTCAAGGAGATAGTGGAAATAACTAGATTATCTCTAATTATTATTTCTAAGCAGTATATTCGATACATGCATATAGAGAATAGCAAGTAAATCTATGTGTTTATTAGAAGTATAAAAAGAGCATCACACTAATTTTGCATTGGAATATAAAATATGCTTTATATTTATGGGCAAAACCATTCAAAAAATATGCCCTATAAATTTGGACGGTGGGAGCATTTGCTTACAATCTATGAATTTGTTTTAGGAAGCATGGAAGTGTCCTCTTCCTTACTTAAATGGGTGCACTTCCTTTTCTGTTCGCCTATTGTTCACAACAACTGACAATAAACTGCAAGTAGGACCCTAAATAGGAATACATGGATTTTGTCTCTGGTGCTTTTTACCTTAATGCTCTTTCATACATATTTACAAAAATAAATACTAGTTGGAATGGCGACTTTACCATTTTTCTTATTTACTTCAATAGGTTTTCAGCCAAAGTTGCCGGATCAGTGGAAGGTAGGAAATTGGAGTCAAGGTTGCGTCAGGAACCCACCTTTGGGTTGTCAGTTTAACCAAACTACAGATGGATTTCTTCCTATCCCAAACATCAAGTGGCCAGATTTCTCATATTGGGTATCTACTGTGAATGATGAGGCTGGGTGCATAGATGCCTGCCAGAACAACTGCTCATGTGGTGCCTTTGTTTACCTGACTACAATGGGGTGTCTAACCTGGGGTAATGAACTGGTTGACGTCTACCAGTTTCAGAGTGGGGGATATACCCTAAACCTCAAGCTTCCTGCTTCTGCGTTGCGTAAGTGATGACGATTATCTAAAGAACAGGGTCCAAATATGCATGTTTCCATATTTCCTCCCCTGTAAATTATGATGTTTATGTTGGGTTCTGCTGTCCCTTGATGAGCAGGCTCACATCACGCAATTTGGAAAATAGTCACAATAGTGTCTGCCGTGGTGCTATTGGTTTTGATAGCTTGCTTCTTTTTGTGGTGGAAGCGTGGCAGAAATATCAAAGGTAAGGTTCCATAAATTTTTGTTCACTGATTGACATGTAGTAAAAGCTCACTCCTGTCTGTTGTCATCCAAAGATCTTTCGTATAATGACCAGTTTTTTTAAGCTGTGGTTATTAGTCGGTATACTGGTTAAGTGTCCTAGTTAGTTCCATGATTAATCATGCCTTACAGTGATTAGAAAAACTATGAACTCTGCTGTCATGCACTCATGCTATCGTAAACTCTGCTAAAAAAGATGTAGTTGTGAACCAACAGATATAGTAATTAGTCATGTTTCAAAATGAACTCTTGGGAGGCACGCATAATGTTAACTACCATTCTGGAGCAGATGCAGTGTACAGAAGTTGGAGGTCAAGACATTCATCCACCCAATCTCAGCGGAGTAGTGCTATGCTGGATATCTCACAGTCGATTCCTTTCGATGATGAAACGGAGGACGGGAAAAGTCATGAACTCAAAGTTTACTCCCTGGACCGCATAAAAGCTGCTACTTGTAATTTCACCGACTCCAACAAGCTTGGTGCAGGAGGATTTGGTCCTGTCTATATGGTAGGTGTCATATTATAAATGACAAACTAATCTTTGTATTACACTTGGCTTCATAATAATTGATATCATGAATCACTGTAGGGAAAATTACCTGGGGGAGAAGAAGTAGCCGTGAAGAGGCTTTGTAGGAATTCAGGTCAAGGCCTTGAGGAGTTCAAGAATGAGGTTATACTGATTGCAAAGTTGCAGCATCGCAATCTTGTCAGACTACTAGGATGCTGCATACAGGGAGAAGAGAAGATCTTGGTGTACGAGTACATGCCTAACAAAAGTCTAGATGTATTCCTCTTTAGTATGTATCACTTCCCTGCATTTCCTTTCTTCCTCTGAATGAACAAATATGCTGATCTAATCGTGATTACTGTGGATGAATAGATCCTGAAAAGCAAGGTCTCCTAGACTGGAGGACACGGTTTAATATCATTGAAGGTATTGCTCGAGGGCTGCTATATCTCCACCGGGACTCAAGGCTACGTATTGTTCACCGTGATCTCAAGGCCAGCAACATTCTCCTAGACACAGACATGAACCCCAAGATATCAGATTTCGGAATGGCAAGGATGTTTGGAGGGGATCAAAATCAATTCAACACGAACCGTGTCGTTGGGACATTGTACGTGCAATTCAGATAGACCTTACAATAACCACAATATTACCACTGCGTTGTGTTAAAGTTGATTTTGTTTTTGTTTTTGTAGTGGCTACATGTCTCCTGAATATGCGATGGAAGGCATTTTCTCAGTCAAGTCTGATGTTTATAGCTTTGGAATTCTGATCTTGGAGATCATCACAGGGAAGAGGGCTGTCAGCTTTCACGGTCAGCAGGACTCGCTAAACATAGCAGGATATGTAAGCACACACTTACCCTGTATCCCGCACTTATCCTGTTATTTTGTTTTCTTCCTGCATGGCTTGACTTCATAACCATTTCTCAGGCATGGCGACAATGGAATGAAGACAAGGCTGCGGAACTGATCGATCCATTGATAAGATCATCGTGCTCACTTCGACTAGTCTTGAGATGCATCCACATTGCATTGCTATGCGTGCAAGATCATGCCCAAGACCGTCCTGACATCCCTGCAGTCATCCTAATGTTGAGCAGCGACAGCGCCAACCTTCCCATGCCGAGGCCGCCTACCCTGATGCTCCAAGGCCGTGCTACTGAGACGAGCAAATCAAGTGAGAATGATAAGAGCCACTCCATCGGTACTATGTCAATGACACAATTGCATGGAAGATAGCATAGCAGGGACAATATACTGAAAATTACGACATCATTGTGTCTTCTTTTCCTAATTTTTCTGATGTTACAAAGGTGATGTTTTGTGTAGCTTAGGAATTTGGGGGTTTGATCACGCCGATTTGTACGGAAATTCATTTATGTCATCTTTAAAGTGACCTTCAGTTTTGCAAAAGGAAATGTGTGCAGGTGATAGTAATTTGCCAACCCATAGTATGCATAAGCTAAACATATGATAATCACAAAAAACTAAAAACCATACAACCTTGTTGATTAGTGAGTAAATATCTTTCTACAAAACTACATGTCGTGTGAATATTTTCTGGCAGTTGTATTGCGATTTGTTAAAAGATTTTACACAACAGCATCACTCTGAACAATATACAATGTCTTCTAGAGTAAAATTTCCCCTCGTTTAATTTAGCATCCCATCTGTTGAACAAGAAATGTATACCATAAACTCATAAATTCGCAAGGGGACTGCGACGTCTGAACCATTCCGAAGCTCTCCAGAATCATCATCATAAGCCTATTATTCCCGGGGGGATTCGCGGCCTGCGTCACCCTTTTTGCAGAAAAGCCCTTGTAGTTTGTGAAATTACGTAAAGATCCCTACTTCTCGCAAAAAGATCCCCGATAGGTTTTTTTGCGAAAACCCCCTCGGCTTCACCCGAATTGCGTATTCTTTGCCGGATAGCGCCGCGCGGTTTTCCAAAAATACGTGCAGTCCTCGTTTAGTTACGTATAAGTCCTTACAGTTACAGGTCCTTGGTTTTTTGCGAAAAAGTCTTCGGTTTTCTTGAAATTACGCATGTGTCCCCGATTTTTTTTAAGAAACTCCTCGCGAATTATCGTCTCTTTTACTCCGGTCCACACGGTAGCTAGCGCGGCGTACCGCCGCGCTTACGCAGCTAGTACCTATATTACAGCCGGGTGGAACTCCGGCCTCCCCCCGCGCCACGTTACCTTTTTTACAAAAAAGTCCCTGGATTTTCCAAAATCACATGAAAGTCCTCCGTTGTCACAAAAAGATCCTACTAGGTTTTTTGAAAACCCCTACGTTTCACCGAAATTACGTATCCTTTACAGGATAGCACCCTGTATTTTCAAAATTACGTACATATCTTTGTTTAGTTACGTATAGGCCCTTACGGGTCCTCGATTTTTTGAAAAAAGGCCTTCGGTTTTCTCGAAATTACACACGTGTCCTCGATTTTTTTAGAAAAACTTTTCCGTAAATTACCGTCTCTTTTATTTCGGTACACACGGTAGCTAGCGCGGCGTGACGCCGTGCTCATGCTGCTAGTACAACTAACAGTGGAAAGTTCGTTGTCATGATGGAGTTTAGCTAGCCACTTAGCTAAGTACGAGCTAACAGCAGGCGACCCACCCAAAACCTCTGTCTGACTCGACGGTGACGGCTCATCGTGTTGGCACTTGGTAACTTGGTATCGGTTTCAGTTGCATATATAATCTGAATATATCCCCTATGTAAACAGAATCAAACGTGAGATTCGCCTTAAACACAGCGGTTTTTCCCCTTCTATAGATTCGAGATTCTGTGTCGGTTAACGTTGCCTGTTAAACAGGAAGAGCGAGTCGTGGTCCTCCCTAACGCGCCATGTGCTCACTCACCTGCCCTCGTGCTTGAAATAGTAGCAGATGGGACGCCGCGAGTGGGCCAGGCCACGCGCCATTGGCGACTCCAGCGGCCACTTGGCACCTGCAGGAAGCAGCTTCCAGCCCTTTGTGTGTTGACTACATCGTCAAGGCCGACGGACATCGTCCACGTTCTTTTAGCTCGCTTCGGTAGATGCTTTTTTGGCTGTATTTGATGTTTTTTGATATTTTTTAAGACGATAACAAGGCTTTTATAATTGAGAAGTCGTTTAAAAACTCCATCCTGAGAAATTATCTTATTTATTTGGATTTTGGAGGAGCCAAAAATCAAATAACAATCAAAAAAAAAAAGAGGCCATCCCTTGCCGTCGCGCGCCGTGGCGTCCAAATCCCCAATCCGTTTCCCGGGATTTTTCGGCCACTTTTTCCGTCTGTCTGCGCGTCGCGGCGGTGCCTGTTCAGCCGGCGCATGGCAAAGACGGGCGCGTCGCTGTTGCACTGCAGCCGAGCGAACGCTGCTTCGCTGACCCGTTCGGCCCGGTGGTTATTCCAGCCCGGAGCACGTGCTCTCGTATTTTCCTGGGCGACCGTCGCTGGGCCTGGGTTGGTTCGTTGAATCGTTGGTTGCTTTGACTCTTCCGAGTGTCAGCTACACTAGTTTTGACTCTTCACGAGTCGTTAGTTTCGCGCTGTCGTCGCCAAGGGAAAAAAACACGGTGCTCCTTTTTTGGGTCAGCGATTCGTGACATCTCTAAACAGTGGTGTCCTGCTGTATTTAGCCGATATTTGTATTCGAGAAAACGTGAATATGATAAGCAAAATCCGTATTCAAAAATGTTCATATTCGTATTGGAGAATATTCGTATCCGTATTTAGGAATATTCGTATTCGTATTTGAGACTATTCGATTCGTATTCGATTCGTTTCTAGAACTCATGAAAATCCGTATTTTTGTGACTCAAAATTTGAATTTAATTAAAACATATACTTAAAAACCGGTGAAAAATCTACAAACATAGGAATCCGTTTTAAAATCACCAAAATATCCGTATTTGTGTTTGAGAATATTCGAATTCGTATTCGTTTTAAAAATATAAATTCGTATTCGTTTTTAAGACTATTCGATCGTATTCGATCCATTTCCACCCCTAGTGACTTCTAAAGGCCCCCTCAGATACACTGCTCGTTCCATAGCTGTAGAGACTCACCGGTCTTGCACGTGCATACCTCGATAACTATAGACCCAGATAGGGACATTTATGTAACAAGTCCCTCATAGCTATAAATATGTGTCTTAAAATGTTATGAGAGGAGGTTTTTTATCAGACAAATCTAGATAGCATAGACTTATGTGTTCTATTTTCACGGTTTGTAAGGCTTCGGGTAGCCCCTTTGTGGCCTCCCCGTAACCCTTTATTCATTGTTTGGTATGTAACCATAATAGCTAACACCGTCTGTAGGGACTGATATAGAAGTGACGAGTTGAGAAAAGAGTGTTCAAATGTAATGGTACTAAAACAGACGACCACGTTGACTACAAAGCGGAACAAGAGTACAACCACCAAGACCGCCATAGCAAGGGCGAGGGAGCCAGCCCATAAAGGTCTCTCGGTCCTTATGGTAGCAATTCACCGGTGAGATCGGTGTGTTCAAACCCGTGACAGATAACGAAGGTGGCTCTTCCATAGCCACGGTAACTACAGAATAGGAAGCATCACCAGCGTAGAATCCGACGTGGTGGGCAATTAAAATATTGAGGTCCGTGTTGTAACACAAATAACACATGTGCCCAATGTTTATAACTGCATAACTGCAGTCATAACTGCCACCTTTTATTTTTCCCTGACACCCCCTCATTCTCTATAAAATGTAAAGACATCCATGAATAAAGTACACATTTTCATTCTCTCAATCACTTGTCACACATTCTCTTGCAACACGTTATCAGCACACGCTCATACATTCACAAGTGCAAATAGAGAAAAGGTAAAGGCACTTTGTGCGACCATCAACACGGATTTCTGTAGCATCCGCCCACGACCCAGTAGCGACACGGCCGACGAACTTCGGCGCGGCGTCCTCATGGCGGCGGCGATAACGCTCGGTCGGCCGTCGCGGCCGGAGAACTTCGGCGCGTCGAGCGCGGCGCCGCGGCCCGCCATGCTCGGCGCCGCCCGGCGACGACAACGCAGCCTCGGCGGCGGTGCGGAGACGCCCAAAACAGCGCTGCGGCCGGCGACTCCGAGACAACAACGCTTCGCGGCCGCGCCCGACCCAAAGGGACAGCGGCGTCGCATGGCTGGCTTCGGCGCCGACCACTGCGAGACATAACGCACGGCCGGTGTGGCCCGCGGCGGCGCGCATGACCGGCATGGCAAGCGCGGCCGTCGGCGTGGCGCGAGGTGGCCGTGAGTGGCATAGCCCGCGTGGTGTGACGACCGAAGTGGCCGTAGCGGTACCCAAGCCAAGAGACCCATGGCCGGCGGCGCCAAAGCGAGGCGCCAAAGCGGCGGCCAGCGGCCGGCGGTGCCGGCCGGCGGCACCAGGACCGGCGGCGACGACGCCCGAAGTGGCGTCGCGGGAGGCAGCGGCGGCACCTAGGGCGTGGCGGTGGCGGCGGCTTGCGGCGGCGGCGGCGGCTTGGCCGTGGCGGCGCAGGAGAGGCGCGCGGCGTGCCTGTGCGCCAAGGCGGCGGCGGCGGTGCCGTGGCCGTGGCATGGGGCATGGGGCATCTTGGCGGCGGTGAAGGGACTAGGGTTTGGGAGTTAGGTTTTCCTAACTCCCCTCCTTTATAGTGCTTGCTAAAATGGGCTTATTAGCCCAATAACCCCCACTTCCCCTCTTGGGCCTAAAGGCCGAATGGGCCTCAGCCCAAGTTTTCGGAAATTTGCAATTTTCCGCCTCTAGTTCATGAAAAATGCATAATTTTCTTTATTTTGTATATTTTGCAGTATAGTCCCTCTGCTTATTTATAATTATACTCGTCAAATTGTACGGTTATAAATTTGCATTTCAGTCCCTACAGGACCTAAAAATTATGTAAATACTTACATAAATGTGCATTCACATTTATATAATTTTTACATATGTAGGATTATTATTTTATTGCAATTTATTTACAATATGCATTGCGACCATATTTAAATTTGCTATCTTAGCAAATTTAAATTTAAAATTCCCATTTAATGAGTACCATTGTACTTAATAATTTGGAATTTTCTGCAAAATATTATACCTAACATAAATACCATAAAAATCACAATTTTTGGCATTTTGCTACATTTATTTGTACGCTTTGCCATACAATAAATTGGTGTTCACCACCAATATTGTGATTACACGGTATTATAAATATAACCACATGTTATATTTATTTGGGTGTATATTCATTCGGATTACAATACTCATATTATTTTTCACATATTTTGCAACATTACCATATACGTTAATTTACCTCATGTAAATTAATCATTTATGGTGTACTTTTCATGAAGGTTTTTAAATGGCTACCAAAGATTTTAAGCCCCTAGCTCTCGATGGTACCAATTACCCTACATGGGCTATGGACTTAAAAATCAACCTCACCACACGTAGGTTGAAAAGGGTGATATTTGATCCACCAGCAGATCACATTCCTCTGGATATTGTGAAATATTCCGCTTTAAACATAATACGGAATCACATACATCCAGATTTGAAGGCTGAATATTTGTATGAAGAAAATCCACTCACATTATGGTTAACCCTCAAAAATAGATATGAACAGCAGAAAGCTGTTATCTTACCTCAGGCTAATCATGAATGGCCACATCTTAGACTCCAAGATTTTTAAATCTGTTGGAGACAATAAACATGCCCTTCATACTATTTGCTCCAAATTGCGGTTTTGTGAAAATGAATCAACAGATGCGGACAAAATAGAGAAGACTCTCTCTACAAATGCTCCCATCTGATAGGGTCCTCTGACTGACAATGGCGTGCTGCAAATTACCAAACTTATTTTGATCTTATGCATACTTTACTTCAGGCAGAGAAACATGCTGAACTTCTTTTAAAGAACAATCAGCAACGTCCCATCGGGGCTACTCCACTTCCTGAAGCTCATGCTAATCAAAATAACAACAAGTTCAATGGTTTAAAAGACCATTCAAAGAACTTTAAAGGTAAACACCACCGCAATAAGAAGGAAAAACCAAGCGGATTCAAGAAAGGTAAAGGCAATTCTGGTAAAAGAATTGACAAATCTGAAATTTGTCAAAAGTGTGGTTGCTACAACCATTTTACCAAGAAATGCCGCACCCCGAAGCATCTTGTGAACCTCTACCTCCAGTCTTTGGCTCAAGGCAAGAATGCTCAAGAGAAGAGATTTGAAGCACACTTCAATCTCACATCCAACGATGATTAAGCCGGTTGTTCTCAAAAGTTCCTTCAAGAACTCAAAGACACATGTACTTCTACAAAGAAGGATGATCTCACGTGCACCGAGGACACACTTGAAGAATTTCATTCTCAAGACATGTTTGGAGATCTCAATTAGACTCCTAGTCCAATAGCTACTAAGTACTATAGTGTTGTAATATAAATAATGTTGTCATCTATATTGTATGCTTGTATACTACAATCATATATCGAACACATTCGGTACTGTAAAATAAAGTTTGTATGTATTCTATATACTAATATAAGAATTTCATTAAATTCTTATTTTGTGTATATAGATTTTTGGAGTCAATCCAATGGAGGAGGAATTATGCCTTGTGGATAGTGGTACCACAAACTCTATACTTAGGGACACAAAATATTTCTTAACTCTTACAAGGAGAAAAAGAAATATTTTAACAATCATTGACGCGATGCAACGATAGTAGGCTCGTCGCGCTTCTATCACTCTCCTATGGGTACACAATTGGAAATTGAGGATACACTCTTGTATCCCGATTCAACACGTACCCTACTTACTTATAGAGATATCCGTCAGAATGGTTTCCATGTTGAAACCCAAAATGACAACAAAGAGGAATATCTCCTCTTAACTAAAAACAACGGATATGGCAAACAAGTACTAGAGAAAATTTCATCTTTAAACTTCGGATTGTACTATACATACATCAAACATGTTCAACATATTGCGTACAAAGTAATTTTCCAAGACACTAACACATTCCAAACATGGCATGATCGCCTTGGCTACCCAGGCATTGGAATGATGAGGAAAATTATTAGCAATTCTATTGGTCATACATATCTCAAAACAAAATTTCGGAATCCTCGATTTTGTGTGCACTTCATGTGCCACCGGAAAATTGATTTAAGACCCTCTTATCTTAAAATCAGAGCTGAACCACTTAAATTTCTTGAACGCATTCAAGGAGATATATGTGGTCCTATACAACCATTGTGTGGACCGTTCAGATATTTCATGGTTCTCATTAACGCATCTACTAGATGGTCTATGTGTGTCTTTTATCCACACGAAACCATGCATTTGCTAAGTTAATTGGTCAAATTATCCAATTACGAGCACATTATCCTGAATATCGAATTCAATCAATTCGAATGGATAATGCGGCTGAATTTTCATCCTGTGCCTTCAATGACGATTGCATGGCTCTTGGGATACAAGTTCAACACTCTGTTCCATATGTTTATACATAAAGCGGTTTAGCAGAATCTCTTATCAAGAGAATCAAGCTCATTGTAAGACCATTACTATAGAATTGCAGCTTACCAACATCATGTTGGGGTCATGCAGTCTTACACGCTGACTTAATACATTTGCGTCCAAGCGTATATCATAGCACCTCCCGCTACAATTAGTACGTGGAAATCCACGGATATTTCCCATCTGCGAAAGTTCGGTTGCGCTACATACGTCGATCTCACCACCGCGTACCTCAATGGGACCGCACAGGAAACTTGGGATCTATGTTGGGTATAAATCTTCGTCGATTATGAAATACCTCGAACCCCTAACAGGGACACGTTCACGACCCGTCGTGATTGCATATTCAATGAGGAACATTTCCGGCATTAGGGGAGACAACAAGTACCAAACTAAATGCCGGAAATTAATTGGAATGTTCAAGGCATTCACGCCTCGGACCACGTACTAGAGAGCGAACTTCAAGTTGAAACTCATTCATTGCAAAACATTGCAAATAAACGCGAGATGCATTCTTGATTATAATGGTGTCACAAAATCCTATAATCCTACGAAATGTGCTCGAAAGAGTGGAGGTACCGAAAAATACCACTCAACTCCCGGTTCAAAATAAGAGGGGAGAAGTACGGCACAAATGGTGGATCTGACTTCTAACAAGTGACAAAGGAAACAAAAGAATGTAAATGCGAGATCAACCTCAAGTTGATAGACACCAAAGGATCCTTGAACCCGGATCAACGGTGCACTCAATTCGATCACGGGACATCGAATACCCGACTCAAATGATTTGGGAAATAACATTGAGTCGGCGGGGTCCAAGAAATTTCCACTAAATATCTCGATTACGGAGAATCATACGATCGTAAGACTACAATTGTCGACATTAATTTCTCCACAACAATTGCAAACAACATTCAAAATGATCCAGATCCTAAGACCATGGCAAAGTGCAAACAGCACTCGGACTGGAACCAATGGAAGGATGTAATTCAAGAGGAGTTAGCCTCGCTCACAAAAAGAAATGTATTCACCAATGTGATACATACACCTCCCAAAGTATTCCACATTCAAATGGGTTTCGTCATAAGCGGAATGAAAACAATGAGGTGGTGAGATACAAAGCAAGGCTTGTAGCACAAGGGTTCACGCAGAGACCCGACATTGATTTCAATGAAACCTATTCTCCGATAATAAGTGGAATAACATTCGATACTTAATATCATTGGCAGTATAAAATCATCTATCTTTTCAGTTGATGGATGTAGTGACAGCATACCTTTATGGGTCACTTGATTCGGACATATACATGAAAGTTCCGGATGGAATTTCAATTCCGAATACAGACGCAAATCGCAATATGTATTGTGTAAAATTAAACAAGTCTTTATACGGCTTGAAACAGTCGGGTAGAATGTGGTACAACCGACTAAGTGAGTTCCTAACCAAAGGGATACTCCAACAATGATGATTGCCCATGCGTGTTCATAAAAGATCCCCAACCGGATTTTGCATTATATACGTGTATGTTGATGATCTCAATATCATTGGTAACACACGGGATATAGATGAAACACATAATCATCTTAAGACGAATTTGAAATGAAGGATTTGGGTAAAACCAAATTTTGCTTAGGTATACAACTTGAGCACCTTCATACATGCATCATAGTGCATCAATCAGCCTATGTCCAGAAAATATTGAAAAATTCAATATGGACAAATCATATCCATCGAAAACCCCCATGGTTGTTCGATCTCTCGATGGGATAAAGATCCATTTAGACCCCGAGATGACAATGAAGAGCTATTGGGACCGAGGTTCCATATCTCGATGCCATCGGGCGCTTATGTACCTTGCAAATTGCACCGTAGGATATTGCATTTGCGGTAAATCTACTTACTAGATATAGCGCTACTCCAACCAAAAGACATTGGGTAGGAGTGAAGAATATCCTTAGATATCTTCAATGCACTAAAGATCTCGGTCTATTCTTCCAAAAGAATAAAAATATGGATCTCATAGGATATCTGATCTTGGCTATCGGATCCCCATAATGCGGATCTCAAACAGGCTTTGTATTTTTACGGTGGAATAGCCATATCTTGGAAGTCTTGAAAGCAGACTCTATTGGCTACATCCACTAATCATTCGAAATAATTGCATTATATGAAGCATCACGTGAATGTGTATGGCTTGGCAGAATGATTAATCACATACAACAGTCATGTGATATAGGTGCTATACATCACCTACCATTATCTACGAAGATAATGCTGCTTGCGTTGTTCAAATACAAATGGGTTACATAAAGAGCAATATTACAAAACATATTGCACCTAAACTATTTTACCCACATGAATTGCAAGAGAGTGAGAAAATAAGTATTCTGCAAACTAAGTCTTGTGATAATCTCGCAGACCTATTAAATAGTCATTACCAACTTCCACATTCCAAAAATGTGTTTATGAAATTGGTATGCAAAGACTACGTGATTTGCAGACGTCAGGGGGAGAAATCTCCTAAGATTTAACCCGTTCAATACAAATATTGTACTCTTTTCCCTTTATGAGTTTTTCCTCTAAGGTTTCTCATCAAGGTTTTTAATGAGGCAATATGACAACGTAATCATAAATATATCTTTCTTTTCCCCACAGGGGTTTTTAGAAGATATAATAAAATATATGTCATATCATTTTCTCCTTAAATTTTCCCACTGGGTTTTAAAGGAGTTTTTCATGACATATCTACTCTATCAGTTCTCCTTATATTTTTCCCTACAGGGTTTTGAAGGAATTATTCCAAGATGATGAATTAAGATGATCATATGAAGATACATTGGTCAAGGGGGAGTGTTGTAACACAAATAACACATGTGCCCAATGTTTATAACTGCAGTCATAACTGCCACCTTTTATTTTTCCCTGACACCCCCTCATTCTCTATAAATTGTAAAGACATCCATGAATAAAGTACACATTTTCATTCTCTCAATCACTTGTCACACATTCTCTTGCAACAGTCCGCACCACTTAAATAGTGATCTTCATCGGCATCGACACCTTTGCAGTCACCGCACAGGGCTCAAGCAGCCGTCGACCGTCGCCCGGCCTGGTTCGGTTGGTTCGTGGCATCGTTGGTGGCTGACTCTTCCGAGTATCAGCTGCGCTAGTTTCGACTGCGCGCGCTGTCGTCGCCGAGGGAAAAAAAAACACGGTGCTTTTTTTTGGGTCAGCGATTCGTGACGTCTCTAAACAGTAGTCTCGTGCTGCTCTGTGGCAGCTATTAGCTTGGTGATTTCCAAAGGGCCCTCGTGTGCTTTTGACCCCGCGGTCCAGGGGTAGACTGCTCGTTCCACAGCTGTAGAGATCCACCGGTCTTGCGTGGTTAAATACTACAGTACACATATTTATAGATGTATTTCTTATGCAGTTGAAACAGCTAGAATGTCTACTTATACTATTAATCTACGGTATTGTAATCTAGATCTACCAAAATAAACGGTGCTCTTCCTTTTTCTCTCTCCAAATAGCATCAATTTCTATCCGCGAATGTGAAGGCTCCTTTTAATATCGTTTTATAATAGTATATGATAGATATACACAGATTCTTGTAAGTTACGTCTTATCTTCTCTCAATATACCTTATGATATTTATTTTTAAGAAGGAAAATGGGGGTTTGAACCCACGACTTTAATCGCTGCAGTCTTGTGGTCTATAGTGGGTTGTTTGGCCTGTTGTCGAAGATACGTCGGTTAGTATATACAACTAGCAGCATAAGTGTGGCGTCATGTCGTGCTAGCTACCGTGTGGATCGAAGTAAAAGAGACGACAATTCGCGAGAAGTTTTTTTTAAAAAAATCGAGGACACGTGCGTAATTTCGGAAAAACCGAAGGCCTTTTTCGCAAAAAAACGAGGACCTGTACGTAACTAAACGAGGACCCGTACGTAATTTGAAAAACCGCGGGGTGCTATCCTGCAAAGGATACACAATTTCGGTGAAGTGGAGGGGTGTTTTCGGGAAAAAAAAATGGCAGGGATCTTCTTGCAGTACAAATGAATGCCACCAGTACGCTGTTGAGGTGGCAAAACTCGTCAAACGCGGCCCCGAGCAGCGCCGAGGGTCCCCACCACATCTCACAGCTACGAAGGCAATGTCCTTCAAGCAATCTCACCACCTCAGGAACAGGCTCCTAACGATCTACCCCCTGAGGGGCACTTGCAAGATGCCGAGAAAACTATGTATGTGGAAGATTTTATTTGTGGAATTTACTCAACCTGACCTTCTCAAAGAGCGTGATTAGTGATTACTATCAAGAGCAGCCCTTGATGCAATGCCAATAGCTAGTCTCAAAGATGAAAGGGAATACTATGAGCGAAGCTCACTGTGATTACTGTTGTCGAATGAAACAACGGAAATGACACAACGATTAAGCGACGTGAAGGAAAACAATGATTAGCACCTAAACAAAAATTCTAATGGACAAAAACGTAACAAAACTCACGAGAGTAACAAATGCAAAAAAGCAGGGTTTGGAATTTTTTTATGGCAATTTTCGGTTTTGTGGACTCTAGGTAATAAACAGTAAGAAATTGATGTAAAAGCTAGGGTAAATAATCCTACCGTGCCAACCGTGCTCTGATACCAAGATAATGAGAGGGTGACCGATCTTCACGACGTAAGATCGATGATGATAACTTAGATCTGTGCAACCTGATGAACCGATGGCACCAACCACTGTTGCAACAGCAACCTGTGATAAAAGAATTCGCCCAACCACATGCTCGTGATCTCGTCTACCCGACCACAAAGTAGATGCATCGCTGCTCCTGCGAACCACAAGGGAACACAAGAGAACAACGAAGGTACTCTCACGAAAATCGCCTAATTCCCAAAGGCAGCACATAGCATAAACCTGAGAATAAGCAATATTAGCTATCTTGAAAATAATATGGTCTGACCCAAAGGCTACGTATTACAAGGATTATATAGCTCTGGGCACAGTCTGTAGGACCCCCTAATCATGTACAACTCAATCTTTTATCATATTAGACTCGAACTCCTACAAAAGAAAACTAAAATCTTTTATCCCAGATGAATCTAAAGATAAATCCTTGTCCATTACGTAGTCCTTGAAATAAACTTTCTAATAAGTCCAAGATCACCTCAATCGGGCTCCGTATGCGAAAGTTATTGCCCTTTAATCATAAGGAACCCCCCGAGTCTGTGCTTGTAAGTCGTTACGACCACGTTGAGGTTGATTTCGACTACGACCATGCCCTCTTTACGACCACATATCTTATGTCGATATTGGCTTCGATCACGAGTAGTAGTCGTTAACTTCATAGTTATCCGAGCATTTTCTGTGTTGGAAGAACAACAAGCGGATATTTCTTGTGTTGCCACATTTTTCACAGGATGTTCTCCTAGTGCCAGTGTCCACCGTCTCTTCAGAAGTGACGTTCAGCACGGTAGGGAGAATAATCAAAGAAAGATCATTCCTCACGTCCAGGATGGTGGAGGCAATCACATGCACCAAAGACTAGGATTAGCCAAAGAGCGGCAATAGCATCAACTGGAGGATCCTGAAATCGTGTAGGCGTACGCTGATCTCGAACGCATGAACGACCTAGACATTGATGAGTAGATAATATGTACGTATGTTGTTATAGTTAGTATACATATATATTGTTACTATATTATTTTCCTTACTCGGGGAACCCACTCTGGGGCATAATATTTTTAACAATGCAGTAACATTATATTTTTAAAATATCAAGAAAATTCCACTTTTTTCTAAAACATTTATGTCATTGTGTGCCTATGTTTTTATACAACTAATTCAATTTCAACTAGTTTTTAACGAGGTGGGTACGAGAGAAAGGAAGATGGCGGCCGCCGCCTTCATCGTGTATAGTTACTTCGAGCTGGGCTTGGGCTTGGGTTTTTCGACACGATGGGCTTTGGTCTGTGCTTGGGCCCGCCGAGCGAGACGGCCAAGACAAGACATGCACAGCGAGATGACTGGGCCAAGCTGACACGGCATGAAGCGGCCCAAAGCACGATGAGCCCAGGCTGTGCCCCCAACTCCCAGCTCACTCCCCTCTGTGGCTTGGTCATCCCCTTGCTTCTCTCTTCATTCGGTTAGCTTCTTGGCCTTCTCCTTTGGCTCCTGTCATTCCTCTGTTTGGTTTGGTAAGAATGAGGAGTTACCCTCATTGACTAGGGGTCCGTGGCGTGGAATGGCTTTATTCTGTTGTTGCTGTGGAGTGGGGTAAAGTTTTGGGTGAGCATTGGTCCATAGGGTGGTTTCGGTACTATAATTTGGTTTTTCTGCTGTTTGAGGTAGGTCGGTGAAAAATAAGGGGGTGTTGGCTCGGTTTTCGTCAGATGATGAAACCCACTTAAGTGAGAGGTGTCAGCCAACCCCGGATGGTCCTGATATCTCGGTGAGCGCTAAGGTTCGGTATTCTAAAACCGGATAGGTTCTGACGGCAACTTGACTTTCATTTATTTATTTTGTTCGGTCTTTTTTGGTCTTCTGCTACTGGTTTTCTTCGCAATTAATAGTGCCAGTTGTTCTAGTTTAGCAATATTGATGTAATTGAAATTGTAATGTAGTTATTTATATTGTGAAGACGATGACCTTGGTTGAGGTCAAGGTTTGTAATTTGATGTAATTTGAATTGTAATTGTTGGAGATCGAGAATTGTAATTGGATATAATTTGAGATATAAAATAATGTAATTCGAGTTTTGTATTAATGTAATATAGATTGTTCATATTTTTATTTGATTCGAGGAACAATTTTAATTATTACTTGAATAATGAAATTATTTGTTGTAAATGCACTATGGCTATTTTACTTGACCTGTGTTGATTGGAATCATGTCAAGAGGAATTCGTATTAAAATTTTTGAATTTTGCGAAGTTGTAGGATCAAGGATACCGACTAGAGGGGGGTGAATAGGAGGTTTTAAATTTTTCTTGCCTACTTAAATAAATTTCCACAATTCTAAAGGCAACAATTGTAATGCAATTACTTCTACACAATTCTAATCAAGTAAGCAATAATGAAAGTTCTAAATAAAGATAAAGATCTCAACAACACTAGCAAGTAAGAAATGAACACAAGTATGTTTTACCGTGGTGTTCGGAAACTTGTCGGTTTCCCCTAATCCACGTTGAGGTTAGCCCGAACAAATCGAACCGGCTCCACAAATTAAGCCGAAACACCTCAATCACTAGAGGTAGCTCTTCCCCGCTCTGGGTAGGTGAGCTCCAACCTTCACAAGAAAACCGGGTCTTCTCACAATCTCCTTTGAGAAGATCACCGATCAAAACTCCGCCAAATCGTCCAGGTGCCGGCAAGCACCAAGAGTAATAAACCACGAGCTTCACTTGATTGCAGCCTAGTGCCAAGGATCAAACTATTGAATGCTATGCACTTTTTGCTCAACCACCTCAAATAAGTGCTCAAGAGAGAAAAGAGGTGTGGACTGAATGCCCAATGCTCAAGAATGATCAATAGAGTCTCTAGCACAGATTTACGAAAGTTAGTGCGGTATTTATACCTTCCACCTACCAAAACTAGCCGTTTGGAACAAATTCCGAAAAAAGCAGGGTGGCGGAACTACTGCACGGCCCGAGGCGGTAGTACCGCTCCCCTATCTGACGCAACAGAACGGCTATGTCAGAGCCTCTGCGGTGACCGTTGGTCAGTCGGCGCGGTAGTACCGACGTTGTAACATCCGGTACTACCGCTCGCCGGTAGTACCGCAAAGTCGGCGCGGTACTACCGCCCGAGCCGAGCTCCGAACGTTGCTCTCTGGAAAAAAGGTTCCGCTCCCCCTCCGGAACTACCTGTGGCCGGTAGTACCGCTCTGACAGCGGAACTACCGCTGCCTCAAAAACTTCAAAAGGCATCCGGAGGGTGCTCTCTGGAGAAAAGGGTCGGTTCCCCTCCGGAACTACCAGTGGCCGGTAGTACCGCTCGGACAGCGGAACTACCGCTCCCTTAAAAACTCGAAAGCCATCCGGAGGGTGCTCTCTGGAGAAAAGGGTCCGGTCGGGATCCGGATCATCCGATCGCCGGTAGTTCCGATTTTTCTTATGGAACTACCGCTCAACGGTAGTACCGACGTTGAAATTTTTGGAACTACCGCTTGTCCAGACAGAGTACAGTTTTGGTTTTTAAACAGATTTTTCAAGTATGCATGATCCTAGCTTGATCCATTTGGCACATAAAATTTGCTATCAAGTTACTTGCCATGATCCCTCTTTATGGTACGATTATTTAACCTATAATCCGGTCTTCCACCATTTCTCCTAAGACCGGTAAAAATGAAAAAGGGATCCTATTCTACATATACCTTTGTCTTGAGCCAAGTTTGATCTTCAACTTAATCCTTTGGCTTGCATTTGTCAACCATAAATGGACTTAACCTTTAAACACTCATTAAACATATTAGTCCCATATTCACATAAACTCATTAATTAAAAAAATCATTTTTAGGGGCCTAGATGCTTTTAGAGGTGAGTTGTAATTTTTAATTAGACTTGTTCTATGGAAAATTTTTATTTATTTGGTCTAAAAAATTCCTTGCACAATTATTTTAATCAATTTCTAATTAATTTTCATTAGTTTTAATTTATTAATTAAAACAAATTAGAAAGTGCTGGTTCGCACAGTCATTGTCAAATACTACACAAGATGTTAGAAATTGACCCATTTGACATGGATCATTTTCTTAATTCCAAAATATGGTTTAGTACCATATTGTTAAGGCAAAGTGAGGAAGACCGATTTATTAGGTGGAATCCTCACCACTCCTTGAATATAGATAGAGATGGTATAATGATGGTACTGACTTGTCACGCGCGCGCGTATTCGTGTATTTTCGCGTGAAAATCGCGTTATTTGTGACTTGCGGCCGTGCTGTGACGTGGCGCGCCATTTGGCAAACCAAATCTATTTTTATTTTTGTTGAACCCTGCACCACTCTCTATCTGTTTGAATGAGATTCAAACATTTGAATGAGGCAGTTATAAGTGAATTTACATTGCTTAATTTGTGATTTGATAAGGCAGTTACCAGTGCATAATTCTTTTTGAAACGCAGCAGTTACTAGTGAAGAACTGCAGCGCCCTTAAAAGGGCCTGGAGACGTCCAGGAAGAAAGCAAAGAGTTTTGCACCTCCATTCTTCTTCTACTTTACGCTGCGATATTGTCTTTGTTGTCTTGTCTTGTCGAACCTCGTCGACCTTTCTTCCCAGCGTGCACCTGGAAGGAGGGAGAGCGGCTATCTCCGAACCGTTGCCGCAGAGAGTACCTGCACGGAGCGGCAATAAGGTTTCTGGGCAGCACACATTTGCGCGACCGCTCACTTCACTGCGTTATCTATGTTCTGTACTGCACCAAGCCTGCGCTGCTTCCTGTTCAACAAACCCAATTGTAAGTCGTTCGCGCGTTCGTTCAACTTTGTTAATATAATTTACTTGTGTATTTTCTGAAGTATGATGAGTAGCATATTGTTAGTTGCGAGTTTTGCATTACTAGTTTATTATTTTTATCTTCTAGTAAAATTTGGAATTAAATTATTGTCCACATTTTCACACAAGAAACCTAAAATATCCACTAGATTGACGGGAGCAACTGAATTGATTTGTTGGACCATTAAACTGCAAATCAATTACGTGTAAATCGGATTATTAAACATCGCGACAGGAATAGTCGAGAGTCTTCTTGCTGAGCAAACCATTTTGCCATCATTTGTTAACTTCTAGCATTGATTTGTTTTTTTAATGAAACAGTCAAATGCTAGTTTGTCGCCCGCGGAGCCTTACGTCCTTAATAATGTGAACCCCGAGCTTGGCTGCTCCTTCCTTTCCATACCGCTTTAAATATAGTCGCAATACGCCAAATTAACACAACCAATTAGCTAATTAACCAGCGAATCCTGTGATTAAACTCCGATTCAAAACCATGCGGCTCAATTGCTTTGCCCACGCGGCTCGCGCGCGCACAGCAGCAACTCTTTAGCCATTAGAAATTCGCTCTTCTCCTCTCAAACACAAGCTAAGAAGCTCGAAGCCGGCCGCCATTAATGGCTCCTGCCGCCACTGCTGCTGCGCTCGCCTTGCTCGTCTTCCTCTACGTGCACGTCCAAGTCGACGCGACCGACACGCTGTCGCAGGGGCAGTCGCTGGCCGGCAACGCCACGCTCTTGTCGGCGAACGGCACCTTCCTGCTCGCCTTCTTCACGCCGCGCGGCGGCGACCCGGCGCGGCGGTACCTCGGGGTCCAGTACGCGAACGCCGCGGAGCAGACCGTGCCGTGGGTGGCCAACCGCGATGCGCCGGTGAGCGCGGCCTCGGCGTACTCCGCCACCGTGACGGGCTCCGGCGAGCTGCAGGTGCTGGAGGGGGAGCACGTCATGTGGCGGACGAACACGTCGTCGCCGCTGGGAAACTTCACGCTGATGATCCTCGACACGGGAAACCTCGTGCTGGCCGGCGGCGGCGGGCAGACGGTGTGGCAGAGCTTCGACTACCCGGCGGACACCTTCATCCCCGGGATGAGCATCACGCTCGACCGGAGGAACGGGGCCGTCAGCCGGACGCTGTTCACGTCGTGGAGGAGCCCCGGCGACCCGGCCACCGGCAACTTCACGCTCGGGCTCGACCCGCTCGGCTCGGCGCAGCTCTACATATGGGAGAGCAAGGGCCGCGAGAACACCACGTACTGGAGGTCGGGGCAGTGGACGGGCTCCAGCTTCGTCGGTGTCCCGTGGAGGTCGCTCTACGTGTACGGCTTCAAGCTCTCCGGCGACGCGTCGCAGAGCAACGGGATCATGTCCTACACGTTCAACACGTACAACACCTCGCTGTACAGGTTCGTGCTCCAGCCCAACGGCACCGAGACGTGCTACATGCTCCTCGACGGCACCGGCGATTGGGAGGTAGTCTGGTCGCAGCCGACGATCGCCTGCCAGGCGTACAACATGTGCGGGCCCAACGCCGAGTGCGCCGCCGACGACCATGGCCAGGCCGTCTGCACCTGCTTGAAAGGTCAAACTCCCCACGAACCGAAGCAATGGCTTTTCAACTTGCATTGACCTGATTTAATCTCATATATATTACTTTTCCTTTGATTGCTTGCTCAATCATGATCGTACATGACATGCATAATTTGACCGTGCATGCAATGACAATACATATATGTCTGAATCATATAAATTTGCAGGTTTTAAGCCGAAATCCGAAGAAGAATATGCCAATCGGAAGTGGAAGCAGGGTTGTGTGAGGAGCACCCCACTGACCTGCAGCGAGAGGAACATAAGCGGCGGCGGCGGCGGCGGCGGCGACGTGTTCGCTCATCTCCCAGGCGTGAAGCTGCCGGACTTCGCAGCCTGGGGGACGACGGTGGGCGACACGGACGCGTGCAGGCAGTCGTGCTTAGCCAACTGCTCGTGTGGCGCGTACAGTTACAGCGCCGGCACCAGCTGCTTGACCTGGGGGCAGGAGTTGGTGGACATCTACCAGTTCCCACAAGGAGATGGCTATGACCTGTACATCAAGGTGCCACCTTCTGTATTAGGTAAGAAACACATTTTTTTCTCTCGGTTAGTTCAGGTTATGATTTATGAACTTAGAACTTCTGAATAGGGCTACAAAAATTTTGTTACGAAATTTCTTGGCTCTTCAGGAAATATTGCTAAATGCTTACTGAAAAGGCCAAAATTCTTGGTTTTTGTTGAAGTATAAATGAATTGCTCATTTTCCTCATCATCTTAAGCTTTTGGGTGAACTGGTTGGTGCATGAAACTCAATAGGTTGTTCCAAGATATGATTTGAGTGGGCTACATGCCAATGCCAAGCAGCCAAACCACTAGATGTCAAGAAAACATGACATTATGTTCTTTATCGACGAGGAATACGATTCTAGCCGTGTGGAAGAATTGGAAAAGGAACGTAACAATGGAATCTTTGGGACATAGTTAAACTGCAATGGAAATAGAAAAGGTAGCAGCAATCCGTTCCAGTGTAAATGGATGTGAAGTTGTCGGGGTCTTTTTGGCAGTCCACGGAATAAAAATCAGCAGGATAGACGAGCGGAAGCTGGTTGCCAATTTGGACTAGTGAACAGTGATTGTGAAGGGTGGGGGAAAGCTAGTGAAACATTTCACCCCCAGAAAACTCAAAGCATATCCCTTTTTTGCCTGAATAAGTAGCCGCAATCATCTTAGCTGAATCTGTGGATGAGGGAGATAAGCCTTCCAGATGCTCCTGTCACGCCCATTTCTAATGCTTTCTCAGCTGTGATTGTTTGATAACGCGTTGAGACAGCTAGAAAGTTACTCGAAGGCCTGCAAATGAAAATTTCTGATTCTGATTTCTGAACATATGCAAGCCGTTTGTTCCAGATGCTGACCTATGAGAAAAGAACAATATATGTCAATCTTTTATTTGGCTTAAAGATTGGTCCAACAACGACATATCTTTAAATCTTTCCATAAACTAGAATATTTGAGATGGGGGAAATCAATGCTATCTGACGGCTTCATGAAAGAGAACCAACGTGGTTTATTCGTTGTCTTAGCTTTTGGATGAAGCCGTTATCCGTGAGGTGGATAGGTTCACCAATAGTATATTGTGATTAGCAGTACCGCACAGGGAACATGTGAAACAAATCATGTTTTAACCATGTAGGTCAACACGTCTGACCATATATTGTGATTTTTATATAATTTGATCTGAACACATGTGTGGTTTTGGCAGACCACATGCGCAGTTTGCAGGGACGAAATCTTTGAAACTTTGACCAATTCTTCAAGTTTTCTTCTGTTGTGACAGGGTAGATTCATAGATAGTACTGTTTATTTGTTACTGTAGAACAATTTTTTGCTTGACAATTGCACATGGCCGATAATTTTTACTGTTCCTTTTTTTTTAACCTGCCCAGAAACAGGCTCCAAACGGAGGCGATGGATAACAGCAGTCGCCATCTTAGTCATCGTCGTGGTGGTTGTGTTGGTAGCAGGCGGCCTTCTCCTGTGGAAATGCAGAAGAAGAATCAAAGGTGAGTGAGCAGTCCATATCTGAAGCAACACTGAACTCGCCATATAAGCGATTTTAACGATTTACAAGCAGTTGTTCTTATCTCGAGACCGCAGGGTATGACAAGTTTTGTTCATCTTGTGCAGAGAGACTTGGCATTGTTGGTAGGGAAGAAAAGACAAAGCTCTCATTGTTGCATCCTGCCAGGGACGCAAAGCAGGATTCCTCAGGGCCAAAACAACCTGATCATGAGGAAGCAGAGGACGGCAGCAACTGCGAGCTGCCGCTTTTCGCCTTCGAGACCTTAGCAATGGCCACCGGCAACTTCAGCAACTCCAACAAGCTTGGGGAGGGAGGGTTCGGCCATGTCTACAAGGTAGTGCAACAAGACAGCACAATCTACTACCATAACATGCTACAATGTACCAATGTACAGAATTAACGTTGCTCGCTTGATTCAATTGCAGGGGATACTCCCCGGGGGCGAAGAGGTTGCGGTGAAGAGGCTGTCCCGGAGCTCAGGCCAGGGGCGGGAGGAGTTCAAGAACGAGGTCATACTAATCGCGAAGCTGCAGCACCGCAATCTTGTCAGGCAGCTCGGGTGCTGCATACAGGGGGAAGAGAAGATACTGGTGTACGAGTACATGCCCAACAAAAGCTTGGACGCCTTCCTCTTCGGTACGCTCCTTTTCATCAGGTCTACCTAATTACAGTGCAGTTTCTTATGACATGCAAAGACGACTCTGACAACGAGAGTGGTGCTGGTCGGTCGTCAGATCCGGCGAGGCGAGGGCTGCTGGACTGGAAGACGAGGCTCCACATCATCGAAGGATCGCTCGAGGGCTTCTTTACCTTCACAGGGACTCGAGGCTCCGCGTCGTGCACCGTGATCTTAAGGCCAGCAACATCCTCCTGGACCATGACATGAACCCCAAGATTTCGGATTTCGGCATGGCGAGGATCTTTGGTGGTGATCAGAACCAGGTCAACACGAACCGCGTCGTCGGCACGCTGTAAGTGCTTTACTGAAACGGTTTTGCTTGAATAGGAGTGCCAGTGCTCTGGTTACTGAAATCTTGTTTCGTTGTGTCGTCAGAGGGTACATGTCGCCGGAGTACGCAATGGAAGGCTTATTCTCGGTGAGGTCCGACGTGTACAGCTTCGGCATTCTGATCCTGGAGATCATCTCCGGCCAGAAGAACAGCAGCTTCCACCACATGGAGGGCTCACTGAACATTGTAGGCTATGTAAGCACGCACTAGCTCTCCTCGCATGTATCCTCACCGAGCATCTGTTCATCTCTGAACAAAACGCTAACTTGTTTTGATCTCGCGTGGTGATCGCGAATGCGCAGGCGTGGCAGCTGTGGAACGCGGACAAGGGCGAGCAGCTGATCGACCCGTCGATCCGGGCGTCGTGCTCGGCGCGCGAGGCGCTGCGGTGCATCCACATGGCGCTGCTGTGCGTGCAGGACCACGCGTGCGACCGGCCGGACATCCCGTACGTCGTGCTGACGCTGGGCAGCGACAGCTCCGTCCTGCCGATGCCGCGGCCTCCGACGTTCACGATGCAGTGCACGTCGTCGGACAGGGACAGGTTCAGGGAGCAGGACGAGGCCTACTCCGCGTGCGGCCTCACCGTAACCATGCTGCAAGGGAGGTAGGCAGGCAGAGATCGAGAGGGCTAGCTGTACATATAGCCGGCATTTGGACGTACCGAAATTGTTTTCGTTCGCTCTGTGCATGGCACAATTTTGTACTGTATTTGATTGAGTGAAAAGAGCTGTTTCAGTCCATGGCACATCTTTACGATCTAGAGCTTGTTCGGCTGCGCCGGGGTCGGCCAGAGTTGTGGCCCAATCCTGGCCGGGCAGGTTAGAATTCCTGGCCCGACAAGAAATGCGTTTGGAGGGGCATGGATCGTATTTTTCCTGGCCCAATCCTGTCGGTTCCACGAGGAGGAAAAGCAACGTCCCCCACACTGGAATTTCTTTACCGGCCGCGACGAGCTCCTCACGACCTCGCGCCGTGCCTCACGACGAACTCCTCCCCCCTCCCCACCACCCACCGCAGGCATCGAGTTCTCGAATTTTTTTTGTATGAATATTCTATTTTTATTTAAAATAATAGAATATATTTGTGGCAATATTTTTTTATAGAAATAAGCTATAATCGTCTAACCGTAAGCAAAGCCGTGCCATGAAATTTGGAGGCCCTGTACAAAGCTCTAAGTGAGGCTAAACCAAAGTACCAAATATAGCCAAAATAATGTATGTATTGCAGAGCAAATGCGATATATCAAGAATAGTACCTTTTGAACTCTTGGTTTGCATAATCTTTACTTGAATAACATCATTCTCTTAGTGTTCTTTGAAATAAAATCTTCAATAACATGCTCATAATTAATCTTCTCCAGCAATCCACTCTCAAGTGCTATCGTAGCCAAACTATTAAGTCTTTCTTGTATCATTGTAGAACGCAAGTATGACTTCAATAGCTTCAACTTAGAAAAGCTTCGCTCTGCTGATGCAACAGTCACATGAATGGTCAATAAAATTCTATATGCAATAGCTGCATTGGGAAAACAATCATGCCGCTTTAGAAACTTAAGAATTTCAAGAGGACCCATATTTTCTTTTGAAATGAAATCTTGAAGAAACCTCAACTCTGTATATAGTTCATTGGCATCAATATCAGATTTTCCATCTCTTTTAAGGGCTGCTTTAAGATTGTCACAAGAAGATTTCAAGCTCTTATTATCCAATGACCGCAATGAGTCAGAAGTAAATAAGAAACCAAAATTCTTTTAGTAATCCTGATATTGTTCAAATCTCCTTGTAAGTGAGGAAATAGCTTGATCAACAATAGGTATAAAATAGTTGATTCTAAATGATTCCTCTGCAGACTGTGTGACAACATTTGTGTCATTTGGGTTCTCATCAAATTGTCTCTTTCTTTTAATTTCTCGCTTTTTACGAAATGTTGTGCTGATATCCAGCGCAAGTGCGATTCCTTTAGTTGCCTCCAATGCTTCTAAGAAACCACTTTCTCTATACCCTTTGAAGAAAGAAATTAGCCCTTGCACTTTCTCAATAGCAACATCAATAAGCATATCCTTTGCTTGCAAGTGTTTGCTTACTAAATTAACAGCATATAGTACCTCATACCAAATGACTATTGCCAATATAAATTCATATTCTCCAAGTTCATTATTTGCCAAACCTTTAGCCTCACCGCTTGTTTTACATCATTATCAATATCGGATACGAAATTAAAGAAAGAAAATATAAGTTAAAATTTGAGGACAACCAGAGGAAATGTATCGTTATTAATATGTCAATGTCAAATACCTGAAGTAGAGCCTCTCGAATGTCAGCGCATTGAAATATGATAGCTTTAACACTTTCAACATGACTCTCCCATCGTGTAGCTGACACTGACTTGATAGTCAATCTCGTTATGTTATCTTCGAATCGCCATTTCTTAGTGGAATTAGCAAAGTTGTATAGATCGTTGGATGATTCCAAAGAAGTCTTTACCTTTACCACAAGTCTTGGCCATATCACAAAGTGTTAAATTAAAGCTATGGCAACCACAAGCGAATAGAAAGCTCTAGGATTTACATCCAAAAGTCTCTTTTGCACCCCTTGATATTTTCCTTTCATATTTGACCCATTATCATAACCTTGTCCTCTCACATCATCTATATCAAGATCAAGACACTTTAGTTCATTCTCTAGCACATCAAAAAGTCCTTATCCGGTTGTATCATTTACATCTAAAAATCCTAGAAAGGATTCTTCTATGGAAATATTATCTGAAGATGAATCCACATATCTTATAATTAAAGACATTTGTTCTTGGTGGCTTGCATCAGGGGTACAATCAAGTATGACAGAGAAATACTTTGCTCTCTTTATTTTCCTTACAATTTCAGACTTAATAGCAGAAGCAAGCAAGTGTATCAACTCATTCTGAATCTTTGGATCAAGATAATGAAGTAGAGTTTCTTCACTTGTAATCTGACGAACATGCTCTTGGATAAGCTGGGTCAAGTGCGCCAACATCTCTATCAAATCTAAGAAATTCCCATTGCTATCTTCATACGGTTTCTTTGTTAGTACCACGAAATGTTAGATTATGCTTGGCAAGAAATTTAACAATGCAAACAATTCGAATAAAACTTTTCTCCAATGGTCCTTTTCTTTCTCAAGTAGTCGCTGAGCAGTTTTGTCAATAGCTTGATCCTTTTGCAACCTACTACGCAACCCATACCAAGTGGTCATATTCAAAACATGATTTGCACTTGTCTCATGCTCTTTAAGCCTACTACCAAGATGTATCCAATCATTATACCCCTCACTTGCCAATTGACCCTTTCTATGCCATTTTGTAAATAATTTACAACTGAAGCAAAATACACTATCGAGTTCCTTAGAATAGACAAGCCAATATCTATCGCAATGCTCTCCATTTGATATAATTCTAGTATAGAATAGTGCAGAAAACCTTCTAGAATATCTATCCTTGGGACCTTTCTGAATTGATAAGTCTCTTGTAGGGCCCTTTTGTGCTAAAATGTCAATCTGTTTAGGATTAAGTGAATCCCAATATCTTGGATCAAATATATCAGGCTGAAAAGAATTACCAACATTCTCACTGTTATCATCATCATTATCAGTTTCAACATTTGTGTTATTAATAAGAACTTCGAACTTCAACATTATTTTACGTCACATCGATCATCTCTAGGATCATTTTCAATATTACTATCAAGTGCAGGAGCTTGACCAAGTGCCTGATTACCGGAAGACACTTGTGATTCTTTTATAATAAATCTATCCATTGCTCCTTTCTGACATTGAGTTAACTCCTCAATTCTTTGTTTCTTCTTACGTTTTTGGGAACCGGATTCATATTTTCTAAATTGATTTGCAGAAGACATGGCTTCAAAAGATGAAAAGAACAAAATTAAAATTATACAAACAATTCTAGACTTTCATACGAAGGATTTAATTAGTACAATACAATTAGAATTGAAAAAAGCGAATACACCTGACCGCACTCCTGCGCAGCCTCTCCTGCACCTGTTGCCTTGCTTGCTGGTTACATGCTATTCGCTAGATGAATGGACATTGGACGAGCCGTACGTACGGCGCTCGGAGACGAGACGAACACGAACCGATCGAAGTCACGAATACAAGAGAGAATACGAAACGCCGTGGGAGCCTCGGGGCTCGGAGCCGAGAATACGAAGCGCCACGCACGCGAAGTCATCGCGCGGAGACGCGCGCGCGGACTCGATCTAGGCTCTGGTGCTCTGGCCTCACACGAATACATGGGCCTTCTCCTGCTGCCCGCTGGGCTGATTTTTTGAGGCCCTGGAAATTGGGGGGACTTGTACGGTCGCACGGGTTGCACGCCCATGGGCCCGGCCCTGTCGTAAAACGACTAGAGCCTATCGCCCAACGGCCAAGCGATAGCAACGCTATCTGCAATCCGTTGGGCGACATGTTCCAGTCACTCAACGGTTAGGCGACTGGAACCTGTCGCCCATCCACAAGGCGACTGCATGTGGAGTCGCCTACCCATATGGCGATTGCAAACTGCCACCCCTTGAATTTTATAGATTTTGTGAATTTTGTATATTATAACTGGAAGATAATCTGCTGGATTTGTAATAAAAGTTTATGGTCGTTGCATGTTGTTGGAACGTAAAAAAATTTGTGAAACTTTTTTTAAGAACGATTGGACTTAGAACGATTGGTAAGTACGATGGTAAGTAATATTATGTTGTTACCGGGAATTCGTACAAGGAGGAAAACTGGTATGTTAATATTGTTGGATGACTTGCTATGTCAATAATTGAATGCGAAAAGACGACAAATTAAGCTTGTCTAAATTTAAATAGAATTCATAATACAGTTGTGAGTAATATATCGTATACTTTTTGATTACATGCATAACATAGAGCACCATGTGCGACTAACCCATCCAACTGCTCGTACGACCTACTGTGTGGACCGGAGCCATTTTCTCTTCCTTACCAGCTCAGCGTTGAACTCTTCGGCAGCTTCTTTTACCTTGGTCGATATTTTCCTCTTTTTCTTGTGCTCCCTCTCACGAGCCTCCTGCTCCCTACGCGTGCACGCCTCAAGATGCTCTGGTCGATCACTTCCTACTCCCATTACGAGTTATGCCGACGCTATTGCCTTTTTTCTCTGGTGGGTTATTTTTGCATGTTTAGAAATTTGTTGCAGTATATTCACTTGATTGTTGCCAAGAGCAAATTGTTTTGTTGCATTGTGTCGCTATTGAAGAGGAATTGTTGCGATGTTTCCTTTTATTTTTTCGTTGATGCACAATTAAGATGGATTTGTTGTAGGTATTCTAGTAATTTGTTGTGTATTTTCTCTAAACTATCTGATGTTTATTGTATAAGTTTGTGATTTTATAGCAAGTGTCGTCTCCATTTGTTGCATAAACATTCCCAAAAATATTGTGATGTTTGTGACAAAGTAAATTTGTTTTGCTTTGAAATTTTGTACAGTACATCTTGTCATGTTTATACAACAACGTGGTCTATATTTTTCAAGTGAACTTTTATTGATAGTTTTGTAATTTCCTTTTAGATCAAAATCTATTTTTGTTGCAGTCATTACCTTTATTTGTTACATGAATTGTTTTGGATGTTGCAACTTTCCATCATACGTCCGGACGCTAATGTGACAATAACGGTCCTATTCTTTTTTGTTTTGTAACAGCTTTTAGCTTCTCTCACTAAGCACTATTTATTACACTAATAAATCGTAATTAAAAACTATAAGTAACAGCTAAAAACAACCCAAAAATGTTGAAACTACAAGTCTCAAGTCAGTCGGTGCCTCGTTGACCGAATGACCGTCTCAGTTTACTTGAGAGTCTTGGGTGCACGGCTGGACGGGCTGCGGCCGCGCCGAAGCGAGCGCTTCCCGCGACGTACGGGCCGCGCGCGAAAAATCGTGCCCGCCGAGCCCCTGGGCCGTGCCGAGGCCCGAGGTGAGGGCAAGTCCGCCTGGGCCTAGGAGCGGGGCATATGGGCTGCGCGGAGTGAAAAAAACTCCGAGAAATGCTTAGCCGCGTGAGTCTATGGGCTGCTGGCCTAGCTCGGACGAATATGGGCTACAGAACGCAGGTCAGTTGCAAACGGGCTGAGAGCTGGCGGCGATGTAGCGATTTTTTTCACCGCATATTTAGTGGGCCGACCCTTCTCCAGTTCTTCGCTAGCTTCTTCTCTGTACGTTTCGGGGCTGCCGAATGTGTTGTTTTCTCTCTCTCTCTTCTTTTTGGGATCAGCTAATCAGTCTTTTTCTCTTCCATTGCATCTTTTCAGCGACTGCTATAAGGAGATCACACAAAATTCCAAAATTGAGGAGATCTTTTGGACAAACGTACTGTTGTTGCTAATTACAATTAGTTGTCGAGGCCTTTTTTTATTTTGATTCGCAGGATTCTGAAAACACACGAATGAAAAAAAAACTCCACGGTCCTTTTCTTTTCCTTCTGGTTTCCCTTCACGAGAAAAGATCTCTCCCCTTTTCATCTGGTCAATACTAACCTAGGAAATCTCTGCTACTTTGCTCATTTCATGGGCTACGGTAGGTTTTTTCTAGATCTACAGTAAGTTCTTTTCAGCTGTAGATTTTGGGTTATGATTTTTAATTCTAACGGAAATATTTATACTAATAAATCAAATACTTTTCGTTTAAGATGCCGACGGAAAAACCAGAGAAGCCATGAACTCGCCTTAGCACTCGGGGCACTGTGTAGGCTCGTTTGTAGGTCCCACCGATTTAGCATACCAGCAGCAGAAACGGGTCATGACGTGATGCCTACCAGAAGCACTAGAAAAATTGATCATCTTCTAAAGTCTTCGTTGGGTCAACAAAGGCGACGTTTTTTTTGGGAAAGGGAAACAAAGGAGACGCTGCCTGCGTGCATGGAGCTAGCTACCGAGACGAACACGCATATCTCAAAAGCCATCAACATAGACCAGTACATCACCATTCATCACCTCTTTTCAAAGGTAAGACCGAGGAGCCACCGCGGCTTTGGAAGTCAACTGTAAACTAACCAGTTTCATGGTCAGGTTTGGCTTCTCGGTTCTTACCTGCAAAGCGTATGCAAGAACATTCCATAGGAGCAGGTGGGTACGTGTTCAATTTGCACAAGTGTCCCGGTAAAACAATGTGCCGAGTAAAAATCTAGCTCAGGGTGTTAATGGTTTTGATTTAAATGGGTTGGATCATTGATTGGGTTGGCTTTAGTTGGATGGAAATAGGTTAAAAGAATGAACGGATTGGGTCAGGTTGCCTCATAGAAAGGATTGAGTAAGTTTGGAATGGATTCTAAAATTTACGGTTGAAATTGAGTTAAGAGCAGATTCAACCCATGGTGTTGTAATATGGCTACGCTCCACTTATAAGGCTCATCTGGGTATCTAGGCCTAATAATTTGTACAAAATAGTGTCTCTATACTCACAATCATCTATAGTAAATTTTAGAAAATTTTGTGAAACTTTTATGGTGTGAACGCGAATTATAAATTTTAAATACCGAACTTTTTCAAAAGTTTTCTATAAAAATTTGTTGGTCATACCTATGTGACTAGGCCTAACAATTTGCACAAAATAGTATCTCTATACCCTAAATCATTTATAGTAAATTCTAAGTAATTTTGTGAAACTTTGATAGTGTGAACACGAGTTAGAAATTTCAAATACCGAACCTTTTCTAAAAATTTATATAAAAGCCTGTTTGTTTCACCTATCTATCTAGACCTAATAATTTGCACAAAATAGCATCTCTATACCCGAAATCATTTATAATAAATTTTAGAAAATACGTGAAACTTTTATGGTGCGATGCGAACATGAGTTTTAAATTTTAAATACCGAACATTTTAAAAAGTTTTCTATAAAAATCTGTTGGTCCTATCTTCGTGTTTGGGTCTAAAATTTTACATAAAGTAGTGTTTCTACACCTCAAATCATTTATAATAAATTTCAGGTAATTTCGTAAAACTTTTATGATATGAACGTGAGTTAGAAATTTTAAACACCGAATTTTTTCAAAAGTTTTCTATAAATACACTTGTACTTGCATGCAGTAGATTATTAGATCAGAATGGGTTGGCAACCTATTTGAAATGGGTTGAAAATGAGTTTCAATTCATTTCAACTATTTGAGTTGGGTTAGGTAGAAATACCATATAGATTGGATAGGATTGGGTTATGGAAAGTGTTCTTTGTATTAGGTTGAGTTTTGAGAGCCCATTACCACCGCCAAGCACGTGACTGTTGGGGCGGGGTGATGACCGCTGAGTGCGTGGTGCTTTCAGGTGCCACAAGGTCGTGAGGGCCATGGCTGCCGGCATGCGGCCATTAGCTCTTCTTCCCCTGCTCCTTTTCTTCTACCCTGCCTCGGCAGCTGATTCTATCCCTGCCAACTCTTCCCTCGCCGATGGACAGACACTTGTTTCAGCTGGTGGGGTATTCGAGCTTGGGTTCTTCACCCCGCCGAGCTCGACGGCGAGGTTCTTGGGCATCTGGTACAAGGGGATCACTCCTCCTACCGTCGTCTGGGTCGCCAACCGGCAAGCTCCGATCACCGGCGCGACCGGGAGCTTGGTCATCAGCGGCACCGGCAGTCTGGTACTCGCCGACCAGTCGGGACGCGTGTTCTGGTCGTCGGCGCCGCCGAACGTAAGCAGTACCAATCCGGCGGCCCAGCTCCTAGACAGTGGCAACTTCGTGCTTCAAGACGCCGGTGGTGTTCTGTGGCAGAGCTTCGACTACCCATCCGACACTCTGCTCCCGAACATGAAGTTTGGATGGGACCTGACCACCGGGCTCGACCGGTTCCTGACGACGTGGAAGAGCCCCAGCGACCCGTCGTTTGGCGACTACACGTTCAAGATCGACTTCCGCGGCGTGCCGGAGGGGTTCATATGGTACAACGACACGGTGCCGGTGTACCGGAACGGGCCGTGGAACGGCCTGCAGTTCAGCGGCGAGCCGGAGATGGAGCCCAACAACAGCAACTTCCGGTTCGATTTCGTGGCCAACCGGACCGCCGTCTACTACACGTTCTTGGTGGACGACAGCACCGTCGTCTCGAGGTTCGTGCTGAACCAGTCGAGCTTGCAGCGCTACGTATGGCTGCCGCAGGGATGGAGCCTCTACTGGTCGATGCCGAGGGACCAGTGCGACCACTACGCGCAGTGCGGCCCCTACGGCGTCTGCGACGCGAGCGCCTCGCCGACGTGCAGCTGCGTCACCGGGTTCACGCCGGCCTCGCCGAAGGACTGGGCGCTGAGAGACAGCTCCTCGGGGTGCACGCGCAGGACGCAGCTGAACTGCACCGGGGACGGGTTCTTGCCGCTGCGCGGCGTCAAGCTGCCGGACACGACGAACGCGACGGTGGATGCGAGCATCAGCCTTGACCAGTGCAGGCAGAGGTGCCTGGAGAACTGTTCTTGCTTGGCCTATTCTGCTTCTAGCATCAATGGAGGTGAGAGTGGCTGCATCATTTGGAGCTCAGTGCTGATAGACATCAGAGAGTTTACTTACGGCGGGGAGAATCTGTTTATCCGTCTCGCGGCATCTGATTTGCGTATGGATCCCCTCTCCTCTCTTTTCATCTGTTTAATATCATGCAATCAACTTACTTCAGTTGCAACATATATTTAACTTTTAAGAATGTTGATCGGATTAAGGTAATTTTTAGGCACATTTGATTTTATGTCAGAAGTAAAGTTGAGACTTCGGAGAGGTTCTGTCAGGTCTAGATGGTTGAAATTGAATGGGCTAATTAATTGTAGCAAAATAGTGTAAAGAATCTGCAATCTTCTAGATAATACAATCATTTAGTCCTTTCAGTCCTGGTTGAGATTTTCAAGAATTAGCTGCTTGGATTATTATGGAAAAAGAATTAATTACTTGGATTGCCCATGACCCTTAGTCTTTCTGTCGAAAAAAAACAGTCTTATTGCTCTGTCTGTTACTCTGGCTGCTATGTGCTGACTTGCTGATCAGAAATGGTTCTTTAGCCTGAAGTGATTAGTCCTCTACCTAAATCAAGCAAGTCTAACTTTCGGTTGGCAGTTGTTGCTTTCATGGACAAATACCTAAGATTGACACTGACCCTTGTCGATTTCATTTTAGGTCTGGATCTTTCATATAGATTATCCCTTTCATGATTTATGTTTGCTGTTAATCAAGTTTGGCTGCACGAACCTTTCAGTGCTGTGCAAGCTATAGTGTAGCTTGAGCGAACCATGAGTGAAAAGGGGCATAATTTAATAGATAGCAAAACATACACTTATTTTTTTCCCTAAAATAGTGTTCTCGAAAAAATAATTCTAAAATACGCTGTAAGTTTACTGCATGAATGTATAGTGCAAAAGGGGAATGTTGGAATGGCCATATGGGTTTCTAGTTCAAAAACCATTAATCACCACAATGTACTCCTGTATTTCGTACGCAAACAGAAGATTTTTTTCTTTTGAGATTTGTCAAACAGAATAAAATTAGCATATTGCCAGTACTCAGTCCTCAAAAATTTTATTTTTAGACCTCATGAAACATTGCCAGTACTCAGAAATCAGCAATGATCATTAAAGAAACTAGTATATATCCAAGGAGTTTCTTGCTTTCAAAGCGAAATCTTCAGTCAGTCGTCTAGTTGTTGATGCACAAATTTCATCTAGCACAATTAATACGACTTACTAACCTTTCCAAGGTGATGCTGACAGCTTCCAGTGGAGGCGATTCCAGCAGGAAAAACATAGTACTTGCTGTTGTCTTAAGCTTATCCGGTCTTCTTTTGGGATTCGGTGGATTCTTCATGTGGAGCAAGTTTTTCAGAAACAAAGGTGCGCCTAAGTCTCTCATTTCTGACAGGAGAAATAGACAGTTCTGCAAATCCATGTGCTAATCTATGTATGAAACTTTCACCTTTTGCAAATCCAGGGAGGTTTCATAGCACGCAAAGACTTACCTCATTTGACTCCGGTAACCCTCTTACAGCGGTCCAACACAGGAACATGGAAGACGAATCCAGTGAGAGCAGAGAACTGAACGTCACTCTCTTTGACATCGGCACGATAGCTTTCTCCACTGACAATTTTGCGACATCGGCTAAGCTTGGAGAAGGCGGTTTTGGTGCGGTCTACAAGGTAAACAAATGACGTCAAATGTGCGACCAACAGTACACATTTCACACATCGATTTGAAGTGAGAAACTGAGATCAATTTCCCTGAAACAAATCAGGGTGAACTAGACGGAGGGCAGGCGGTGGCAGTAAAGCGACTGTCGAAATACTCGACGCAGGGCTTGGACGAGTTCAAGAACGAGGTCATGCTCATTGCGAAACTTCAGCATGTGAACCTCGTCAGGCTTTTAGGCTGCTGCATCCATGGAGAGGAGAGGATTTTGGTGTACGAGTACATGGAAAACAGGAGCCTGGACAAATTCATCTTCGGTACATTAACTCAAACCTGTTCATCCGCACGCCATTATCCATGTGTTGTTGCGCTGAATTTACAGATTTAAACCTGTATTCGAGCAGATAAGACTCGAGGTGCACAGCTGAATTGGTCCAAACGGTTCGACATCATACTCGGCATTGCACGGGGGCTCCTGTACCTGCACCAGGACTCCAGGTTGAAGGTGATCCACAGGGATCTCAAGGCCGGCAACATCCTCCTTGACAAGGACATGAACCCCAAGATCTCGGACTTCGGTGTGGCGAGGATCTTCGGCGACGACACAGACTCGCACACCAGAAAAGTTGTCGGAACATAGTAAGCATGCACACCGATAACCTTCCTCGTTAATTCCCTGCAACAAACTCTGGATTTAACTTCAGTTAGCTGACTTGTGATAACAATGGCAACTGATGCATGCGCAGTGGGTACATGTCCCCGGAGTACGCGATGGACGGCGTCTTCTCGGTGAAGTCCGACGTGTTCAGCTTCGGCGTGCTGGTCCTCGAGATCGTCAGCGGCAGGAAGAACCGGGGAATGTACAGCGGCGGCGAGCAGACGAGCCTCCTCAGCCACGTAAGTGCTCGGAACTCGATGTTTCATTCTCATGTCATTGATTTGCAAAGAACAGCAATGTAAATTGACACGAGGGAAGTCAATCGATCGACGGGCAGGCATGGAGGCTGTGGAGGGAGGGCAACGCGCTGGCGCTGCTCGACGAGGCGGTGGCCGGCGGCGGCTCGTACAGGAGCTCGGAGGTGCTGCGGTGCGTGCAGGTCGGGCTGCTGTGTGTGCAGGAGCGGCCGGAGGATCGGCCGCACATGGCGACGGTGTTCCTGATGCTGGGCAACCTGAGCGCGGTGATCCCGCAGCCGAGGCACCCAGGCTACTGCAGCGACCGGGGCTCCACCGACGGCGAGTGGTCGTCCACCCGCACCGCCAACGACGTCACCATCACCATCGTCGAAGGCCGGTGACGCCACGTCCACGCACGTGGCGTTGCACCTTGGATGATGTGTGCGCTTCTGCTCAGATGTATGTGTCTTGTGAATAGTGTGATAATTTTTTCTTTGGGCTGGGCTGTTCTGGTAAGCATGCGGCCCGATAGCACGTACTGGGCTGCACGGTCGGCTATATTGAAACTTGTGGAGTGAAAGGATTGGGCTGGGGCTCAATTAGCACATCGCAGCATCAGCGGCATATTATGATGCATAGTGCATTCCCCTCCCCCAAAAAAAAAAGAAGGAAAAATGATGCATGATCCACCAACAAGTATCAGAAAATTTGTCCAAAAGAAGTATCAGAAGATCAAGTTAGTACCATGTGCAAGAACAGTTTCTTTCACCGCGATGAGGCAAGTGGCATCCTGAACATAAACTTGTGCTTTGCATTATACTTTTGCCTCGTCTGAACTCACTTTTATGTACAGACCTCTTGCATCCAACTCAGGATTGGCACCATCAGGATGAGCAATGGCGCGTATCTTCTCGAGTACGTATCTCCTCGACTGCTTACCGAAGGATCATCGCAATACGTACTGCGAAACTAGTGAAGACCATCTCTTTTCACAAGCCTGAATCAATTCACGCGAATTGCACCCACTTCCCATTGGGGTACACATTGAATTCGACCTTGACGTTTGGACGACACATGCCGCGGATCTTCTCGCATACCTCTTTGCTTAGCCGAGCAAGGAATTTCTCCTCCGATGCACCCACCTCCCCTTTGGATGGAGGCTCAACTGCGGCATCCTTCGCTTCGAATGGACATACAATGGCCGCCATTTTAAGGTTTCTTGCGTTGCATCTGGGCAGCAGCTTCACGAATTCCACCAGCTCAACTTCCCCACCGAAGAAGATGATTTGTACCTCTTGAATCTAGTGTAAAGTCGTCGGTCTTGTAACACTCTGGCAAACGACAGGTACAACCCACGGTGCACGACATACCCTGAAAAAAATGATACAGGATCAGATAATATATACATGGGAGATTGGATCATATACCCTCCTTTTAGTTGGGAAATTGAGAATTTACCCTCCACATCTCAATGACATGTAGGGTCATCATAAATCACTGACTCGTGGACCAGGAGGGTAAATCCTCAATTTCCATCTAAATAGAGGGTATATGATCAATTTTTTTTCTATATACATATACAGGGAAATTAACAAAGAAAAAGCGAGATCGAATACCTAGGAGGGACTAGCAGTGGCGGACGCAGGAATTTTGGAATGGGTGTTCGAAGTTGTAAAAATATTTTTAGTATAAAACATAAAGATCTACATTAATAATAGTTAACATACAATTGTTGGTGCTAGAGATAACATGTCAAATAATATAAAGAAATTACAAAACAATTGCAAAAGTTCACTACAGATCGGCATGGTCAAAATTTAGTGGATTTTTACATTCCATGAAGTTCAGTTTTGCTTAATTTCTTGCAAACCAGCCTGTTTATATGTTTTATCATAGTGTTTTCTTTAGAAGCTACATTTTATGATCAGTTTACGAGGGTTAAATCAATTCATACATACTGCTAATATGTGAAGGCCTATGTATTGGTTCAGCAAAAGAAGGTTTCATATCAAAATGTATAACAAATAGCACAATTCTGAATATCTCAAAAGTTGTTTCTGCAATGTTGCTAGGTAAGAATAATACTGACTACTGAGATAGGTGAGGTGCAAACCTTGAAATGGTGATCGCAGAGAATTGATCCTGTTAATAAATCCGGGGTTTCTAGTTGTACACCAATCCCATGATAGCAAATCATATGATTCATCATAAGCTAGAATACCCTCTCTGATATAGTAACCACACCATGGCAGTAATTGATCCACGGCAAGGATAATAGAAAAACCACACCATCTTTGGTGAGCTATCAAGTCCAACCAGGAACTCTCATCCCTTGTGCCAAGCCATGTCTTCGCACTTCCACTCTTCTCTTCTTCATGGATCCTGTTCTTTAGGATATCTATCATTCCTTGCATGCTTTTACAAAAACACCAACCTAATATACTTTCAGTAATTAGAAATTGATAGTCAATATATTTTAACAGGAATATATTTTATCAACTCAATAGTCAATATAGTGTAACAGAATATACTTCATCACAATATAACCTATCGAACGCATGTATTTAAAGGTGTGCAACAAAGAGGATAAATAATAATGCTTTCCTATGCTCTTTAACAATTTTAATCCTAGACTTCTACAATTATCAAGGAATGACAAAGAGCTATCGAATACAAAAGAAGACAAGATGATAAATCACCAAGAATGGTTACGTGGCATTGCAAATGCTAAAGAACTAATACACTATAAAACAAACCTCAACATCAAATTTTCAACTAAATCGTGGAGCGGAGGAGGAGGGCGGGCGGCGTCGGTCGCGGCGGGGCGAGCGAGGCGAGGCGGCGGCGCGAAGAGTGGGAGGCGGCATCGCGGCGAGGCGGAAACAGGCGGCGTCGCAGACTCGCGGCGGGCGGAGCGGAGGCGGGCGGGCGGCGGCGGTCGCCGGGCGCGTGGGCGGAGGCGGCGTCGCGAAGCGCGCGGCGGCGTCGCGAGGCGAGCGAGGCGGCGTCGCGGGCGGCGGGCGGGCGGGCGGCGGCGGCGGGCGGGCGGGGGCGGGCGCCAGAGCGGGCCGAGCACCGGAGCGGAGGAGGCCGCGAGCCCGGAGCGAGCAGAGCCGGATCACGAGAGGCCGGAGGCGGAGCGGAGGCGGAGCGACAGATTGGGGAATGGGGTCGGCCGTCGGGGAAAATGGGAAATGGGGCGGTCGGGAAATGGGGTCGGGGCGGCGGGGCCTCGGGAAATGGGGTCGGGAGGCGGGCGGGCAGTGGGCACAGCTTCACGCAGACGCTGGTGGCGTCGGCCGTCAGGCACTGAAATCTAATGAAATTGTGATCCAATTAGTTAAATTGACCCAATTATATATATACATATGTAATATACCTCATATATACTAGATTTTTTGTCAAAAATTTTGGGTGTTCAGCTGAACACCCATGAACCACTGTAGATCCGCCCCTGGGGACTAGGTATCTTTAAATTAAGAAGAAAATAGCTAGGCACCTCAATTCGCATGAATACAGAGGGAAATTAATCAATGTTGAAGTTTGCTCTCTGTTTAAGTCGAGTTTCAAGCTAACATCGATCCAATATGATATAATGTACCATGTCTTAACATTTTCGTTTTAGAATTTTGATTATTCGATTTTGAGCAAGATTATTTAGAGACTGCTCCATGAAAAGATTTAGTGGCCTGAACTAAAATCGAACTAACTAGTATCTCAGTCCCAACCCAATAAAAATCAGACAAGCCAGTAACATCCGAAATAACAAGTGTCTCAGACAAGCCGTCGGCGGTCGAGGCGGGTCGCAAAAGGGGCCGCGGGCGGAGCTGGTGGAGGCGCGAGGGAGCCCGCTGAGGTGCGGGGGGCCACGGGCGGAGGCCGGTGAGGTGGCCGGCGGCGAGGCGAGGTAGCCATGAGGGGGATCAGGCAGAGGCGCTGGGGCCTAGAGGGGGAGCCGGCGAAGGCGCAGGGGAGCTCGCGGAGGCCGGCGAGATGGCATAGGGGAGCCGACGGAGGTGGGCAAGATGGCCGGCGGATGCTGGCGAGGCGACGGCAACGAGGTGAGGTCGGCTTCACTCTGTTCTTGAGAAATGGGGAACGACTCGTTCGTGAAATCATGACGACGGCACCTGTGGTCTGTGGAGAGACTAGTATGAACCCTAAAACTCCCTAATGAAGATTGGAGAGCGATGGATTGAGGCCGGTTGGCTGGCTTAGTGGCTTGGCTAGTTGGGTTAATAGGCTATTGGACTAAAATACTTGATATCCGGTCTTCTTATTATTCGATTAAACTGTATTCGATAGATCATAGGTCTACTATATTTGTATTCATTTTGGATAAGAAAATATGTATTTATTTTCGATATAAGAATTATCCGATTAAAATCCGATCCGGTACAATCCAAATTTGTTTTTGTCTGAATTAATCGGAAACTATCCAATCCATTTCCACCCTTAGATGTAGCTAAATGATTCACCATGTATTGTAAATGATCATGTAAACATTTCTGTTAACGAATAGAATCCCGTCTTTTGTCCTAAAAAAATAAGGCAAGTGCTAAGTGCCAAATTCGCACAGGAGGATAGTATCATTAGAAATACAAATCTTGCAAACAAATAGCAGTATTTTTTGTTGTTGGCTACGCTGAAATCACTCGTATTAAGCCACGTCTTGCATTGAACACGATATTAGTACCCGGATGAACAGCGATGGCGCGTATCTTCTCGCATACCGTCTCCTTGTTTAACACAAAATCAAATACTGGTGTATGGATGGTCACCCCCTTGAGGAGCTTCTGTTTGAACAGCAGCTTCGCAAGTTCCATTTGATCATCTGCTCCTCTGAATTCGCTTATATCTACCTCTTCAAGTGAATCCAGGGCAATGTCATCGGCACTGTTACCCTCTGGCGAACGGCAAGGACAGCCCACCAGCATGCATGGGTAAGGTCTCGCCTGAAATGCACAAAGATACAGGTATGCAAACATAAGAGAAGAGACATCTCTGTCATAAATTGATATTGAAGCTCGCAATTGTGGACTGTCGAAAACATAAGACAGCAGTAGTATTTTTAAAGTACTTTGTTGCACACATAGGTGGTGATCATTTGGGCTTATTTAAACTATATAGATTGATCATATAAACTGTATTACTACCATCCTTCGTTAAAAGCTCTTTCATGACATTACAACTTTTATTAATTTATATCGATATAAAGTTTAAAAAGTAATGGTTAAAATAACAAGCCAATAACGCCTTTTGAAAACGAGAGATAGAGACAATATACGCACAGCGGGGAGGAAGGCGGTAATCCTAAGCTGATTGACGACGTCAAACCGCTGTATCAGCGAGGCCTGAGAGCGTGGCATGAGCTCCAGCTCCAGCCGCCGCAGATGGCGCCCAGCTTGTGCAATCTGGTGGCGGTCTGGATTGAAGTGTCCGTGCCAACATACCTCCGCCAGCTTCGGGGCGGCAATGTGAACCTCGGGCTCTCCGTACGTCTCTACGTCCGTCCGCAGCTTTTGCAGCCTTGGGCCGGCGATGTTGAGCCGGCGGGCGTTTCTGATGGAGATCCAGAGCTGCTCCAGCGAGTCGGACCGTATGGAGAGGTCGGGAACGCCGAGCAGGATGACCTTGTCCAGTTCGAGACTCCGTAGGCACGGGCATTGAGAGGACACGGCGGCTTCCAAGGCGCGGCCCTCCATGCGGGCACGGCTTACCTCCAGGCCGGTCAGCGTCGTGAACGTGCCGGCAGGGAGCCGCAGCAAGACACTTTCATCGAGGATGATGCTTATCTCCTTTGGTCTGTCAAGGAGAGGCAGCTCAAGCACCTGGTCGTCGTCCTCCTCCTCCTCCTCTCGCGCGGCCACATTCTCCCGCTTCAGCGCGAGGCGGAGCTTGCCCGCAAGGCGCCGCGAGGCGAAGTGCAGCCACGGAGCGGCGCGGCAGGCGGGGACACGGGGCCCTTGGTAGAAAACGGTGATATGGAGGAGGTTTAGGGTCGGGGCGGAGCAGGCGGCGAGGGCGGCGTCGACGGAGTCCAGAGGCGCCAAAGCATTAAAATTGTGGTAAAGGACGAGCTCGGGTAGGGTGGTCCATACGTGGCGCCAGCGGCGGGAGAGGACGCTGGTGCGTGCGGCGGGGCGAGCACAGTAGAGGTGGCGGAGGATGGCGTGGAGGAGCTCGTCGGGGAGGGCGCTGATGCGGTCCCTCTCACCGCCGTGTTCCATCGCCGACTTAGTTAGGGTTTCCGTTTGCATGGTGCTGGACTAAAATATCGCCGCGACGCTGCGTTGCGTGCAGAACTGCATATTTGGGCCTAACTGGATGGTGATTACGACCGACCCGTCGGCCAGCGGGGCTTTACGCTTTCAAGGCCCTTTTGGGCCTCTGGTTGGGCCTCGCGCATTCCTAGCTGTGAGAGGATGGGCTTCCATCATGGGCTTTGTCCTGTAGGGTGTTTGAGCCAACGCTGGTGCTGGCTGCTTGCAAGAATGCAAGCTGCAGCGCATCGCGGTATCTCCTGAGCAGACCTACTTCACAGAGGATGATAGTGGGCCATTAAAAGTTCAGAATCGCTATACAAAACTCCAGCAAAATTTTGGGGATTTCAATCGAATTTCTCACTATTGGTTGGGCTGGAAGATATGCATGCTACAAGCCTATGACCTTTGTTTTCTCCTCCGACGAGTCTTTTAGGGTTGGGTTCATTGGGTAGCGTTAGGGTTCACCTACGCCAAACTTTATAGGGAGGAGGGGATGAAAGCTCGGTGGTGGGAGGGTCAACTCCGACGAGTCTTTTAGGGTTGGATTCATTGGGTAAGCGTTAGGGTTCACCTACGCCGGACTTTATAGGGAGGAGGGGATAGAAGCTCGGTGGTGGGAGGGTCAACAAGCTCGAATGAAGAGGGGTGGCGGGATCCGCGGGGTGATGGTGAGTCGTTGGAGATGGGGAAGAAGAGGGAAGGCAGCGATGGAGGAGGTGGCAGGCGGCCTTGGTACCGACGGCCATAATGAGAGGTAGGAGGCTGCAGTGACGATGGAAGGAGCTGAGGTCGCCGAAGGCCTTGTATGTGCTGGAGCGGCATCGATTTCCGTTGGAGGGTTGGGGCGGCACATGGAAGGGGTTGAGATAGGGTTAGTGACTAGTGAGTGAGGAGATAGATCTGGGCCGTTGATTTTGGATCCAACAGAAGGAAAAATTGATTGAAATCTTCTAGTTTTTACTCGACTTGTATATAGTCAAAATCTAGCCATGCAGATGCAGTGTAACCCAATTCGGTAATCTGCTTTAAACCAGATCACTGTATACATAAATCAATTAAGCTGCGAATCTGCTGTACACAGTGCATACAGGGATACGTAAAGAAGAAGACAGTGCAAAAGTGAAATCTTGGAAATTAAGTCACAACACACACGACAACTGGCAGGATCGGATCAACATCACGAATGGAGGAGGGCCTCACGTCCCCAAACGCTGCCATGAGGCTCTCTTAGAGATGTTCAAAGGCCACATGGTAGTATCTAGAAGAGGGCCTCAAGTGAGGGCCTGAAACCCTCCCTAGTCCCTATACAACTAGCAGCAGTAGCGCGGCGTTACGTCGTGCTAGCTACCGTATAGATCAAAATAAAAGAGTTTGATTCGCGGAGAGCATTTTCTAAAAAAACAAGAACTCGTATATAATTCTATGGATGACAGCAATGCAAAATAAAGATCTTGCAAACATGGTAGCTAGTACACCAATGTACAATTTCAGTAGTACATCAATGTAGAACGTATACGATGGACAGGAAAACAAAATTTAGGGGGTGTTTGGCAGGCGGAAGCTGGCGGTTTTGGTAGCCATGAAGATGCCTAACTTTTAAACGGAGTATTTTCTCAAACGGGGTCTAAGTTAAACGTAGTACACGTTAAAAACTTAACATCTGTATCAACCAAAATCACAAGTGAGTATCGATCTCTCCGTAATCTGTTGTACCGTAAATAATATATAAAATTCAAAGCTAAAATCCATAAGCCGCAGCCAAAAGAACATACCCTTAAAACTTAGAAGCTGGCCAATTCGTCGGGGAGGCCGCTGAGGCGCGGTCGACGCCGGCCACGGCCGGTGCCCGGGCATGACGTGGAGTTAGGGTTTGTTAGTCGAACGCGTACGACAATCAACTTGTCAAGAGGCGTTGCAGTGGGTACAGATCATCTGGCGCAAGTTAATCAACGCTCCAGACCACGGCAGAAAGAAGAGGGCAAAATTTGTGATTATTATGCAACGGAAGGAAATCGTGTAGCTCGTGTTCATGAACTCGACGGGACCCACCATGATGACCGAAATTCGACGAAATTTAAAAGGCAAAATTAGCTATAGAACGCCATAAATTCATAGCTTTTGTTATAAGATACTGTCATTGTATGTCTTTGCTAAAAAACACTATAGGCATGTTCTTTTTGACTGCGACTTATAGATTTTAGCTGAAAATTTTGAATTTTGACTATTTGTGACAGAGATTACGAAGAGAGAGATACTCGCTTGCGATTTTGGTTGATATAGATATTAGACTTTTAACGTGTACTACAATTAACTTGTAGATCATATTTTGAAAAAAATACTCCATTTAAAAGTTAGGTACTGTAGCAAAAGCTAAAAGCCACTTTTAGAAGCCGTAAAGAACACGCTATACTTTAGAGGCTAGCCGAAACACACTCTAGCTAATATAATACCATTTTCAGCCTAAAGAGGATAGAGAAGGTTATTGCACGATCCATTTTGGCCTTCCGTTCAGATCGTAAGTAAGGGGAATTAGGATATCGGCTAGGGTTTTGGGATATAAAACGGCGCGGCGCGGTCAGATTCAATCGGGCTCGGTGAGGTCGGAATGCTACCATGAATTTGCAGTGTCCAATAGTCAATTTTGCCAACCTAAAACGTTCGTATATGTTTCTGACTAGCGCCGTCCATAAGATAGTAGGGGTGTTTTCTCCAAAATAGCACATTCCCCCGCTTACCCTTGCTCACGGTTCTCCTTCCCCATAAGCCATGCCGCTGATCCTGTGGCCGGCAGCACCCTCACTGCTAGAGGTGGGCATTGGGCCGTGCCGTGCCGGCACGGCCCGGGCCCACCGTGCTTCGGGCCGCTTCGTGCCGTGCCGGCTCGGCCCAGTCATCCCGTCGTGCCGTGCCGTGCCGGCCCACCTCGCCTCCGGCCAGGCCCAAGCACGGCCCAAAGCCCACCGTGCCGGCGTTCGTGCCGTGCCAGCCCAAGCCCAGCCCAAAGTAACTATACACGACGAAAGCGACGATGACAATGGTAGCGATGACTGCCATCTTCCTTTCTCTCGTACCCGTCTCATTACATGATAGAAAATGGTTAGTTTATTCGAAGCATGTTGACAAAGTATTTTGTTTCTGCTGTAAGATCTTCAAGTCTAGCACTAGCAAGAGTCCGAGTACCTTAGCAAATGATGGGTTTAGAAATTGGAGGCATATTAGTGAGAAGCTTAAAGATCATGAAAATAGTTGGAATGAATTGAGAGCTAGACATGTGAGAGAGTGGATTAGGCTTCCGTATTAGTACTCGACCTAGGCCCAAAACTTGGTCATCTAGTCCAATGTCATGCATATCTTGGTGCAAATCGGACTCTGGCGTACATTGATTTGATTGATCTTCTTCTCCAGCAGTCTAGCTCTACTGATTTTACGCGAAGAAGTAAGAGAGCCATGAGGATGCGATCTAGGGTTCAGTGGTGATGATCTAAGGAGGTGCCAAATCATAACATATCTTAATTACTTTTTTCAGTCATTAGATTAAGATCCAACCATCCGCATCTTTCTCTTCATCTCATATATATACACACACACACATTGCACATTCACAGCCCCCTTCTCCTCCGCCTCCCTAGTGTTTGGTTGGACCGGCTCCCGGCCCAACACTCCGCCTGGCCTCTCTGCATCCTTTCCCTGAACCTCTTTACCAACCATATACTTCTCTGCTTGTGGGCTCTTGCTCATCTCAGCGATACCACAACTCTTAACTCATCTTACTCTTTCTCTCTTTATTTTCTCCTTTTTCTTTTCTCATCTTACTCATCATAACATCATAATACTTCGATTTTCTTTTTAATAATTTTTGAAAGAACTAAATATATAGATAATTATCCCCCCGTCTTAATTTGCTATTTAAATCTACGGGATTTTTGGTCAAATCTAAATCTAACGAAAAACAAGAAATTAATAGCGACAACAATACTACTAAAATAGCTAAACTGCAATTAAATCCTCTCTTTTGGGCCGTCGCCTCTCTCTTTACTCATACGCCGTCGCCTCGCTCTCTTCTTCCTCTCCTCGATTCCCTTCGGCTCCACCGCCGCTCTCGCCTTCTCGCCTCCTGCGCCTCCTCTCACTCTCGCCCGCCTCCTCCCTTCTCCACCGGCACCCACTCCCCTCACGGTGCCTCGCCGCCTCACCTTCCTTCCCTTCTCACCTCCCACCGACTACTACCTCTACTCACGGTCATGATGCCTCCTCCTACGGCTCGGATCCCAGGCGGATCCGTCCAAATCGGTGGGTTTTCGGCGGATCTCGATCGTCGGCCTCCCCTGGCTAGATCGGGACTTGAGCTCACGGATCCGGTGGTTGCACCGGGGGTCTTTGGGCTCTCGGGTGCGTGGTCGGGCCGGCTTCCGTGCTCGGCTTGGTCGGCTAGAACATGCAGTGGCCTCTGGTGCTACCTTTCCTCTCCCTTTACTTTGCATGCACATGCTTTACTAGAACATGCCCGTGCTTGATTGTGTTTGCATCCATATTTTGTGGTGCGTGTCGTGCTCACCGAGTCGCCGTCGTGCCGCCCACCGTGCCGGGCCGTCCAGCCCAGCCCGCCCGCTGTTCGTCTTGGTGCACGGCCCGCCACGTGTCGTGCCGTGCGCGTGCTTGGGCCGTGCCGGGCCGGCCGTGCTTCGGGCGGGCCCAAAAAAGCCCGGCCCGATGCCCAGCTCTACTCACTGCCCCGCAACCACAGCCGAGACTGCCGGCCAACCCCACTGGGAGGATTGGTTGAAGGGCACCATCGAGCTCGCTGCCACTGCTGTTGGTTCGCCCTGCCTCGGCTCCCTCGCACGCGTGGAGAAGACGGAGGTGATCGACGGTGGAGAGCCTCCCCACGTCCACGCACGGGCGCCTGATAATAATTGATACGGGTGCTACCGTACTGTCATCGGAAAATGGAGATCAAAACCATAGCCACCACTGGCAATCCGGAGATCAAATTATGAAGCCATGGTGTAAAAGTTCGACGAGTCATGGGATTGTCTCGTCCAGAATCACATGCCCCTGAAGCTCAATTTCTACAGGCATGGGCTATATGCAGACTGAGTTGGCACTATATGCATTTTCACATAGTTATTTCCAATCATTCCCTGCAGGCTGCACAAGACCGCGCACAGACGCAGCAAAACAAGCAGGGCCCCTGGACACACTGATCAAATCTGTGGCGATATTCAAATTATAGTGAAGTGACATGTTACACAAGTACACAAAGTAGCAGTACCCAGTAGGCAGCAGCCCACATCTGCCATTATAACCATAACAGAATAGCTCAAGTGGCGCACACTAAATTTTCTCCTCAAAATTGAATGGAAGCGATTTCCAATTGGTGGACTGACGAACAATTGATTTGTTAATTGTGATTGAGGGAAATCATATCAATGGATACAACAACCATTAGCCAGAGTATTGATAGCCAGATGGAGGTGCCATCGAAGATGCTGGTTGGGGCGGCTGCTGGGCATCTCTCTGCTTGGCGTACTCGGCAAATATCACCCAACCATCGAGGAACTGTACGAAGAAACACTAGTGTCAGGAGAAGATCAAAACTATGCCACGCTGCACTGCAGGCAATGTTAACGTCACCTACAACAGGGTAAGCAATAAACATGACATGCATTGACAGATTAATAAGAGTTCCCATGAGAACAGTAGTACTTATTTGAATGTCTCCATGAGAACAGTAGTACCTATTTGAACATAATTCTGTACTTGGTACATTTGAAAGTTTTACTAGTGTTGCCTATTTTCGAAATAAGTTTTACCAGTTCCCAAGACTATGGATTATCGTGAACCTTCTGTGTGGTGTGATACTCTGATAAATAAAAGAACTCACCTTTCCATCCATGCCTTTTATGCCCTCACCAGCTTCTTCTACAGTTGCATATTTAACAAAGCCAAATCCTCTTGAGTATCCAGATATTCTATCAGTGATTACTCTTGCTGCACACATGGTGATGTGTCTTAAACTCTTAATGACTGTAAATAGAATCAGCAATAGTACAGAGGAAAGAACTACAGAGGTTAGAACCAAATACCTTCAATAACCTGACCAAATTTCAAAAGGCCTCCATGAGTCCCTCAGATGTCGTATGCGTTTATTCAACCCTGCATAGGTACCCTTGTTACCACCATAATGTACAGCCGCAGTCATAGCACGCCCAAATGAAGCCTCATGTAAATAAAAACAAACAACGAAACTTTGCATCTCAATTTTTTAAAACAATGTAAAACTGTATCAGTAAAAGATGATTTTACACTTGATAGTGATCTGCTGATCTTTTTATCAACTTTACAGAGAAAAAAAAATCTAGACAAAGATCAACCAAACTATAAGGAAAATGTATATCTCATAGACTAATTTTCCTCAAAAGAAAAGATTAGCTATTGATATTCAAAACCAGATGAAATATTGACATATCAGAAAATAAATGATAGGAAGATACTAATCCATTAACCCTTAAAACAATATTGTTCCTGTTGTCGATACGAGATCGGACAATACACTTATATACACCACTGGTTGGATTCGAAGACCGCCGAAGATGCGAAGGGACACAACGAGAATCACACACGAATGGATGGACAAGTGCATTGCATATGGGTGTCTAGGGTTACAAATGGCCCCCTCTCCACTAAAAGGGGTCATATTTATAAAGTGAGAGGAGGAGATAAGTGAGGTTACAAGTCTGCCCTTGGGGCCTAGTTTACTCCTAAAGGTAATTTTGTCCTTCAGCCAAGTGGGTCCCATCGCGTCCGAGGGACTTCGAGAGCCAGCCTGCAGACCTCGCTCGGGGTTGCCTCTAGGCAGCGTCCGATGTTGGCCTCCGAACCTCATCTGAGGTTGGCCTCTAGGGTTGGCCTCCGGACCCCATCCGAGGTTAGCCTCCGGACATTGTCTTGAGTTGGCTCCCGACATAGTCCGGGGTGGACTCCGGACCTCGTTTGCGGTTGGTTCACAGACATCGTTCGGGGTGGCCTCCGAACCTTGTCTGGGGTTAGACCTCGGACCTCGTCCGGGGTTGGTCCGCGGGCCTCGTCCGAGGTGGATTCCCCGATGCGTGATGTCAGGCCAAAGTTGTCGTGGTACACTTTGGCGCGCCTTGCTTTGCCAAAGTTATCGTCGGCTTGAGGTAGCGCGGGGACCCTTCCCCCAACAGTAGCCCCTCGCCGATCCGGGCACCGACTTGTAAAAGGGGTCGACGCACGGCCTCGAGTCGCCGATTCTTCTAACAACCTGCGGCACACTCCGACATGTTAATTTACCTTAGCACTTGTGTGAACTTTAGAGGATAGGTCGTGCACACGCCTCTAAGTTGGGTTCTCTTGGTGTACATCAAAGGGTCATTGCTCTACTTGGTCGATTTTAGGTCATATCAGGGAGTTCACCGCCACACAAAGGACGTGGGGTCGCAAACAACTATGGAGTCAAGCGTCAATTGCCTAGATGTCGAGGTTACGTTGAGGCACGGAGCTAGGACATAGCCCAAAGAAGTGCCTCATGAAGTGAGTTCTTGACCCGTGGCCTTCGAGAGGTGAAGGTATATACAGGAGTGCCAAGCTCGACTCGCCTAGGCATGGCCACCAAAGAGCGACAGAACCCCAGGGTGCAAAAGGTTGGCCCATGTGAACACGCAGAAATAAATGCCCGACTTGTTAGTCCAAGGCGCGCGAAGCCCTTAAGTAAACGGGTCGTTGTGTGAACTTCTCAAAATAGGCATGGATGTATCGCTAGTCCGAGGTGCAATGGAGCTTTAAGGCGTATGAGGCCTACTGGGGAGTACGCATCCCCATGCACGAGCTCGATTGGTGACACTAAGTTGGACGACATATCGAGATGTGATCGATCGATGCATGCCAACACACCGAGATGTTTGAGGTCGGTGTGCATACCTAGGACTAGCCTGATGAAGCTTAACCCTCAAGGTGAGGGGATACGGGCTAAGCCGTTGTCTGCTCCACCTGTCGAGACACGACGCTTGAAGCTTGGAGGCGTACCAGTGCTCGGCTTACAGAGGCGTGGCCTATGAAGCAAGGAGTGCCTGACGTGAAGCTACATTTTGTCGAGGGATGGCCCTCGAGGCTAATCACACCGCACCGAGGTGACGTGTTGGCACTTGTCAATGTGAAGCGATCAATCCAACAGGCGCGCATAACTGAGGAGATGCCGATAGATCGAGCTAAGCTTGATCATGGGAATGCCATGTATGTCAAGTCGTAACATACGGAGGCAAAGATATTGAGTATTGCCCCTTGCTAGGCGAACTAACCCTAACCCGACGACTAGAGGAGTGCATTGGAGCGCAAAGTACTAGAGACTGATGAGTTGCCAAAGCGCCTATTAACTGACTCCTAGAGGGTCGCCTGCGGTGCGAGTGGGTGTGTGCACTGAAGTGCTACGTACTCAACTTGCCTTAGGTGGGATACGCGAACGGAGTTCAAGGTCCGGATGGGTGCGGACGGAGTTCGAAGGGCGTGGACATGGTCTGGAGGGCCAGAGCACGTGGGTAGAGTCCAAGGTTCAGAGGGGCACGGACATGGTTCAGAGGGGTGCGAACGGAGTCCAGAGGGCGTAGACACAGTCTGGAGGGCGGGAGCGCGCGAACAGAGTCCGGGGTCCGGAGGGGCGCGGATAGAGTCCAGAGGTCGCGGACATGGTCCATACGAAGTCCGAGGTCCAGAGGGGTGCAAACAGAATCTGAAGGGTGCGAACACGGTGCGAAGGGTGGGAGCGCACAGACGGAGTTCGGAGGGAGTGGACACAGTCCAAAGGACCGGGACGCGTGGACAGAGTACGAGGTCCAGAGGGGGTCTGGAGGAGCTCACCTCGGACGGGGTCCAGAGGGGTGCAGGCACGCGATCGAGTCCAGACGAGTCCTAGGTCTGGAGGGGTGCAGACAGAGTCCCAGGTTTAGAGGGGTGCAGACGGAGTTCGAAGGGCGCAAACACAGTCTGAAGGGCTAGGATGCGTGGAAGGAGTCCGGACGAAGTCCGAGGTCCGGAGGGTGCGGACATGGTCTAGAGGAGCACGACCCAGAGGCAGCGCCCGGACAAGGCCTGGGGCGGTCCGGACCAGCTCAGCGACCTTCCGTGCCTTCATCTTCCTAGGCGGCATGGCTTCTCGCTCAGGTTCCCACAAACGGGGCCAGCTGTCGTCGATATGAGATCGGACAATAAATTTGTATGCACCCCTGGTCGAATTCATGGATAACCGAGGATGCGAAGCGACTCAACAAGAATCACACACGAATGGGTGAACAAGTGCATTGCATATGGGTGTCTAGTGTTACAAAAATGGCCTCCTCTCCACTTACAAGGGGTCCTATTTATAAATTGAGAGGAGGCGAGTGAAGTTACAAGTTTGCCCTCCGGGCCTAACTTACTCCTACGTGTAGTTTCATCCTTCACACCACATGGATCCCACCGCGTCTGAGGTACTCCGGGGGCCAGCCTGCGGACCTCGCTCAGGGTTGGCCTCCAGACCTCGTCCTAGGTTGGCCTCCGGGGTCGGCCTTCGGAGCCCGTCTGAGGTTGGCCTCCAGGCCCCATCCGAGATTGGCCTCCAGACTTCGTCTTGGGTTGGCTCCTGGACCTTATTTGGGGTGGACTCCGAACCTCGTCCGAGATTGGCCCGCGAACCTCATCCAGGGTGGACTCCGGACCTCATCTAGGGTTTGACCTTGGACCTCGTCCGAGGTGGATTCCCCGATGTGTGACGCCACGCCGAAGTTGTTGTGGGTCCGAGGTAACGCGGGGACCCTTCCTCAACAATTCCTTTTCTCTCCATCACAGAAGTGCCCTAGTTACATTAGTATGCATCATAGTGAGCTAAACGTGAAGAGAGGCAAACACACTGCCAAAACTCTAGCTTAAAACTTCTTACTTTTGAAAGATTTTGTCATATCAATTAATAAGACAAACTAATGAAAGATTTGGAAGAGTTCTTTTTTCTTTCTGGTTCTACTTTGTTCTGCACAGAGCAACAGAGACAGAGGATGCAACCAGAATACCTGATAAATGATCAATTAAACGCTTATGACTGAATTATTTTTCCTGGATCAAAAAAACAGATTTGGGTTTCATTCCATGAAAAGATTGATGAAGACGTGAGCAACAGGATAGAGCAGGGTGCCAGGGTGGGTGAAATGGAGCCAAGCATCGGGTGTCCTATGTGATAAACAAGCCACTCAAAAGTTAAACGGTAAGTTTTATAGGACGACGATCAGACCCGTGATACGATATGGAGCGGAATTAGGGGTGCAAACAGATCGGATTCGGACGGATATTGTTGTTACCATATCCTAACCCATATTTTTCTCCGGATTCGGTACCAATCGGATTCGGTCTTGGATCGATCGGGATTAACCCGAGCCGTTTGCACCCTACTTGTTTGTAAGGAATGCATGCAATACAACAAATGGAGTAGGAGGACATCTTCAAGAACTTGATGTTACTACTTAATAGTCGATGTGGAAGATTTTATTTTACCATTGCAAAAGAAAATGAAACGTCAAATAGTAGCACTAACACAAATCAAACTTGAGGACGTATCGGATTCGAATATTCTTGTTACCATATCCTAACCCATATTTTTCTCCTGGATTCGGTACCAATCGGTTTCGGTACCAATCGGATTCGGTCTTGGATCGGTCGGGATTAACCCGACCCGTTTACCCCTAAGCGGAATGCTTGGACGACTAAAAGACAATATACGGCGGTGGGACCGTGAGGCGGCGGACCGTGGGGCGCAGGCGCAAGCAAGCGGCCGGCGGTGGGGCGCGGTCGCGTCGAGCGAGGGCAAGGCGTGGCGGACCGCGAGACGCAGCTGCGCGGCGTATCGGCGGTGGGAACGCAATCGCGTCGGGAGGCGAGGCAAGGCCGTGGCGGGCCGCGACGCAGCAGCGAGGCGGGCGGCGGTGGCCTTGCGTCGCGTCGGGAGGCGCGAGGCGGCGGATCGCGAATGTCTGGCGCAAGTGAGGCGGCCGGCGGTGGGGGCGCGGTCGTCGGGAGTGGTAGTGAGGGTGAGCGCGGACCGCGGACGCGCGCGCAGCGAGGGTGGCGGCCGTCGGTGGGAGCGCGGCAGGCGAAGGGCGGCGGCGGGGGGGCGCGGTCGCGTGCCGTGCCTCGCGGATCGGAAGCAGTGCCATTGGGTAGAGTCACTATCGCTAAGGGCTAGTTGTATTTTGGGTTTCCTTTTTTTAGCTGGGCTCAGGTCTTATTTGTTAGATGCCTGGATGGGCTGTGAAAGATGTATGGACTGTAAATACTGCACGCTTGGATCTGCTACCAACGGTCTGCCGGGCTGATTATTTTTCAGACCTCGGGCTGGACTGTTGCTAGATATATTTAGAAGGGGGTGTTAATAGGAGGTAGTATTAGTAATATTACTGGGCCTCGGGCTATAGCCTACCTAGCCCGAGGCCCAGTTCCGCCCCTGGGTGCTACCGTACTGTCATCGGAAAATGGAGATCAAAACCATAGCCACCACTGGCAATCCGGAGATCAAATTATGAAGCCATGGTGTAAAAGTTCGAGGAGTCATGGGATTGTCTCGTCCAGAATCCCATGCCCCTGAAGCTCAATTTCTACAGGCATGGGCTATATGCAGACTGAGTTGGCACTATATGCATTTTCACATAGTTATTTCCAATCATTCCCTGCAGGCTGCACAAGACCGCGCACAGACGCAGCAAAACAAGCAGGGCCCCTGGACACACTGATCAAATCTGTGGCGATATTCAAATTATAGTGAAGTGACATGTTACACAAGTACACAAAGTAGCAGTACCCAGTAGGCAGCAGCCCACATCTGCCATTATAACCATAACAGAATAGCTCAAGTGGCGCACACTAAATTTTCTCCCTCAAAAATTGAATGGAAAGCGATTTCCAATTGGTGGACTGACGAACAATTGGTTTGTTAATTGTGGTTGAGGGAAATCGTATCAATGGAGACAACAACCATTAGCCAGAGTATTGATAGCCAGATGGAGGTGCCATCGAAGATGCTGGTTGGGGCGGCTGCTGGGCATCTCTGCTTGGCGTACTCGGCAAATATCACCCAACCATCGAGGAACTGTACGAAGAAACACTAGTGTCAGGAGAAGATCAAAACTATGCCACGCTGCACTGCAGGCAATGTTAACGTCACCTACAACAGGGTAAGCAATAAACATGACATGCATTGACAGATTAATAAGAGTACCCATGAGAACAGTAGTACTTATTTGAATGTCTCCATGAGAACAGTAGTACCTATTTGAACATAATTCTGTACTTGGTACATTTTGAAAGTTTTACTAGTGTTGCCTATTTTCGAAATAAGTTTTACCAGTTCCCAAGACTATGGATTATCGTGAACCTTCTGTGTGGTGTGATACTCTGATAAATAAAAGAACTCACCTTTCCATCCATGCCTTTTATGCCCTCACCAGCTTCTTCTACAGTTGCATATTTAACAAAGCCAAATCCTCTTGAGTATCCAGATATTCTATCAGTGATTACTCTTGCTGCACACATGGTGATGTGTCTTAAACTCTTAATGACTGTAAATGGAATCAGCAATAGTACAGAGGAAAGAACTACAGAGGTTAGAACCAAATACCTTCAATAACCTGACCAAATTTCAAAAAGGCCTCCATGAGTCCCTCAGATGTCGTGCGTTTATTCAACCCTGCATAGGTACCCTTGTTACCACCATAATGTACAGCCGCAGTCATAGCACTGCCCAAATGAAGCCTCATGTAAATAAAAACAAACAACGAAACTTTGCATCTCAATTTTTTAAAACAATGTAAAACTGTATCAGTAAAAGATGATTTTACACTTGATAGTGATCTGCTGATCTTTTTATCAACTTTACAGAGAAAAAAAAATCTAGACAAAGATCAACCAAACTATAAGGAAAATGTATATCTCATAGACTAATTTTCCTCAAAAGAAAAGATTAGCTATTGATATTCAAAACCAGATGAAATATTGACATATCAGAAAATAAATGATAGGAAGATACTAATCCATTAACCCTTAAAACAATATTGTTCCTGTTGTCGATACGAGATCGGACAATACACTTATATACACCACTGGTTGGATTCGAAGACCGCCGAAGATGCGAAGGGACACAACGAGAATCACACACGAATGGATGGACAAGTGCATTGCATATGGGTGTCTAGGATTACAAATGGCCCCCTCTCCACTAAAAAGGGTCATATGTATAAAGTGAGAGGAGATAAGTGAGGTTACAAGTCTGCCCTTGGGCCTAGTTTACTCTAAAGGTAATTTTGTCCTTGACCAAGTGGGTCCCATCGGCGTCAGGGACTTGAGAGCCACCTGGAGACCTCGCTCGGGGTTGCCTCTGGCGGTCAATGTTGGCCTCAGAACCTCGTCGAGGTTGGCCTCTAGGGTTGGCCTCCGGACCCCGTCAGGGTTAGCCTCCGGACATTGTCTTGAGTTGGCTCAGGCATAGTCAGGGGTGGACTCGGACCTCGTTTGCGGTTGGTTCACAGACCTCGTTCGGGGTGGCCTCCGAACCTTGTCTGGGGTTAGACCTCGGACCTCGTCAGGGTTGGTCTCTGAGCCTCGTCAGGGTGGATTCCCCGATGTGTGATGTCAGGCCAAAGTTGTCGTGGTACACTTTGGCGCGCCTTGCTTTGCCAAAGTTATCGTCGGCTTGAGGTAGCGCGGGGACCCTTCCCCCAACAGTAGCCCCTCGCCGATCCGGGCACCGACTTGTAAAAGGGGTCGACGCACGGCCTCGGGTCGCCAATTCTTCTAACAACCTGCGGCACACTCCGACATGTTAATTTACCTTAGCCCTTGTGTGAACTTTAGAGGATAGGTCGTGCACACGCCTCTAAGTTGGGTTCTCTTGGTGTACATCAAAGGGTTGTTGCTCTACTTGGCCGATTTTAGGTCATATCAGGGAGTTCACCGCCACACAAAGGATGTGGGGTCGCAAACAACTATGGAGTCAAGCGTCAATTGCCTAGATGTCGAGGTTACGTTGAGGCACGGAGCTAGGACATAGCCCAAAGAAGTGCCTCATGAAGTGAGTTCTTGACCCGTGGCCTTCGAGAGGTGAAGGTATATACAGGAGTGCCAAGCTCGACTCACCCAGGCATGGCCACCAAAGAGCGGCAGAACCCTGGGTGCAAAGGTTGGCCCATGTGAACACGAAATAAATGTCCGACTTGTTAGTCAAGGCGCGCGAAGCCCTTAAGTAAACGGGTCGTTGTGTGAGGTGCAATGGAGCTTTAAGGCGCATGAGGTCTACTGGGGAGTACGCATCCCCATGCACGAGCTCGATTGGTGACACTAAGTTGGACGACATATCGAGATGTGATCGATCGATGCATGCCAACACACCGAGATGTTTGAGGTCGGTGTGCATACCTAGGACTAGCTGATGAAGCTTAACCCTCAAGGTGAGGGATACAGGCTAAGCGGTTATGCCGCCCGCTGTCGAGACACGACGCTTGAAGCTTGGGCGTGCAGGTCTTTGGGCTTCTGGGCGTGGCCTATGAAGCAAGGAGTGCTGACGTGAAGCTACATTTTGTCGGGGATGGCCTCGAGGCTAATCACACCGCCCGAGGTGGCGTGTTGGCACTTGTCAATGTGAAGCGATCAATCCAGCGCATATAATCGAGGAGATCTTAGATAGATCGAGCTAAGCTTGATCATGGGAATGCCATGTATGTCAAGTCGTAACATACGGAGGCAAAGATATTGAGTATTGCCCTTGCTGGCGAACTAACCCTAACCCGACGACTAGAGGAGTGCATTGGGCGCAAAGTACTGAGGCGATGAGTTGCCAGCGCCTATTAACCGACTCCTAGAAGGGTGCTGCGGTGCGAGTGGGTGTGTGCACCGGGTGCTACGTACTCAACTTGCCTTAGGTGGGATCTGTGACGGAGTTCAAGGTCCGGATGGGTGCGGACGGAGTTCGAAGGCGCGGACATGGTGCGGAGGCGAGCACGTGGGTAGAGTCCAAGGTTCAGAGGGGCACGGACATGGTTCGAGAGGGTGCGAGCGAGTCCGGGCGTGAACCTGCGATCTGGAGGGCTGGGCCGCGAACAGCAGTCCCGGTCCGGAGGGCGCGGACAAAGTCAGTCGCGGACATGGTCCATACGAAGTCCGAGGTCCGAGAGGGTGCAAGCGGAATCGAAGGTGCGAACACAGTGCGAAGGGTGGGGCGCCTGAGGCGGAGTTCGGAGGAGTGGACACAGGTCAAAGGACCGGGGCGCGTGGGCAGTACGAGGTCGAGAGGGGTCCGGGAGGAGCTCTCCTCGACGGGGTCCAGAGGTGTGCAGGCACGCGATCGAGTCCAGACGGAGTCCTAGGTGCAGGAGGGAGTGCAGAGCGAGTCCTGAGTTTAGAGGTGCGACGGAGTTGAAGCGCAAACACGGTCTTAAGGGCTAGGATGCGTGGAAGGAGTCCGGACGAAGTCCGAGGTCAGGAGGAGTGCGGACATGGTCTGGGGAGCACGACCAGGCGCTTGGGACAAGGCACAGGGGCGGTGGGACCACTCAACAACCTTCCGTGCCTTCATCTTCCTAGCGGCATGGCTTCTCGCTCGAGGTTCCCACAAATGGGGCCGGTGTCGTCGATATGAGATCGGACAATAAATTTGTATGCACCGGTCGAATTCATGGATAACCGAAGATGCGAAGCGACTCAACAAGAATCACACACGAATGGGTGAACAAGTGCATTGCATATGGGTGTCTAGTGTTACAAAAATGGCCTCCTCTCCACTTACAAGGGGTCCTATTATAAATTGAGAGGAGGCGGTGAAGTTACAAGTTTGCCCTCGGGCCTAACACTCCTACGTAGTTTCATCCTTCACACCACGTGGATCCCGCGTGCGAGGTACTCCGGGGCCGGCCTGCGGACCTTGCTCGGGGTTGGCCTCGGACCTCGTCTAGGTTGGCCTCAGGGTCGGCCTTGAGCCGTCGAGGTTGGCCTCGGGCCCCATCCGAGATTGGCCTCGGACTTCGTCTTGGGTTGGCTCTGGACCTTATTTGGGGTGGACTCGAACCTCGTCCGAGATTGGCCCGAACCTCATCCAGGGTGGACTCGGGACCTCGTCTAGGGTTTGACCTTGGACCTCGTCAGGGTGGATTCCCGATGTGTGACGCCACTAGAAGTTGTTGTGGGTCAGAGGTAACACGGGACCCTCCCTCAACAATTCCTTTTCCCTCCATCACAGAAGTGCCCTCGTTACATTAGTATGCATCATAGTGAGCTAAACGTGAAGAGAGGCAAACACACTACCAAAACTCTAGCTTAAAACTTCTTACTTTTGAAAGATTTTGTCATATCAATTAATAAGACAAACTAATGAAAGATTTGGAAGAGTTCTTTTTCTTTACGGCTTTACTTTGTTACTTGCGAGCAACAAAGACAGAGGATGCAACAGAATACACGATAAATGATCAATTAAGCGTTTATGACTAAATTATTTTTCACGGATCAAAAAACAGATTTGGGTTTCATTCCATGAAAAGATTGATGAAGACGTGAGCAACAGGATAGAGCAGGGTGCCAGGGTGGGTGAAATGGAGCCAAGCATCGGGTGTCCTATGTGATAAACAAGCCACTGAAAAGTTAAACGGTAAGTTCTATAGGACGACGATCAGACCCGTGATACGATATGGAGCGGAATTAGGGGTGCAAACGGATCGGATTCGGACGGATATTGTTGTTACCATATCCTAACCCATATTTTTCTCGGATTCGGTACCAATCGGATTCGGTCTTGGGATCGATCGGGATTAACCCGAGCCGTTTGCACCTACTTGTTTGTAAGGAATGCATGCAATACAACAAATGGAGTAGGAGGACATACTGTCAAGAACTTGATGTTACTACTTAATAGCTGATGTGGAAGATTTTATTTTACCATTGCAAAAGAAAAATGAAACGTCAAATAGTAGCACTAACCTGAAATCAAACTTGAGGACGTATCGGATTCGGACGGATATTGATGTTACCATATCCTAACCCATATTTTTTCTCCGAATTCGGTACCAATCGGATTCGGTGCCGGATCGGTCGGGATTAACCCGACCCGTTTGCACCCCTAAGCGGAATGCCGGACGACTAAAAGACAATATATATAAAAAATGAGTACATCTAAGATGAGGATGCTGTGCGGTGGATTGGTGGTCACACAAGGCGGGATCGAATCAGCAATGATGATACAAATGATATGGTGGAGGTAGCACCAATTGAAGAGAAGCTTGCCCAATATGAGGATGCTACGGTAGATTAGTGATCACACAAGGCGGGATTGAATCCGTAATGATGATATAAGTGATAAGGTAGAGGTAGCACCAATTGAAGAGAAGCTTGTCTAACATCGCTTGAGATAGTTTGGACATCTCTAATGGATGCCTCATAAGGCACCAGCACGTAATGGGGTGGGTTCGGTATGACTGGTGGCTTATGGCTTATACTACAATTATTAGCTTTTAAACGATGTGTGTTTTCAAGGCGTGGTCTATAGGTAGATTGTAGTACAAACTGTATCGAATTCGCTTATACCACTGAAATAATGTAAAACTATCTTCAACTGCGTGTTATTGCCGCTCCTGAAAGGTCTAAAATTCAAAAATTTCAGCCATAAGCCACAACCCAAAAAAACCCACCCATGGAATTTTAAGACATACTAAAAACGCAAGAAGAGGTCAACGAAGATTGACGTGGGAGGAAACAGTTAAAGGAAGCTTGAGGGATTTGAATGTATTTAAAGATTTAGCTTTGGATATAAGCGCATGGAAGTTAGTGATCAACGTACAGGAACCATGACATAAGAAGGTTTAGGGGTCTCTGCTCAGATGGCAAGATGCAGGCTTAGGGTTTTGCCTTGTAGATTTTATTACAAGGCTCTCTTTTTTTTGATCTTGAGGGAATTTTATTCTTAGCCTACCCCAACTTGTTTGGGATAAAGGGTTTTGTTGTTGTTGTTGTCGTCCAAAAAAACTATATCCCAAGATCAAGGAAAAAGGGCAATCATGTGTTGTGCACAATGCAAATGCCTCGCCTGATTAACAATTAATCATAATTATACTGCATACTTAGACCAGTTCTGTTCGAACAGTATACTTGGAACCGTTACAAATAATTATTGCATTATATTAACTACTAAGAAACTAAATGACTAAAACCTAATAGGAGCTGCAGAAATTACATTATGAACCAGACTAATCCAAATATTCAACATTTCACCAGCTCACAGCTACTACTCTCCACAACCTAATCAATTAGCAATTGCAAGTTCATAACACTCTCCTTCAAGCCCTATATTCCAAGGCAGCACCTAAAAGGCTAAAACCAAGTTTGCTCACGCTAATAGTCTGTTTTAACTTGTAAGAAATGTAGAGTTAAGACCCAGAAAAACAACTTAGACATTTTAATCGCGAATGATGCATTATAGAACAGCAAGACAATACTTGCAAGAAAGATATACCAAGTATTGAATCCAACAGTAAGCAACAAATAAATGTTTATCCATCCAACAGCTCACATGATTAAACCAAGTTCAAGGAAAGTGCAAGTTAAAAGCTTGATGACACCCGAATCTATCTAGCGCTAAAGCACATTGCATGTGACCAACACCCGACCTGTACCTTGGGTCTGCTACACGTTCCCTCCAAGAGGACCAGAGGCATAGCTTTCTCAGAGGGAGGGGCGTTAATTCTCTCTGAGAAAGCATACCTGCAATATGGTTCACCACTAGACAGCTTCAGAGTGTCATCAGGCTATGAGCTTTCCTTTTACATAACTTTGTTCATTACTTTCAGTAGTTAACTGAACCAAGTTGCAGTTTGTGCTTTAGTTTGTTTTGTGTTGTGAGCTTTGGTCTAAACCACTTGGTGCTATACTACTAGTTCCGTACTTCAGTAGATAGGTGAATTGATCTTGTTTATGTTCGGCTAAAACCTTGATTTCATGTTTTTGAGTATCGGTCTAGGTGCTCGCATTGATGGTTGATTATTTCTGCTCTCTTGTGTACTAAAATCTGGGCTTAGAACAGTTAACTAGCGGGTGATCAATTCGTTAACCTCTTTGACATTTCGGCTGTGTAAAAGATTAGTTATTTCTATGATACCCCTTTACTCGTTTAGTGCTTATCTCATTTACTATCTAGTTTAGAAATAGCGTGTGCTTATCTCATTTAGTATCTAGTTTAGAAATAGCGGCTGATCAATTTTGATTGTGAGTTAAACACTGTTATTATTTAGTTCAGTAATTGTGATATACTGTAATCTGCGAATTTGAGGTATCGCCAGTGCTCTAGTAGTCGGACATGTGCATGCTCTGCCACTCATACTAGTTCTCAAGTTGATGCTCAGACAATTATTCTCCATACTGTGCATGCTTTGTTTGTCTTAGCTTTATAATTTGTAAACCATTCAATCGTTCATTATTATATCAATGTTGGAATTGATTGTATTGTGCTTGATGTTAATCTTGTGAGCTGTTGGATGGATTATGGATATACATACTAACATGCATATGCATATGTTGCTTTACTATTGGATTCAATACTTGGTATACTATGCGTGTTGTATGGTGATGTTTCCATGATGCATCATCTTACCTCATAACAAAATATGGAAATAGACGCGCTAAGAAGTTACTTTTGGCCTAACCCCACATTTCCGGCAACATAATCTAGTCCAAAGGCTCCAAAAATTAGCAAAATCGTAAGTGATAAACAGCTTCTATCCTACCACAGACATCTATTACGGACAAAAACCAGGGCACAACAGAAGAACCAAGACGAGGGATTTTACAGCCAAAGAGAAAGAGAAGGGGTGAGAAGAATGGGAAGAGGAGTTAGTTACCTGAGACGAAGAGGTTGTTGCAAGGCTCCGCTGCGGGGCGGGCGGCGGGGGAGGCGGGGGAGCGAAGGCCGATACGGAGAACAGTCGCCGGAATCCAGCGCGAGCACCGGCCGCCGCCATATTGATTAGTCGGTAACGGTGGTGGTGAAGAGGGCGGCGCTACGGAGGCTTCGCTTGCAGCGACGAAGGGTTTTGTGCTTAGCCAGAGTCGGCAGTCGCTGAGAAGACCCGTAGAAGAGTTCAGGGCTCATGTGGATGGGCCGAGTATTGGGTAATATCAGGCCCAGTAAAGCACTGATCTAGAATTCTTTTCAAGCACAAGACTACAAGTGGACGCCTTTCTGAAAAAAAAAAGAAAAAAAAATAACTACAAGAGGACGCAAACCACACACCGCACATGCACACCTTGAGAGGCTCTAAGGCATTATAAGTGTATATGCATGTTTTTCTATACGTATATTATAAGTAAAGAAGACGTCTGTAACATCCTGAAAAGTTGAAATTTGAATTATAAAATTTTTTTGCATTAATTGCTGACATTTTGGTTTGAATTTGATTTTTAAATCATTTCTTAAATAAGGACTAAGGTTCCAAAAGGCAAAAGAAATGAAATAATAGAACATAAAATTTTAAAATGAGAATCTCAAAGATGATCCAAAGGCAAAAGGGATATAGTTGGTCCTAAAAATTGGAGAATAATAATATGGTTAAAGTTTTGATAAAGAGATGAGAGGAGGGAATAAAATAGAATTAAATACATATAAATACTTACATATGAAAAATGGAAATAACAAAAAGGGTTTTAATGAAGAAATATGTGTAGACAAACTCCTCTTAAAATTAGAATATATATATATGCTTATATATGAATTAAATAAAATAAGAAAAAGAGAAATGATGAAAAATAAAGCAGATCTACTACCATCCGGCCCGTGACCAGCCCCACTGCCACCACTTGACCCTTCCATACCCACACTGTTCTTCTTCCTCACCTCGCTCGCTCTCTTCTCACTGGCGCATACGCGCTCCGCGACACGTCTGTGCATGCAAGACCCGGACCGACTGGTCCCACCGCCCAGACCAGTGGTAGCCGCCGCCGCCTGTCGAGCAGCGCGGCCTGTCTGTGCCGCCTTTTCCTTCCAGCTCGTAGCTCGGTCCTGCCTCCACGCCCCCGCGCCTGCGCCTCGAGCCACCACGGTGCTCGAGCACCGAACTCATTACACCGCCTTGCCCTCGCGTCACGCCGCCTCATGGCTCGTACGCGACAACACAGGAGGAGAAGCTCTCGGCCTCTGCCTCGTGCGACTATAAAAGCCATCGAGCTCCCTCCGTCCTCCCACGCTTTCTCCTCGCCCCGCAAGTAATCACCTCTAGACGCCCGGATCACCGCTCGGCCTTCGCCCACAACTCGGTGGACGCCTCCTCGCCATGGGCTCGCGCCACCCGAGCTCGATTCCAAGCTCATCACCACCCTGTGAACCCTACTGAGCCATCTCCGGCCTCCCCGCACCTCCCGTCGACAGTACCTCGCGGCCGGAGACCTCCCTGCCGCCGCGATCAGCTCGCCGCGGCCCTCTGACCCACGACCGTAGCCTGACGAGCCTCACTCGACCTCCTCGCTCGACCCTCCAGGCGCCTACCTCAAAAGGGTTTATTGCAGTATAGGGTGATAAAGCCTCCCAACCACTTGGCTAGCGCAATCGATTCTCTCTCTCACTGGCTCCCGTGCTGTTCGAGCCCATTTCATGCTATTGGGGTGAGCCATTCTTTTGATTTTTGCGTGACGACGTGGGCCTCACTGTCACCGCGGTGGACCGAGGTGATTGAGGGACAGGTCCCGCTGTCAGCAAAGCCAGCGACACGTGGGTCCCGTTGCTGATGGGACCCACTGTTAGTGACCGCGCAGGGCAATGCCTCTACCGACCTGAGCCCCACTCCGTCACGGGCGCGAAGAGAGTTTGGAAGCCACCGACCAATGGACCCCGGTCGTGCAACGAGTAGAAGGAAAAGCGAAAAGAAAAGAAGAATAAAATAAAACGTGTGGACCCCACATGTTAGAAATTAATAAATTTTTGAATTTATTTAGACTGAGATCTTTAAAATGCCATAACTTCTTCATTTTAACTCCAAATTGGGTGAGACAAATTTCTAAATTCATCTAAATTCAAGATCTATCCAATGGAACTGGAATCATAATTTTTAGAGTTCATTTGAATTTCTAGTGTTATTTGGATTGATTTGTTGTATTTCTTTTTATGCAAATTTTCGCGCACGGTTAAATTAGCGTACGAGGCACAAGAAGAAGAAGTAGAAGCAGCAGCAGATCCCAGCTCCCAACCCCCAGAACTTTGTGACCAAGGTGAGTTATCAGTTTGATCATGTTGAACCTATGTTTATGCAAATTAATTTCCTTTAAATTATCCATGTGCATGCTATTATTTTATATGCTAAAGTATGTTCAAGTTTTATAGAATTTACATATACACCCATTATTATACTTGTTAGTATTACCTGTTGAAACTCTTGGGATATGTGAACATTGTCACCCTAGTAAAACCATCATAATGTAGTTTTCAGAATTAGAGTTATAATATGTCGTATTTCTTAATATTGCTAGTTAAACGGGGACGCTTAGCTGTCCCAAAATATCTCACTTGCAAATCTCACTAGAGAAAAATTTGGAAATGTTATTTTATGCTCCAAAAAGCCTCAATCTTGCTCAAGATCACGGGTGGATGATTTGGGAAATGGTATGTGGTGCAGAAAGCAAAGAGTAGGGGATGTGGTAGAACCACTCGGATAACCAAGGGAGGGTGAAGTTTTCCATCGTCCTTAGCGGCTGCGGAAGTGAGCCCGCCACGTTAGTGATTGTGGAAAACATCCGCGTGCAGCGTATGAGACCCACCGCAAGTGGGATAAGCCTATAGGGTGAGATGACGAAAGTGGCTAGATATTTTAAAAGTCACTTGACTTGGTGCGCGTCAACCATATGACTAAGGAATCATGTGGGGCAATGAGTTGGCGTCTCTTGTGGGGAATGTGTGAATGACAGCAGTCAAAACTATTCGAATAGCCGCGTTGCCAACAGCGGGCGGAACATGGGGACTTAACTAGATATAGTTCTGTTTCAAAAATAATTTGTGGGTGAGATGGGAAAATGTAGGCGGTTGAAAGGCCCTAGTTTGGAATTGTCTCCGGTGTCGCCTCGGTGGTAAGATAGGCAACTATAATGCTAGAAGATGTTGTAAGGTGCGAGAGGCCATGTAATGGTGGATGGGCTCATGCATAACTATTAAGACAATTATTTCCCATTAAACTTGTGTCCTTCAAAACGGCTAGGTCATCAAGGGATTTCTAAGTATTGTATTGAAAAGGCAATTTACGGCAAAATAAAATAAACCTAAGCCTTCCTTGATTTAGCCCAAAGATGTTATTAGTGCATTACATGTGATGGCTCGGCGAGCACCGGTGGTTAGTGCTCACTTTCGCATTACCAAAAACAAAGGATGTGACGGGAGGATCATTATGAATATGAAGATGCCCCTACCCACGAAGGAGGGAAGAACGATGGGAATTAGGTGCGTCGTCAGTATTTTCGAACTTAGACAAGTTAGACCTAAGGCATTGTATGCACATATATTATCTACATCTAGGTAATATATCACGCACATTACCCCCGCCGCCTGCACGAGGTTATGGTCCTACTTTTGCTTTCTCTTCGCCGCTTGTATGCATGATGACATTCGGCCTAAGTGCCCTTTTGTAAACTATCGCCCGAGCGTGGTGTAAATTTGAACCATGGTCCAGTAATATTCTTGTTTAGCGATGTATGAAATGATAAGACAATGTACTGCATGCGCATTATTCATCGATCGAGGGAATAATGGTAATCACAGGAGATTCTCGGATTGAAAAATGCGGGTATGACAACGTTGTTGTGGCAACAAGACAAACGACAAACAGTATGTAGAAACTATCCTTCCTTGGGGATGTGAAATTAAGGGAGGTAGAGATTACCACCTTGTGTGAGAGGGAGTTAGCAAGGAAAATCAGAGTCCTTTCATTTTACCCTCTTAAGATTCTTTATATACAAGCTGAATCTCCATGCGTTATTACGGATTTTTAAAATTTATTATACTACATGTTTTAAAACTTACGGGTGGTAAAATATTTTAAAATATGCATACAAACATGTTCTAAAAGTTTTAAATACATTAAGTAAGTCGAGGCGGAGGATGCGGAGGAGAGAAGAGGAGGAACATGGGCTCGCGTCTACCGAGCCTTTTCTACAAGGCGGAAGAACTATCTACATACGAGATCTGGATGGTCGATCTTTGATCGGATGGTCGAGAAGAGAGGAGGGAGAACGGACCGACGACCACCAACTCATATTTTTATAATAGTAAAGATAAGTGAGGGTATAATGATAAATATGTATCCTAACCATTAACAATTACACGGAATAAAGATATATAAGTAAATTTTTTATACATATGATACTATGCTCTTGAACCCACTATGCAATCCCGATCAGTCAAAAGGTCGAGCACCACGACAACACTACGATAGAATCCAAATGGGTGGGAACAACGTCACTCCCACCACCGAACACTCGCTCAGTGGTGGGAACTACACCTCCACCACTGGGCCACTAATTCATCCCTACACCTTGTCGAAAGTTATTTGCACGGTGCAATTTACCTATTTAGACACCATGGAGCACCATATGAAAATTTGAATTGTTCACACATTTCACCCTGTAGTAATGTTTTTTTCAATTTTAGTCTCCTTACACCCATTTTACAAATGACCCTTTCCCCGAGCTCGGAAGCCAAGGCATGACAACACGTGTCACCCGTCACACCGCTGTAGTTCCTCAGTAGGAGACCAGTCTTGTGACGAGGGCCAGTGTGCGAAGTGAGACAGAGCGTGCTCGCTTATCACCCGAGATCCACAAGGCTCATATGTTGAACTTCCCATTTCGCTACTATCCATCCCTTAGCATAGGGACCCTCCCCACTAGTAGCCCTCACCGATCCGGGTGGTTGTCAATCGCCCATCCAGGCTGGTGCACCGACCCATAAAAGGGGTCTGCCGCGGCCTGGAATAACGACTCCTTGGTAGCCCACAATGAGTTTGACAACACATTAAGATACCTTATCATTGGAGTGGACTCTGGGAGATAGTTCGCTGTTAGTTGGTCATTAGGAGGTCGAGCAGGTTCGGGTCATGCCAAGGACAAGTCTTCATGGGACCCTTGGTCGGAGGGTGTGCGCATTTTGAGGAGCATTACCACTTGAAGATCATCTCAGCCATCTTTGCCGGTGAGGCGGGTCAAGCACTATTCTGTGAACCAAATGCATGACATGCTGCGAACCAGGTGCCCACACAGTCTCGGTGAGTCAAGTGAATTTAATCTACCACAAATCACCCTTTGGGCTATAAATATCTGTGCTTCTCTCCAGTGGCCTAAAGTTCCCCTAGGGGTCCCTGACTCCTGTGTGTGGACTCCCTCCTGGGACCGCCTCTGTCTGTGCGGACCATTCAATCGTTCATTATTATATCAATGTTAGAATTGATTGTATTGTGCTTGATGTTAATCTTGTGAGCTGTTGGATGGATTATGGATATACATACTAACATGCATATGCATATGTTGCTTTACTATTGGATTCAATACTTGGTATACTATGCGTGTTGTATGGTGATGTTTCCATGATGCATCATCTTACCTCATAACAAAATATGGAAATAGAAGCGCTAAGAAGTTACTTTTGGCCTAACCCCACATTTCCGGCAACATAATCTAGTCCAAAGGCTCCAAAATTAGCAAAATCGTAAGTGATAAACAGCTTCTATCCTACCACAGACATCTATTACGGACAAAACCAGGGCACAACAGAAGAACCAAGACGAGGGATTTTACAGCCAAAGAGAAAGAGAAGGGGTGAGAAGAATGGGAAGAGGAGTTAGTTACCTGAGACGAAGAGGTTGTTGCAAGGCTCCGCTGCGGGGCGGGCGGCGGGGGAGGCAGGGGAGCGAAGGCCGATACGGAGAACAGTCGCCGGAATCCAGCGCGAGCACCGGCCGCCGCCATATTGATTAGTCGGTAACGGTGGTGGTGAAGAGGGCGGCGCTACGGAGGCTTCGCTTGCAGCGACGAAGGGTTTTGTGCTTAGCCAGAGTCGGCAGTCGCTGAGAAGACCCGTAGAAGAGTTCAGGGCTCATGTGGATGGGCCGAGTATTGGGCCATATCAGGCCCAATAAAGCACTGATCTAGAATTCTTTTCGAGCACAAGACTACAAGTGGACGCCTTTCTGAAAAAAAGAAAAAATAACTACAAGAGGCGCAAACCACACACCGCACACAGGCCCGGCCACAGGGGCGGCGAGCGGCCGCCACAGGCCCCCAAAACCCAGGGGCCCCATTTCAGATGATATTGCGACTCAAATGAATGTAGAGCCATCATTTCGATTAAGCGTGTTCTTAGGAAAAGCAGTTTGATGAAATTGAATGTGATGAAGCGGTTTTGCAAGTCGAGAAGGAATTTGAAGTTAATTATTTTTTGTTATGGTTGATATGGCAATCAATTCATTGAAAAGTAGTTTTCAAGAACTCCAAACATTCTAAGTATATTTAGATTTTAATGAGTTCAACAACATTGAAGTCATTGGATCGAACTGAAGTAAAAGAATGTTGTACAAAATTTGCAGAAACTCTCTCTAGATGGTTCATCTGATGTTGAGTTAAATGATCTAATTTCTGAGTTAAGTGTTATGCAATTGACTTTATCAGATAAACCAATGTCTGCTATGGAGATCTTTGAGTTTGTCAGAGAAGCGGATTGTTATCCTAATATTTCTATTGCTTATCATTTTATTTACTATGCTCGTGGATGTGGCATCACCGAAAGAAGCTTTTCAAAGTTGAAATTGTTGAAGAATCATTTAAGGTCAACAATGTCTCAAGAGAGGTTAAACGGTTTGGCAACTTTATGTATTGAGAAGAAATTATTGGATGAGATTGATATCAATACCATCATCAATGACTTCAGCATCTAGAAATATCGAAAGAAAATTTTAAGGTAATATCTATAAACTCTTTGATATGAATTTTTCTTTAATACATAACGTATTTTAAGTGTTTGTTGGTAAAATTAGATATATATATATATATACATATATGTGTGTGTATGTAGATTTATATTTAGATATTTATACTAGGGCCTCTATTCCTAGTTTACCCGGGCCCTAAAATCCAGGGGCCTACCGACCGCACATGCACACCTACTATACTTGCTAGCAATTTTGAGAGGCTCTAAGGCATTATAAGTGTATATGCATGTTTTCTACTAGAATTATAGGCGCGCCACGCCATATTATCATCGTACTAAAATAAAAGAGGCGATAATTGTGAGGAGTTTCTTAAAAATGGGGCAAAAGCGATTTTGAAAAAGGCAAAGGGTTATTCAAAAGGAGGACCCGTTTAAAAAACCGGGCGGAAACGTATTTTCGAGAAAAGCAAAGGGTTTTGAAAACCCGAGGACCAGATCGAAAACCGGGACCCGTGCGCAATTTCCTAAAACGCGGGGCCATCCTGCAAAATGGAGGATAAAAAATTTCGAGGACTTTTATGAGAACCAAGGACCTATCGTAATTTCGAGAAAATAGGAGGAAATGACCTCCCTAGTCAGATGAAATTCCCATACCTTGTGTGCATGTGAGGGCGTGTTTCAGCGGTGTAGGGAATCCCGGGCATAAGTAGGTAGGTATACGTATATTATAAGTAAAGAAGACACGTCGTTGTGGCAACAAGACAAATGACAAACAGTATGTAGAAACTATCCTTCCTTGGGGATGTGAAATTAAGGAGGTAGAGATTACCACGTTGTCTGAGAGGGAGTTAGCAAGGAAAATCAGAGTCCTTTCGTTTTACCCTCTTAAGATTCTTTATATACTAGCTGAATCTCCATGCGTTATTACGGATTTTTAAAATTTATTATACTACATGTTTTAAAACTTACGGGTGGTAAAAAATTTTAAAATATGCATACAAACATGTTCTAAAAGTTTTTAAATCTGTTAAGTAAGTCAGAGGCGGAGGATGCGGAGGAGAGAAGAGGAGGAACATGGCTCACGCGTCGGCCGACCTTTTCTACAAGGAGCGGAAGAACTATCTACATGCAGATCTGGATTGCTGATCTTTGATCGGATGGCTGAGAAGAGAGGAGGGAGAACGGACCGACGACCACCAACTCACATTTTTATAATAGTAAAGATAAGTGAGGGTATAATGATAAATATGTATCCTAACCATTAACAATTACACGGAATAAAGATATATAAGTAAATTTTTTAAACATATGATACTACGCTCTTGAACCCACTGTGCAATCCTGACCGTCCAAAAGGCTGAGCACCACGACAACACTACGATAGAATCCAAATGGGTGGGAACAACATCACTCCCACCACCAGGCCACTAATTCATCCCTACACATTGCTGAAAGTTATTTGCCTGGTGCAATTTTACCTATTTAGACACCATGGGAGCACCGCTATGAAAATTTGAATTGTTCACACATTTCACCCTGTAGTAATGTTTTTTTTCAATTTTAGTCTCCTTACACCCATTTTTACAAATGACCCTTTCCCTGAGCTCGGAAGCCAAGACAGACAACACGTGTCACCTGTCGCGCCGCCGTAGCTCGGCAGAAGACAAGGCGCGAGAGGACGAGCTGGCGCGGCAAGCAGACAGCGTGTGCTCGCCTATGCGAGATCCACAAGGCTGCTATGCTGAACTTCCCATTTCGCTACTATCCATCCCTTAGCATAGGGACCCTCCCCCACTAGTAGCCCTCGCCGATCTGGGTGGTTGTCAATCGCCCATCTGGGCTAGTGCACTGACCTATAAAAAGGGGTCGGCACGCGGCCTCGGGCCAACGACTCCTTCGGTAGCCCACAATGAGTTTGACAACACATTAAGATACCTTAGCATTGGAGTGGACTCTGGGAGATAGTTCGCTGTTAGTTGGTCATTGGGAGGTCGAGCAGGTTCGGGTCATGCCAAGGACAAGCCTTCATGGGACCCTTGGCCCGGAGGGTGTGCGCATTTTTAGGAGCATTACCACTTGAAGATCATCTCGCCTCTTGCACCGTGAGTGGTGGGCACTATTCAGGAACCAAATGCATGACATGTCACAACCGGTGCCCACACAGTCTCGGTGAGTCAAGTGAACTTAATCTACCACAAATCACCCTTTGGGCTATAAATATCCGTGCTTCTCTCCAGTGGCCTAAAGTTCCCCTAGGGGTCCCTGACTCCTGTGTGTGGACTCCCTCTGGGGACCGCCTCTGTCTGTGCCCGGACCTCCTCTGAGGGGTATCCTTCTCTTTTGCCCGGACCCCTTTCGGGGGTGGCTTCACCTCCGCTCAGACCCCCTCTGGGGGGTTTCACTCATGCCAGAACTCCCTCTAGGGGTAGTCTCCATCCGTGCCTGGGCCGCTGCCTCAACAATCCTTCGAGTAAAATGGTCAAAAACCCCCAGACTGCCTCTTGGGGAATTGGTTGCGAGTGACCAAACTGCCTCTGAGTGACTTGGGCGTGGGCACTCGGACTCCCATCGGATAACTCAACCTTGAGGGCCCCGACCCTAGCCGATGGTCTTACTCCTTGCCGCTTGGACTCCGGAACGGCTCCGCCCAGTGTTTCGCCTCTTGTCACTGCGAGCAGCCTCCGAATAGCTCAGTGTCACCTCAAACCTTGCTTTGACTTCAAAGAAGACGACAGCGTCCATTGGTCTCTCCACCAAGAAAGACAGGAAAGAGAAGGCGACAGTTGAGGGGGAGCAAAGCCCTGAGAAGGCTATCTAGTTCTCTCATTATTGGGCCCTTCCAACATGAAGAGGGACCTTCCGGAGCAATTGGATGAGGCAAGATCAAGAGCTCTAACTTGGCCATCTTGCCCAACTCGATGAGGTCTGCTCCGACCCGAGGCCAAGGATGCTTGTCGTTTTTGCTGCTTAGTTTAAAGCTGACCTCCGTATTTCCCTAATCAGGCTACTGAAGGAAGTGATTGATATGTTAGACTTTGAGGTCTCCCATCTTAACTTGGGTTCTTTAGTCCACCTCTCGGTGTATGAGTGGGTGATATGGAGCTTGGGGTGAAGCATCCCTTAGCTGAGTTTTTCTGCTCCTTCACTACGCTTCGTGTGCGGTGGTGTATGCCTATGATGATGTGCGCTCCTCATATGGGGTGATAGCCTTTTAGCTCTGGGCAGTAGACAAAAGTTTGAATTCCCTGGGTGTGAAGGACAAGGCACACCAGCACCTACTATAGGGGCTTACTTCGAAGTTTAGTATGCGTGATCTCGTCGAGGAGTATTGTGTGTTAAGGATCGCTCCTCTCTGTCAAGGCTAGAACCTGTTCTTCGTGGAGAGACTTTGCCAAGTCCTAGTGTAAGTCCCTACGATTCTTCCACCACCATATTTGCTGATCTTCAGCCTTCCTCTGACCCTCTCTAGGGCTTTGAAAGCATCTAGGCCCCTAAAAATGATTTTGGTAATTAATGAGTTTATGTGAATATGGGACTAACATGTTTAATGAGTGTTTAAAGGTTAAGTCCAGATTGTGGTTGACAAATGCAAGCCAAAGGATAAGGTTGAAGATCAAACATGGCTCAAGATAAAGGTATATGTAGAATAGGATCCCTTTTCAATTTTTACCGGTCTTAGGAGAATGGTGGAAGACCGAATTATAGGTTAAATAATCGTACCATAAATAGAGATCATGGCAAGTAGCTTGATAGTATTTCTTAAGTGTCCATGGATCAACTAGAATCATGCATTCTTGAAAAATCTGTTTTAAAAGCCAAAACTGTGCTCTGTCTGGACGTGCGGTAGTTCCGCAGTTTTCAACGTCGGTACTACCGTCTAGCGGTAGTACCGCTGGAAAATTCGGAACTACCGGCGATCGGAAGTTCCGAACCCCGAGCGGAACCTTTTTTCCAGAGAGCACCCTCCGGATGCAATTCCAAAATTTGAGGAAGCGGTAGTTCCGCTGTCAGAGCGGTACTACCGGCCACAGGTAGTTCCGGAGGGGGAGCGGACCCTTTTCTCCGAAAACACCTCCGGATGCCCTTTGAGTTTTAAGAGAGCGGTAGTTCCGCCGAGCGGTACTACGGGTGCAGTGTAGTTCGGAGGGCAACCGAGCCTTTTTCCGAGAGCGACTTTTGGAGCTCGGCTCAAGCGGTAGTACTGCTGCCGACTTTCTTGGTACTACCGGTGAGCGGTAGTACCGAACTTTACAATGTCGGTAGTACCGCCGCCGGTCCAACGGTCATCGCAGAGGCTCGACATAGCCGTTCGCTTTCGTCGAGATAGGGGAGCGGTACTACCGGCCTCAGACCGACGGTAGTTCCGTTCGCCCTGTTTTTTCTGGAATTTGTTCCAAACGGCTAATTTGGTAGGTGGAAGGTATAAATACCGCACCAACGCCGTAAACATAAGCCGTAGACTCTATTGATCATTCTTGAGCATTGGGCATTCACTCCACACCTACTTTCACTCTTGAGCATTCATTTGAGGTGGTTGAGCAAAAAGTGCATAGCATTTACTAGTTTGATCCTTGGCACTAGTTTGCAATCAAGCGAAGCTCGTGATTTGTTACTCTTGGTGCTTGGCACACCGGACGATTGGGAGAAGCTTGATCGATGATCTTCTCAAAGGAGATTGTGAGAAGACCCGGTTTTCTTGTGAAGGTTGGAGCTCGCCACCGGAGGCGGAGAAGAGCTACCTCTAGTGATCGAGGTGCTTGCTTAATTTGTGGAGCCGGTTCGATTCGCTCGAGCTAACCTCAACGTGGACTAGTGGGAACCGCAGTTTCCGATACCACGGTAAAACATCGAAGTGTGCACATCTCCCTTTTTGCTTTCTAATAGTTCTAAGTTTACTTGCTTAGTATCTTGAATTGCCCTTTTAGAACTAGTATTGTTATTTGATTGACTAGTATTGTGTAGGTTTAAATTGTCTTTCATTCTTGCTCTTAGAATTAAAGAAATTTAATCAAGTTGAAAAGAAATTTTAAAAACCGCCTATTCACCCCCTCTAGTCGGTATCCTTGATCCTACAAGCTTGCAGGCCTGATGCTCCTGCAGGCACAGATGGCAGCAGTGGTCCTACTAGGCCGCGAGATGAGAGCCGAGTGCGGTGTGGTGGAGGACCTAATCATAGGGATCATCGCAACAACGCATTCAACATGCTTGGTGTGCTTTTGCCCACTCGTTTACTCTTCAACAAGGATGGTGGGTCTAGGCGGAGGGCGAAGCACACTCGAGGGGTCTTGGAGGACTCGGCCTTGTCACTCAAGCCAGTGGGCGTGGTAGCCCTTGGGGCTCGCCTCGGGCAAGGCCTTTTGGCGCTGTGGGCACCTCTCATCGCCTAGGTATGGGAAAGGGACTTTTGACCAGCCTCTCCCCATTGGGTTCTTAGGGTCACCCACTTCCTCCCTAGATGTTGCCTCGACCGTCGGCTCGAGAGTCATTTGTGGGGAAGGTACCGAAGGGACATCAACGAGCTCCATGCCCACCGGTGCCCCTCGCGCGTTCACCCACCGAGGCTTATGTTGGTCGACTCATCTTCATAGGAAAGCCAGAGCACTGGTGATGAGGCTGCTGAGGTTGACACGATGGATTCATCAAAGCCCCTTGTGCGATTCATCAACCTTCGTGCTTCAATGGGATTAGCGAGCTCAGTCCCGTCAATGATCGGCTTCCTCCAATCTTGCTCACCAATGGCGTATACCTCCGGGAGCCCCTTCACCACTAGTTCTATAGGACCTCATAGAAGGTGCCAATGGGCCTCTCCACTTGAGTGCTGGCAGCCTTGGCCAGGATATCTACTTCAATATTGTCTGAACACAAGATGCTTTGAATAGTAATGCTACTGAAGTACTTCTCCATGGCTCAGATGAGGGCTAGGTACCTTATAAGCATTGGGTCCTTGGCTTGGTAACTCTAATCAATATGTCAGGCGATGAGCTAGGAATCGCTTTTCATAAGGAGTCTCTTGGCCTAGGATGCCCGAGCTTTGCATAACATGACTAGCAAGGCTTCATACTCCAATGTTGTTTGTGGCCTCGAAGTCCAGGTGAGCACAGTATAAAGTGTGTGTCCCACTTGGGATTTGAGGACCGCTCCCGCGCCCTCCAAGCACCAAGATCCATCAACGTAGATTATTTAGAGTAGGTCAGTTGATGGGACAGACATGGGTAGTTCTGTGAGGGTCCATTCCACGACAACGTCTGCCAACACCTGGGATTTGATTAACATGCAGGAAACAAATGTGATTGAAAACGGGGCCAGTTCGGCCACCCACTTCCCCACTCACCCGGATGCCTCCATGTTGCGAAGCATTTCATCAATGGGGAATGACGACGGTATCTAGATTTTGTGGGCCAAGAAGTAGTTCCAGAGCTTCCTGAAGGCCATGAGGATGGCGTAGGCGAGCTTCTCCAACTCAATGTACCTCACCTTAGCCCCTTGCAAAGCTTCAAACATGTAACACATGGGGTGTTGTTTCTTATCTTCTTCTTTGATCAGCATCGCGCTTACCACAACAGGGGTTGTCACTACGTAAGCAAGGTGACCCTCACCCTGCCTAGGGCTTTGTAGCAATGGGGAGACACAAGGTAGTTCTTTAGATCGTCGAGGCGGCTTGACTTTTGGTGGTCCACTCGAAGGCACCAGAGCCTCGCAGTATCTTGAAGAGAGCCCTCTCTCAGTCAAGTGAGATGATATGAATCACCCCAACCTCCACTTTTCCATTCCACCCACAAAGTTTTGAAATAGAACTATATATGGTTAAGTTCCCATGTCCGCCCTTGACCGTGGCACGGCTATTCGAATAGTTTTGACTCTGCGAGTTCGTACACATTCCCCACAAGAGACCCGCCAACTCATTGCCCCACATGATTCCTTAGTCATATGGTTGAGCAGCCGTCACGATGACTTTTCGAAATATCTAGCCTCTTTCGTCATCTCACCCTATGGGCTTATCCCACTTCAGGTGGGTCCCATCGTGCACGGATGTTTTCCACAATCACTAACGTGGCGGGCTCCACTTCCGCAGGCATTAGACAAAATGGAAAACTTCACCCTCCCTTGGTGTCCCTTTAGGTCTTCCCTTGCCCTTGCAGATCCACCCTATCCACTACCGGTGAGATGAGTCCGGGGTTTCGATAAATTTACTTAGCCAGTTGTAATTTACTGACTTGTGGTTGTCTTGCTTTTACAGGCTAACATGACAAGATCGGTCATTAGGGTTATCCGAGTGGTTCTTCCACATTCCATACTCTTTGTGCTTCCCCACCACAATACCACCCCAAATCAGCCACCCAGATACTAAGCAAGTTTGAGGATTTTGGGACATAAATAATACTTCCAAACATTTCACCAGTCATTCCCACCATGACTGCCCAAACCAGTTTCTCATGATTGAAAATGTTGATGATGCTTGGGGTATTTCAGCGCCCCCGAGCAGTACTAAGCATGGCGCATAATTAGGGACTTATTTTTGAAAGGTTACTATTATAATTTTTGCTAGGGCGACATGGTTCGTATAATCAATATTCAAATGGGGGTATAATATTAATCAAGGCAAACATTAGGCATATAACTAGAATCTTGAATTAAGCATGTATTTGCATATAAAATAATAGCATGCCATTTGATAATTTAAACAAAAGTAATTTGCGAAAATGTAGGTTCAACATGATCAAAGTATTGACTACTTTGGCGCGGTTTATCATGTGTCTTGAGCTCACACGATGCTTTCTCTGGAGCTTCTGATCCTTATCTTCACTTCGCTCTTGATCACGCTTGATCTCTTGATTCTTCAGGACTCCAATTGCTAATTACGTGCTAAACGACTGAACACGAATAAAAGCAAATAACTCAAAAGATCCGAATAAATCCAAATAATTTATTTTTATCTTTGTTATGAGTTAATGGTGATTCGAGGCAAGTTCGGTGGGAGAATACGATGACTCGATATTTTTATTAATAACCTCTTTTTATTTTTATTTTTGTATTTGTCAAGGAAGTTCCATGAGTCGAGTTAGACCTAAGATTCAGTGTACAAGATTAGAGGAGTATTGCGCCCATTTTCGGAGTTTATGCTATATATGATGCATATCATTCTTAGCTTATCGAATTAATTCATATTACTAGTAATTTGATATGTAGCATTTTATGCGACCCTAATTATTGGTTTATCTTATAGCATTCACATGTTGGTGAGATTATTTTGATGCTTGATGACCTAGGGTTGTTATATTTTAGCATCTGTATATTATTATGACCTTTTTATTAATATTTTAAATATTACAGCCACTTTATTTACTCATACATGATAAGTAAATAACTCTCAAATAATCCTATTTACATCTAATCGAGTTTATTAGCTTCCCAGAATTTGTTTCTAATTTTGTTTAAACTGAGTTGTATGGACAAGGCTGGGTATATAGGTCATATTTCAATAGTTGCAGTTTAGCAAATTATACCACTAAAATTTATTTCATAGAAGCATGTTAAATATTGGGCATATATCCCAAATTTATTTGAGGGTAGTCGTTAATTTTGTGCATTGATTTTATAACTAGTCATAATATCCAAAACCTTGACCTTTATTTGGAAGTTCTTTTTACTTGAGATCTTTACCAAATTTGAATACCAAACCAAAGGAATTCCTCTTTATTAATGCCTTTAATTACTATTTAGTCTTTGGGTTAATTATTCAATTAGTATTAATCATTCAGATATGACTAATCCAAATTTAAATCTTACATCATTACTTTTACACCCTATTTAAATTTTATGAGTTTCTCTAAACCATTTTATAAATTCAAATGAGCTTCAAAAATTATGATTTTGGTTCCTTTGGACAGATCTTGAATTTAGATGAATTTAGAAATTTGTTTCACCCAATTTGGAGTTAAAATGAATAAGTTATGCCCTTTTAAAGTTCTCAGTTCAATTAAATCGGGAAAACAATAAAATTCTGACAGGTGGGGCCCACAGCCGAATTTTAATTTTTCTTTTATCTGTGCCCATGACAGGTGGGGTTGGCTTGGTTTTAATTAAGGGGGCAGGGTCCACATGTAAGTGAGTGGTTTGGAATAATGACCGGTATTACCGTTAATCAAGTGTCTTAATCATTATCAGCAATAATGATGTCCTAACCGGCCACATAAGGTGTTGTCTTCCTCCGAGGAACGGTGAGCTCGCCACCGGCAGAGGAAGCGGCGGCTGGGCGTGGGCATCCCAAAATGGTTGCTCGCGCCCGCTCCACGGCTAATCGAAGATTTGGACAACTTCTACACATCACGGACATTCTAAGGGGGCTTCATGTCAAGGAAGGCTCGAATCTTTGCTGAGTTCACCTTAATCATGCGCTTGGACACCAGGAAGCCCAACAACTTCTTAGCTTGCACTCCAAAGATGTGTTTCTTTGGGTTTAGCTTCATGCCGGCCCGGCACAGGTTGTTGAAGGTTTCTTGGGGGTCAGCCATGTGCGCCCAGGCAAAGATGCCCTTGACCACAATGTCATCGACATAGGCTTCCACGTTGTGGCCAATCTGACGAGCAAGTGCCATGTAAATGAGTTTAGTAAAGGTGGCACCTGAGTTCTTTAGCCCAAACACCATCTAGACGTAGCATAACATCCTGGAGGGTGTGACGAAGCTAGTCTTCTCCTCGCCTTCCCTTACCACCCACACTTGGTGGTACCTCGAGTAAGCATCGAAGAAGCTCATGAGCCCGTACTCTGAAGTGGCATCAACTAGATGATCGATCCTAGGGACCGAGAAGTCACCCTTTGGGTATACGCGGTTTAGGTTAGTATAGTCCACGCACATGCGTCACCGCCCATTGGACTTCTCGACGAGAACCAGATTGGCAAGCCACTCTGGATGTACTACTTCCCGATCATGTTGGCATTTTGGAGTATCTCGACCTCCTTCTGGTGCTCGCCTGACATATTCTGGAGCTTTTGCTTGACGGGCTTGGCATTAAGCCTCACAGAAAGCTAGTGCTCGATGATCTAGCTAGTATGGCTTTTGCCACCTCTAGGTCGAGGTCCACGCCAAGCAGCATGATCCTGGTGGGGATCAACTTCTGAGAGGGGCTCAACCCTGGTTTCCCTATTAGGCATCAGCTTGGGGACCCACTTGCTAGAGGATGAGGCCTAGAACCCAGGCTCTACCCCTAGGACATTCGGGGTGATGGAGTGCATGTACCGAATTGCTTCTTAGATGTATTCTTCTATCTTTCCTCAAAAGATCTTGGTTGCCATACACAGTGATGACTCCCTCTGAGTAGCTTCATGCAGAGGTAGGCATGGTGAGGAACCGCCCCGAAGCGATTGTGGGCTGCCCTACCCAAGATCACATTGTAATTATACGGGATGTCAACAATATCGAAGACCACGCACTGCCATTGCCTGTGAGGAATCGGATTCCTTCCCACGCAGCTTGTCCGCTGTGTTGCGCGCCGGTGCACCTACCTATCAAGCCTAGGCAGCTCGATAGCAACTCGCCGCAGGGCGGCTTGGCGCTCTACCGCTCAAGCCGCCCGATTCAACAAATACCGCCACCCACCCCACTATCCACCCATCGTGCCACTCACCTCTCACGCGTCTAGCCTCTTGCCGAGCTACGGTGGCACGACAGGTGATACGTATCGTCTGCCGTGCCTTCTGAGTTTGGAGAAAGGAGCCATTTTGAAGAAAAAAAAGTGCTAAAGGGCTAAAATTAAAAAAAGTTACCACAGGGCAATATGTGTGAACAGTGAAAATTTTGCACAATCTTGTGTTGACATGGTTTTGCTGGAAATCTGGAATGTTTCTTTCCCACATTTCATGATCACAAATTCAATTTTCTTTCCCATAAAAATTAAAGAACAATAAGAACGGCGAATCACAAGAAAAACTGAGAGTAGTTGCTGGTAAAACGGAATATAGCGAAATTACCAGGTCAAGCAAGGGGATGCAACAATCAGTTCCCAGAAAAAAAAGGAAACAATTTACATAAATTGTGTTTCTTTCCTCGGACAACAACAATGCTCAAAGGAAGAATCAAGCGCATGGACACTTTATTGCACCGAGCAACGAATAGCTGATTATTTATTATACATCGGTTCCGAAATCAAATAGCAACGGGATATACTGGACAAGAAATTTCGAGGTCTTCATTTCTCAATCATTGTTTCGCCATTCTGAAAAATAGCCAGGGGTTCTCTGGATTCTAAATACAAAAACTCCTTGGTCTTTAAGACTGCAGGAAACTAGCATACTTGGCACCAAGGAAGAGCCTCTGCACACAGAGCAGCGCATTCTTTCTCACTTCGGCATTCTCGTGGTTCATGAGCTTCATGACTCGGTCCTTCGCCTTGAGGTCTGCCACCACTATGCGGCCGGAAGGGTGGTACTGAAGGAACTGTGAGAGATCGTAGCAGGCAACCGCAAGAGCAGTGGTGTCGGTTGATGTGTCGATAATTGTCATAAGGACACGTAGAATCTGCAAATTTGTAAAAGTGTCACTCCGAAACAATTACAGAAAAACTAGACTTCATTTCATTAAACAAATATTACGCAAAGCTTGGTTGGTGCTAACTGTGAACAGTCAATAACAGCATGCTATTGGGTGTCATAAACGCAGCTGGGCTGGAGGCAAATACTGTCTGTAATCTGTATATCCACTTTGTCTATGCATACTAGACAAAGGGTCTATTTATATTGGCTTCTGCTTCTGACTTCTGCTTTCAAAAACCGAAGCCAATACGAATGCCTCAACTTCTATAAGTCGTTTCTATCAGCCACTGTTATTCATTAGAATATGCACTTTCACATATTGTAACATACTTTGTATTTTATTATATCACGATTCCGTAAATCACATGATGGTCCGAATGTTGTAGTGTCTTTCATTGCTTCGTCTTTCTTACATAATACACTACTATTTATCAGCCACTATTATTTATCAGCCACTACTATTCATCAGCTACAACCAAAAGCCATCAGCAGAAGCCAAATATGAACAAGCCCAAAAAGAAGTTCAGACATTTAATTAACCCTATGGAAGGGCACTAGAACCAGAAGTGTTGAGTACATGCTACCTAGGGTGTTTGGTACAATAGTGTCTTAACATGCTTCACTGGAAGCATCGAAAAATATCAGCGGAGAACTGGACCAAATTTAAATTGGATTGTTTTTGTTGTTCACTTTAGATTAGATAAGCACTTAGCTCCTGAAATGCCAAGGAAGCAAGTATGAAAAACCTCCTAAAGTTTTACTGGCAGTCCCACAAGATGTTCATTTGTATATTTTTCATTTAAGAAAGGATAGAGCATACCTGGAAATCATTTTCTTCAAAGTTGTTAATATTCTCCCGCCAGAAACTTGGGTCTTTGTGCATTGGAGACCAGTCAAGATGGCCAAGAAGAACTTGCTGTTTGTACTTCTCAAATGAACTCAACTTCTTAAGGTTGTCTTTGAGCCCTATTTCTAATTGACTCAGTGCATCTAACAAATCCTGGGTGCAAGGGTATAGCAAAATGTCATCAGTTCAAAAGAGGTTACAAGACAAGCTCAACTGAATATATAAATTAGATAGTTCCACAAAAATTATACTTGCATTGGTTTCTCAAGTTCCACACAAATTTATTGTAGACACTAAAATCTCTCTGATGCTGCAATCAAGGCAACTTTATCATACCGTACTACAGACAATGGAAACGTGTGTGTTTTGCAAGCAACTCTTTGTAGTGTGAACACTTAACAAGCAAGTTGCTCCATTCAATTCCAAGGTTGGCATGGGGAGTTGGGGACCAGATCAAGTAAAAGTTCAGCAAATACAAAAAGAGACTAACAAGTAAGGGTCTCATTTTGCAGTTTACAGTTCAAAGTAACAAAGTCAAGATTGATGCTGAAAATTTGAGGAAAATTAAAAATATATCATTTTTTACTTTACTGGACCCATAAAAGGGTACTATTTCAGATGGTTCATTTTTACAAAATCATATGACTGCCTTTTAGCAATTGCCTAAAACAATTGCTCAAACAATGCTTCGGATATAACGGTTTCATGCACACTTTCTATGGAATGCGTAAAAATCAAAAGGTTTGGTAAGCTCCTCACCTCATCAGCCCATGCTTGAGCTTTCAAATTCTGTACTATCTGTGGCAATCCAAGATCAATCATTTGGGCAGCAAATGCACCCTTTGCCAGCAAATTACGGAAGGACATGACAACAACTCTCACAACCTTAAAAAAATTAGAAAAAAGGCATCATTATGTTGAAATTTTTTATATGAAATAAATGTGCTAACATAATATTCCAAGAGAACTTCAAAGCTCACCTTCTCTTTAGTAGAACCTTTGACAACCTCTACGAGTCTTGGCATAACCCTTGTAGTGGACAAGTAATCAACTGCTGCGTCATAAAAGGATAAAAGCCAGATGCAGAGGCAAGTTTCATAGAGAAGCTGCACAAGATACAAGGGGTAAACAGAAGATTAGCAAATTAGTTAACAAATTACAAAAGAGGAAACAATTATGCTTGTTATGTATAATTGGACTGCTTAAAATCTTGATAAATGAGACATATCTCCACAAATATAATTGCCCTGATAAATCAAATCAGCTCATTGGTGCTCAAAAAGTGGCTTGGAGACATGCATGCATCCAAAAAATTTAACAAGGAAAGCGTGAGCAATTTGAGCACAGAAAGTTCAACTTAGGCTCTTGACATAAAACAATTTGCTTATTACCATTTTATATGATTAAGGGCCTCAGCAATCACCTGAATTGACTGTTGTGTGGAAGCTGGAGATATTAAAGGAATGAGCTGTTTTACACCATCTGGCTGAACAAATAAAGTTCTAACATATGGCTCTCTTAGCAAAGTGGCGAGGCAATGGATAGCAGTAGGAACAGAACAGTTTGGGTGGGTAGGATTCCTCAGCTGCAAAACACACCATAACTCAAAAAGTTTAGAACTCCTTAACACTAGTTTCATAGCACAATATATGCCAAGCAATAATAAACTAGACTGTTTCGCCAGTTCTGACCTGAGAACATAGCCAATCAACCAAACCTCTCAACACATCATGAGTTGATGTAAGCTTGCTCTTTGAATTTGAAGCCTCTCCATTTCGAACCATGCCATTCTGAAGCTTAGGCCGCGCGCTATAATCATAATAAAGTTAGATTGTCCAGAAAAGGAAATATCACGTAATAATCATTTGAATATTAACAGAGCATACCTTATTATAAGGGTCAATATATTACAACCTTTTTCTTGTACGAACCAGTTGCCCTTCCAGAGCAATCTGAAAATGGTAATTTTGTGAGCTAAATATGACAGCCAAAGAACAAACTAAGGGAAAAAAAAAAGAACTGGCAAAAACAGAAGCATATGAACTATGGGATCAGCTCATCCCAGTTGGGACTTGGGATGGTGCAAGATCAAGTGTTTGGTTGATGGGATGTCCTAATATCGAGGTTGGTTCAATGATTGGATGCCTGGGATCCTAGACGATATGAAGTCTTGGGGGGGTTGGAGAGGAATTGGCATTATCAATTCACACCATCTTGGATGGCACCACATGGACTGCCACCATATGTCAAATGTTGATAAGGACAGTGAGGTCCATGGATGACACGGCGTCGCCTATTCGTCCACTTGGCATCACCTAGGCGTCATGGCGGTGTAGGGAGGACGCCATGGAGGTCCGCCTCGCCTAGGCAAAGCTAGGTGAGCGGTCATCCACGGCATCGCCAAGGCGTCTACGACGAAATCCTGGGTGGCCACCTTGCCAGGTGAGTGTGAGGTGAGAACTGAGGAGAGACCGAGCGCCCGAGCGGTATTAAGTGAAGTGAAGCGGTACTGGAGAGTCGAGACTCACTCTCACTGCAGCAGCGAGCGAACAGAAGGCGACCCAGGTGGAACCCTAGCCGCCGCCGTGATCCCTCCGGCGAACTTCCCTCCCTCCACTCCCTCCGCCAGCAGCCAAGGAGTCGATCCGCACTTCCGCACCTCCTCTACTCCCAGATCTCAACCTCAAGCCGATCATCCAGATCGTCAATCTGTGCGGCGTTGACGTTAACGACGTCGGCGTGTCCCAGAGTGAGAGGTTCCGCGCCGTGGTCTCCAACGGCGCCGCCACCTCACCCGTGTTGTTCGCCGCACAGCTGAGTGACCTAGCGCACTCTGGCCTCCTCCGCCGCACGTGTGCAGCTCCTCAAGTACGTCATCAACAACGTCAGGGCCAAAAGATTTGATTCCACCTCCGCCTTCCCTTTTACCTTTGTTGTGCTTCACTGCTTTGCTTGAATCTAAAATCTACATCCATTTTGTTCGTTGTACCACGCATGGACGACGCCATGGCGCCTAGCAGTCGCCGTTGTCACCAAGTCCGCCGTGAGAACCATGGTGAGGTCAACTAAAGGCCCCTTTGGTTTGAGGAATAACCTCATCCTAGAATCATCCAGTCCAATACGATTTTGCTTCGTTAGTGGAATGCAACCATCTGATCCAAAAAAGTTTTGATTGGTTAGTGGAATGGATTGACTCCTTCAATTCATTCCATAAGTGGAAGAAATTACTAGGATTTGTGGAAACAAGATCTGTTGTATGACCCTGTTCCACTTGACAAAATTTGTTGAATTTCTCTAGCCAATCCAAGATGGATGTACTCATCCTAGCATGAAGGTATTCCTCAAACCAGACAGACGAAGAGGTACAGAAGGTGCCCTGGATTTGTCATCCACCAAATGCCTTTTCAAAAGGAAGTAATGCACAAGAAACCTGTTGAAGCCTATGTTGGTCTATTTGTAGTTTTGTACAGTGAATGAGGTGTGCAGACTTTGAGATGACAAAAACACATAATAGAAGAATTAAGCAAATCTTGAGTACTTAACTTAGGAAAGGCTCATAAATGTCTTCACCAGAAAGAGATTTGTCATAGAACAGTGCTGCTCGTTTAGGATTAGCTGAAAACAAAGGCAATTATTTAACATATATAACACTAACAAAAAGTTTAACGAAGTGGCTGAGTAGTTGCCCACCTGCAAGCATTTCACCAATGAGGGCAAGCACATATTCCACAGTCTCTTCCTTGGAAATGTTCCGCAAGATATTCAGAAAAACTCGAACATAGGATGGCCCATCCTGTAAGCATAGAATTTCCAAGGAGCCATTGTATTACAAAACTATTTACAAATACAAATTTTGGATTTAGCCAAACAGTAGTGGACAAATTGGCAAAAATCAGTTGAACCAAAAATAGAAGGCATTATAGACAGTCATGATTCTTTGGAAGGAGAAAAAATACAACTAAATTCTGTTTAAAAGCGGACCTCTTAAGTGTTGAACATTTGTTTAACAGACTGAATCCTATCATCTCATCACATGTAAGCTAAAAACAGTGTCTGGAACCCAAATCCATAACAGAAATATGAAAGCTCATTGAAGAGTAAGAAAAGAAAAACAATTGTGATCTGACGATGGTGTTTAAGCTCTTTTACCCACAAAAACAATTGTGATCTGACGATGGTGTTTAAGCTCTTTTACCCACAAAAACAATTGTGATCTGACGATGGTGTTTAAGCTCTTTTACCCACACAAATGATTTAGGATGGTAAGCCACTCACCTCATCAAGCAGAGGACCTCTCTGACTTTCTGGTTTGTGGTCATAACGCCGTAAAAGCTGAAGGCATGTCGAAGAAATCAGCTTAGTTGACATATATGACTCCCATGGAATGTCCCGCTTGAGAACCTTGAAATACAAAAGCAGAATCCAGATCATTAATACAACGTAAACTTTTCCCTTAATGTAATGCAACTCAAAGGTCTGTGATACTTGCAAAGCTTTCATGAAAAAACAACCTTAGCTAATAGCTAACAAGGGGCACAGACAAGTGTTATTGCAATGCTAGAAAATTATACCTTTTGCATTAGCTTGATCAACAAAAATCGATAGTATCAGAAGTTCAGTACCTAATACTAAAATATTACAAAGGACATGATGTATATCCATGACAGAAAGTATATCAACAGGTTCATTGTTTCAAAGAGCCAAGATTCATCTTGGAACAAGGAAACAGGAAGATGTTGCCCAACGAAAAAATAAGCCGTAATGATACTATGCTATTCCCCCATTTGTTGGCTGGGTTCTTTTGAGTTTAAAGTTGGCTTATGCTTGTACTTCTATAGTAACTAACTTTTAAACGGTTCATTTTTTCAAGGTATGGTTAATAGGAAAATTATAGTAAAAAGTGTATTGAGTTCAGCTGTATCGGCTAAAATCGCATGCAACTATTTTACTCTACGTACTGCCTCTCGCGAACAACCAGAATTCAAATATTTAAACCATAAGCCATCAGCCCAAAAGAATCCACCCGTTATTTACTACTCTGTCCCATCAAAGTTAAACTTTATGTGTTATTGTCATACAAACACAAGAAGAGGAGGCATCCATAACGAGCAGGCATATCTGTTTCAATCTCCACTGAACAAGGACAGATTCACGTAAAATGTTAGCACGGACTCATATAATACTTCATTATCCCTGCAGTTTAGGAATGCATCCTTTTGACACAATGATAGTAGATTCTGTCCTAGATTGTTCCTCACCCATAGAGAAACAGCAATACCATTTTTTTCCTTTTAACTAAAAAGATGCCCACCATGACAGGTGCAGTTTGGACAGAACTCAATCAATTCACCGTGTTTAGAGTAGCATTAGGACAGGGCCACCGTAAAATGTCAGCCTAAGTTGCAACAAAAGCATCCATGGAGGTGAAAGAAACTTATCTATTTCCTAAATCCATTACAGCAGAACATACTTTTACATTAATCCTGCGATCCTTCGCTCCGTTCAATTACACAAAAGAATCGATAGTGAAAAGTCTGCTCACTTCCAAACACCATTACAACAGCATCTACTTTTATTCCGATTCCACGGTCGTTTGCACTGTGTAATCGCAAGGCACACACCGAACAAATCGTAATGACAACACGCTGACACGCAGAAGCTAGCAAGCATCAACACTAGAACAGGGTTCAGCAAAGCACAACTGAATTTGTCGGGAAGGCAAATAAAAAATCCCAATCACTGACCTGCTCCGTGGTGAGCTCGGCGCGATCCATCGCAGCAGGTCAAACACCGCCCCGGCACCCACCTGCAAAACCAAACCATCCGCACCCCGGATCAGATCAAGAGCCCCTTTCTCCGCTCGCAGATCCGATCGAAGCCCCCGCCCCAAAAAAACCAATAAAATCCAGCGAAAACCGCACGGATCGAAGAGGAATCGACGCCGCGCGAGGGATTCGAACGAGGAGGGGCGGGAGGAATCGGGAGGGAGATCGCTGTGCTGCTCACCTGGCGTGATGGGCGAGTGGAGGGATCGGGAGATTCGAGACGATGGGGAAGAAGGGAGGAGAGATCTGAGAGAGACGGGAAATCAGAGATGAGCGAGAGAATGGGGCTTCCCTGTCCCTTCTCCCTATTCCCCTCCCTATTTCCTCAATCTAAACCACTCATATCTCATCCAATGGCTATTTTTTTTATATTTTCACCATTTACCTATCCATAATAAATAATAAAAATACAGGAAAAATAAAATTTATTTTTATTATAATTTTTACAGAAAATAAATGTAAAAATATAATAAAATAAATTTTATTTTTTCTGTATTTTTATTATTATAATTTCTGTAAAAATATAATAAAATAAATTTTATTTTTCTGTATTTTTTATTATTTATTATGGATGGCCAAATGGTGAAAATATAAAAAAAACTAGTCATTGATGAGATATGAGTGGTGTAGATTGAGGAATAGGGAGGAATAGGAAGAAGACAGAAGCCCCATTCGAGCGAGAGACGAGTGGCCGCCGAGGCCTTTGGGGTGGGGCCCACGTTACATACGTGGCCATGTGGTGCCTGTTTGCCTCCGTCACGCGACTCTTAAAGCACTAGTAACTTCTTCCCTCCCTTGTCGCCGTGGACCAGCTCCGCCGCCGCCTCCACCACCGGCCTCGAAGGAGGCGCGCTGCTGTCATGCGCAGCTTGAGCAGAGCCTCGTCGGCGCACTGCGTCGACGGGTCAGTGGGAGGAGGCCTCTCCGCGTTTCCGCAAGGTGCCGGTGTTGTTTCCCTTCTTTTTCGCCCGAAACTCTGAAAGTACTGCGTTCGATCGAAATCTTGCAGTGGCTCGTTGCCCTTTGTATACGAGAACATGATCTGAAGGATTTGGTCCTGAATCATTCAGCTAGTAAGGCATTCAGTTGGAAGATGACCTGCATCAAATCCTTGCACGCATTACAATTTTCAGGAGCGCGTTCAGGCGAACTCGTACTGTCACTGGGTGGCTCGGTCCATGTAGTCACATCTTGTATGTTCAGTTGTTGTATGCATGAATTGGTATCACACTATCACGTAGAGCATTCGTAAAGAAGCTAAAAGCAACTAAAAAAAGATGATATTGAATTATGAATAGGTTCACAACTCACAAGTTCATTGCGCCTCTTTGTTCAACTTCAACACAAAATTGAGTCTTTTTCCCCGTCAGTTTTGTCAAATTGACATGTATCTTTGTATGCTCACTAAACAAAGATTTTGCCACACTAGAGCAATAGAGTTCTTTCTCAACAAAAAAGAAAAGATATTTTCACTGAAACACATAAGTTCTCTAATATGAGTTTCTTCGAGTTATTGTTCTCAAGAGTCTCAAATGCTTGGGACCTCCACAATACTGGACAGTATGTTCCTCAGCTCGACCAGCACAACATCCTGGTCACCCTTCACCTACACATGGAGAGAAAGAGAAGTAGCCACCTTATCAGAAGATTAACAAGAAGAGGCTTAACAGCTCAGTAAAATCTGCAACCTTGTGCTGTAGCCAAAACTTTTGGGAATAAATACTTTACCTCTATGGAGAAGAAACTCTCTGCATAGCCATAGAAGGTGATGGTGTTCAGGCTGAGCACTTGCACATTGTAGCTGCAGAGTGCTTCCAGCACCTTGGTGAAGAGGCCTGCAGTTTTGGTCCAAAAGATCTTGAGATTGTACTTGCATGACCCCAGAGGTATCAACTCCACCTGACCCTGTGGACATGCGCAGCTTGGTGAGTTTGTGAGGAATTAATCAGCAGGGTATCAGAGCTAAACTTTGGCGGAAAAATCAGCGATGAATCAGTGTCCGATACTTTTCTGGTTTTGAGCTTTTTTAAAACTATGTTCATTTTGTGAAACTTTCACAGATTGAAATTACACGGATTTTCTCGAAAATGCCATGGCTAGTCTATTAGACCAAATTAAGTTGGGACTGTTCACTTTTAATTGTTTAGCTATGTTCAGGAGTCTATTCGAACAAACTAAGCTAGATAATTTTCAGCATTTGCCAGTGACCATCAAAATAGTAAAAGTAGTAAATCAGTATGGCGGAAAATTGTCATAAGGTTGGGCGATCATATTTTACGGAATGCGGCATTGCTTGATCTGAATTTCAAGTCCCAGAGATGCACAATGGTTGATCCTACCTCTCAAGAAAAAAACAATGGTAGATCCTAAAGATCTAAAGCCCAATGCTGTACTAAAACTCTCCTTCAACCCCTTGAACTACTCTAGTACCGGCAGTATTCACATTTCATAGCAGCAGCTACTACCTGGTAATGGATGTTCTCGGTGGGGGCGAAAGATTCAGAACACGACGAGCTGCTTTGCTTCTCCCAAGCCTCACCGGGTAAGTCGGCGAGCTCGCGCTGCAGTTCAAGAACTTCGTTCTGGAGCTTCTTGATGTGATCGATCGCGTCCGACAGGGTGGACTCCTTGCTCATCTGCAAACACCAGACAAATTAACCATTGGAACATATCAGGAATGATAACTGAATTTTCTCCCAAGAAGAAACGTGCAGTTAAGACAATTTTTTCCCTTGTGTGTGCTCAAATACATGGGACAAGACATGTCAGGAAAACAGAAACAATTTCCTGTCTAATTATTAGTTGTATGATATGATCAGTGTATCACTGATTCACTGATGGGTGGGAAGCACGCATTACCTTGGTGATCTTGGGCACGACGGCCCTGAGCGCCAGGATGTTGTTGTTGAGCCTGCCCCTCCTCCTCCTCTCGGCCTCCAGGTTCTTGGACTTGTACTCCGTGGTCACCTCCGCTGCCGCCGGCTTCTGCCCCCCGTCACTCTCCTCGCCTCCGCCGCTGAAGTTGAACACCGACTCGACGAAGTCCTCCACCTTCACCTCGTCGCCGCCGCGTGCCCTCGGACGGCGCGGCATTGCTGCCAGCTGCTGCAAGGCAAGGGAAGAAATGTCTGCCTAGCTCCCGGTCTCCCACCGAACGAGAAGACGTTCAGTGCAGACTCACTCGCCCAGTGCCTAAAATCGCTCTCTCTCTCTCTCCTCCCTCTCCTGTGACTTATGGGCTTGCACTTGCAGTGGCTTATAAGGATGGGGAGGCTAAGGAATCTCATGAGAAAAAGCAACGCAAAGGAAGGGCTTGAACGCAAGTGAGATGCTCCTTTCCGTTCGGTTCTGTCCTCTTCTCCCTCCTCGTGCCTGTGGGGAGGGAGGGAGTTGGTTGCAGCGGCATGCGCCTGATGGGTTGCCCGGTTGGTTATCCTATTGACTCACTGACACTAAGAGTGAATGAATGATAGTACAGTTCTTGCCTTAGTCCTTGGCTTTGCCATTCGGTAACTGAAAAGAGAAGTGAAGTTTCAGGTGTGGTCGGGTCATCTGCATTCAGGATTCAGGAAAGGTCATGGGAATTCAGAAAAGAAATGAAGATTTATTTTTCGAGAACGAGGAGTGAAGATATTGATCATGGGGCCTGTTTGGCAACGACTGCGGCTTATGGTTTTTGTCTGAAATTTTTGAATTTTGGTTGTTTACGGTACAGATTACGGAGAGAGATACTCACTTGCGATTTTGGATGGTACAAATGTTAAGCTTTTAACATGTACATTGTTTAACCTGTAGACCCCGTCTTGAAAAATACCCCGTTTGAAAGTTAGATACTGTAGCAAAAACCAAAAGCCACCGGCTTGAGAGGAAAAGAACAGGGTAGAATCATGAAGATATCAAGCATATGGAGATGTGCACAAATGATAGTACAGCAAGATCTCTGAAGCTTTTTCCGATCTGGTACAGTAGCTGCAAGTTGCTGCAGCGATAGTATTTGGCAGTAAGAGTAGCGTGTGCTTTGATTGGAAGGGACTCTCTACAGTCTGCGTTGTTTTGGCAATTTGGTAACTGAAAGATGTAATGCTGGCAGTGGAGGTGTGGCTGAGTCAGTGTACTGTACTGTGTGCATTCAGGCAGGGTCATGGAATTCTCAAAAGGAAGAAAGGTACAGGCATATTGTGTACTGCACAAATGATACAGCAAGATCTCTGAAACTTTACCTTCCCTCTTGTCAGTCCTGATTTCTTTCTGGTACGGTAGCTGCATTTCAACGAGTACATAAGATACCAATCCATCAAGGTGTTTTCTTTTCGGTTCCGCTCATGTTTTATACCTGTGACATATGGTTTTTTACGAATCAAATATCGATAAGTTTATAAACCGTTTTGAAAAACTTGTACCAATAAGTCGTTTCGAAACAATAGCAAAAATCGTTCTATTTATTTATTCAAAGAAACCATAAGCATCATGCTAAAAAGAACCGACATATGTCGTGTATAAACAACCCAGAAACCAAAGCCCTGCCAGTAACAACTCCATGTTAAGGTTAGAATAAGATTGTTATTTATTTCCTTATATGTCTTGATTTTCTTATCTGTATATGATATATTCCTCTATATATCCTCTTGTACTCTCTATATATATTGCTTTTAGGCCTTATAAATATACACATAATATTTATAACATGGTATCAGAGCAAAGATTCTGACCTTGTTCTTCTCTGCCTCGCCGCCACCGTCCGGCCGCTCTCCTGCCGCCACCGCCGCCGCTCCGTCGCCTGCCGCCACCGCCCCGCCACCTTCGCCCGAGCCGCCGCCACCATGGGACACCTCTTCTCGTCGTCATTGCCATTGCTCGTCGTCCGGACACCTCCACCCGAGCCACCGCCGCCGCCAGCCACTCGCCTCGCCTTGCCGCCGCCGAGCCGCCGCCGCCAGCCATCGCCGCCCGCCTCCGGATCCGGTCGTTGCCATCTTGTCCGTCGCCAGATCCGGCTTCCTAGGGCACCTATCCGTCTGCCGCCGACGCCGAAAGCCGCCACGGATCCGGCCAGATTGGCGCTTCGGGCCTCCTCGCCGAGCCGCCGCCGATGCCGCCGAGCCGCCGCCGATCCGGCCAGATTAGCGCTTCCGGCCTCCTCGCCGAGCCGCCGCCGCCGCCGAGCCGTCACCGATCCGGCGGATCAGCGCTTCGGCGCCGATCCATCGTCGCCGGTCCCGCCACCACTCCATCGCCCCCGCCGCTTTGTTGGTCTCCCGCCCGCCTATTTTGTAGTTTTGCCAAGAAGCGAATGAGTGAGCAACCCGATATATATATATTTATGTAGTTTTGTAAAAAAAGGTGTGTGTGTGTGTATATATATATATATATATATGGATACGATCTAGTGTTAATGCCTATTTGGGTGCTAACATGCTAATGCCGCCAGATCGTTAGATCGCCCTCGCACACGGATCCTCGAGGATGGAAGCACCCAATCCACTTATGCAATTTTGCCATAAACCCCTCGCCACCCAATCATTTTTTCCTCCCCGCCTCAACTCCCTTCTCCACGCGACGTCGATCTCCCTCCCGCGACGGTTTCTTCATCACCTCACGCCGATTTCTCCCGCACGGAGTTGGTCGCCGCCTCCCCGCCCCGCCTCCTCGGCCCACTGCCGCCCTCTCCCCTCCACCACCACGCCACCCTCTCGCCTGCACCACCGCCGCCTCTTCGGGTTTGGGTGACGGCGCCCCTCCCGGCCCCCGGCGCCACCGTTGTTTAGTGATGAATGGCGTGAGGCGATGGAAGGCGGTGGTTGATGATGAACGGCGGCGCGCCAGGGCCGAGGGGGGCGCTGCCGCCATCCGAACCCAAAAGAGGCGGGCGGGCGGGCGAGGGTGGCGTGGTGGTGGAGGCAGGGAGGGGTGGCACCGATGGAGGCCGGGGAGGATGGGCCGGGAGGCGGTTCACACCGCGGTTGAGGAGGCGGCGGTGAGGTGGCGCGACCGACTCGATGGCGTGAGGCGATGAAGAAATCGCCACGTGGGAGGGAGATCAAACGTCGCGGGGGAGAAGGGAGTTGAGGTGGGGGAGGAAAAATGATGGGAGGTGGGGGGGTTTTGGCAAAATTGTATAAGTGGATTGGATGTTTCCACCCTCAAGGATCCAGGCCGTAGGGGCAGATCTAACGATCCTGAGCGGCATTAGCATGTTAGCACCCAAATAAACATTAGCACTAGATATGTTCCCCCATATATACATATATATATATATACTAGTTATGTACCCGTGCGTTACAACGAAACTCAATTGCATATATAGATAATCATGCTATAAAAAGAGTTGTTCTGATCGATTGGAAAGTAGAGGTGAGAAGTTGAGAGAATAGAGCGGTTAGAGAAGAATGGATGTCCAACCATCAACGCGTGGGAGGGGTGGGTGGGCCCACACGCCAGACAAAGTATCTTTTTTTGTCAAGAGAGGTGGGAAGGGTGGGAGAGGCCGCATCAACCACCAACTCCTTTTTTTAGAATAGTAAAGATATATATATACACACACACACAAGTGTTTCATGCACCTAGGTGCATAGGCACCCATATCAATACCTATTGATGTGCTTTGAGATTTGTGATATTTGACGTGGGTATCTTCACATACCCATAAAAAAGTATATTTGAGATATCAAACTCCCAAAAACTAAATTTAACTTCAGTTTAATTAGTTCGAGCTACTTTCATGGTATATACTCACTGCAGTCACATTAAATTCAAAAGTAGTTCAAAACTCACTTACCATAAATATATCAAGAGTATAAAATATTTTCATACATAAACTCCAAAAAAATTATCAATCATACATGTGTATCGGATGGTTCTTGATGTAGGTGCCTAGGCACCCAGGTGCCTTATGTAATTTTCCTATATATATATATTGTATAAATAACAGGGGCACCGTGGTGTCTGGGCACCAAGTCTCCCTGCCTTTGGATTGCTTTTAGATGCGTGCTAGTTTATTGAGACTTTTCATTCATGATTGATTTACCATGCATGATATATTATATACCATTACACTAGCACGCATCTAAAAGCAATCCAAAGACAGAGAGTGATATTATATATATATATATATATATATATATATATATATATATATATATATATATATATATATAAAAATCTTTTCTACACCCGGTGTAGTTACTCCCACCTCTAATATACCACCTAAACAAACATAAAATACTCCTTTATCACTTTAGGTATACTCGTATAGTAATTATAAGATACTCCAGCAGAACCACAAGAAAAATTACAAGGAAACCATAGTTTTACCATATTTTAGAAATACCTTCATATACACACATAAAAGGAGTATGTCTAAAAAATATACATACTACCTCCGAAAATTGTTCATACCACCTAGATAGTCTTAAATACTGTATACTACATGTACATACCTCCGATTACAAAGATACTTCTAACGTTGTGAGATACGACATAGGTTCATTTCTTACTTCATTTAACCAAATTAGACCCCGATATAATCCTAAACCTAAACCTAATTTGGTTTAAGCCAATTTTTGTTCGCCAAAATCCAACAGACTTATAAATAGCCTTTTAGATCGTTTTAACTCCGCAAAGCTCGCTGTCAACCCTATTAGCATGAACAATCTCCAATAAAAATCCTAGCTAAACAAATAGTATTTCCAATCTAAACCAGATGTCATACCAATTTAGAATTTGATTGCCCTAGACTCGATACAGTTCACCCAAAACCCAATTAGCATATTTATATTCATTTTAACCATTTCGACCTCCTGAAGACCATACTCAGCTCCATTTAGCCAAAATAAACTCTGTGAAACCTACATGAGTAACCCAACCCTGTATACAGCTCAAGCTGATAATGTTCCAAATCAGTACTATATCGACCTATCATTGTTCAAAGGAATCCGCATAGTCCAAACATAACCACCTCGAACCCATTTAACCTTATTATACCCTTTTGACCATTTCGAACCCATTCTTACCATTTTAGTTTCACTTCACCAAACTAAACGCCGATAAAGCCTAAACCAAGCCAAGACCATTATAGCAACCTAGCCAAGATCAGATTGGAGAGGCATAATGTGGAAAGAAGAGGTGGCTCTGATACCATGTAAAAGCACACCTGAGAAGATTGATTTTGGACTTGCACAACCAGAACAGAGGTGCTGCACCGGTTTATACTAGAATCTGAACTTTGCCGGATAGGAAACAGTGCTAACAAAATCAGGAAACTTACAACAGACAGATCAAGATATGTGATACCATCGCAATTTCTAAGATACGTTTCTATCTCTAACTAACTGTACAAGGAAACTAGAGATGGAGAAGAATACGAATACAATATGAATACGTTTCTTCCAACAGTCTGAAAGTCCTTTCCATGACTTCAGAAAGAAACATGCAAGGCGAGTGATGCAAAAAGTAAGAGAGAATAAATAGCAGTGGCTAAAAGAAGTGATTTTTAGAAGAAAGAGGCAGTGATGCAAAACGTGAGAAAGAGACGTGTGATAGAAACGAGAGGAGTGAGATAGCTGATACATATGTGACACAAGCATGGCCTTAGTTTGTTACCACTTACCACAGTATGTGGAATCAAAGTCGCATAGGTAGGAAGGAACACCCTCCCTTCCGCGGTTCCAATACCACTGACCAGTCCTAATCCTTTTTTTTTTGAGAGAGTCCTAACTCCAAATCCTAATTGCTAGTAGCAATCTTCACAGGCGTTTTTTCATTAGGTAAGAAGCAGGCAGGCCGGTTTTTTTTTTTTTTTGTGCCGTGGCTCTATTCATGGGCCGGACCAACGAATGGAAAACGCGTGATTTTTTTTATCCTACGCATTAAAAGGCAGCCCACAAGCAGTGCCGCCTTCCTGCCTTCCAGGTAAAGCCAGCTGCGTGCGCGACCTCTCCAGAAACTACCCCAAAACCAAACCCCGACCACCGCCTCGTCGCTTCCATCCACGATCGACGCCTCGGACCTCGCCTCTCGCCTTCTCGCCGCGCGCGATGGTGTCCGACGCCGCGGCGATGGCCGTCGTGAAGGCGGCGCGGCCCGCCTTCCGCGGCGCCCACGACGGCGTCGCTTTCGCCGCCAACGCCGCCTTCCTCGCCGCCGGCTACTCCCTCTGCGCCGTCGGGCCCGACGCGCTCACAGACCCCCCGCCCTCAGGTGTGCTCCGCCGTCGTCCCTCGCTAGCCTTAGGAGGCCCTAGGGTTCCTTATGTGGTTTCTGATGCGATCATGGACGTCGTTTACTGGTTAGGTTTTGCCGTCAAGCTTACGGTTCACACATGTACATCGCTTTTAGGCTGAAGTTTTTGGTTTGGAATACATGTGGGTGGATGTAGAAGTTATACTTCGTTTAGATTTAGGTGTTTATGGTGTAAGGCTCTGAACTTGTAGCCATTATGCTGCTTAGTGCTTGATTTACTTTGCGAATCAAACCACCGACTTATAGAAAATTTCTAGAGGCTCTACTGGATTGTATAGGTCTCTTCCCTAGAGCTTAGGGTTTGTGCACTCTGGTGGTCATGGAAAAATTATGTGATCAAATGGGTCTCCAAGTTGTTTATGCGTTTATATGCATTCATCACAAATTACGGCAGTTAATTTAATCCACACACTTGAGTGAAAATTTTATTTCTGAATTAGTAATCTGCAAGTGTGAATGAAATCCAATAATCTGTAATTTCCCGCAATAAATCTTAGGCTTCAGACTTTGATGTCTGAATTATTCATGCAGTTGTGGTATAGCAGCTAGGCGGGCCACTAAGTGGAAAAATTATATGATGAAGTGAATATGTTGTTTAGTTTATGACTGTGTAGCTGATTCCAAATCTCGTGTCTTGAAACTTTGAGTGATGCTAGTTCTCAATCATTTTTTTTAAATTGTTGTTGTGAGATCAAAGAGAAACATGACTTAAGGCTTTAAGCAAAGTTCTGAACTGTCATGTAATTGATAGTTTTGATTTATCCAAGTGATGATTGTATTGTGCTTAGTTTTAGGCGATGAGGAGGTGGGGATTGATGGGTGGAACAGCATGGACAACTGCTATGCCTTCCTATACGTCAAGGAGGAGAAGGGCAAGAAGAAACACATTTTAATGAAATGCCTTGTGATTGGTGACTTCCTTACCATTGATGTCGTGGATGTCGAGGCACAAGAGAAGGAACCTTGCCATGTCCAGATCAAGTATGCTTTAATCTTGCGACTTTGTATTTTGTTTTGAACCATTGTTTGGTTTTGGGAGGATTAATTTGCTTCCATAACACAATATCTAATGAACAGTAGCAGCACTAGAATACAAATAGGTGTTCAACTGTTAATCTATATAATGATACTTGTGTTAACCAGAAAGTATAGTTTGTAATCATAGGCCTTATGTAGTAATTAACAAAAAATTCTGGTAAAAAGACGCTTTCCTGTATTAAGCAGCTTTATTTGTGCTAACAATCATTACATAAACTATTTGCTATAAGCTGAACAGTATGAATCATGTAACATTCAACTGAACTAACATAGTCTGTTTGCTATGTCAAACTGTGTGAATTGTGCTCCTGTTACCATCTGTGTTCGCTCTTGAGTAACCAACAGTTGATTTAGCTGCTTATGGTTACATGATGACTTGGATTGCTTCAAGAACCTGAGTATAGAGTTTGTTCTGTTGGGCTAGGGTTATTTTGTGCAAGGGCTTTGGATATAATGCAATGAGTATTTCTGACATAATTTCTTTGTTAAGATGGATCCAGGGCAGTCAACAGTGTAATCTAATGTTATTATAGATTAATCATTAGGGAAATATTTTGGTGTGGTTGGTTTGTTGATTCTTTGGCATTCCTGTTTTGTTAAACTGTTCCTTCCTCACGTGAACCTTCTGGTTTGTTGTTTTGAGTTTTGATTTTGGTTCCTCATATATAGTGTGAAGGATTTCTTCTCTGAAGAAATGCCCAAGAATTACGGGGATATGTACAAGAATTTTACAGGCTTCATCGAGACCCTAAACTCAAGTGTATTGTGTAAATTGGATGGCAAGGATGCTGATGCTGAGAAGAAACCTGATGTTGAAAGCAGTTCATCAATGCACAGGTAATTGCTATGCTGCATTTTGGTGATACCCTCCCAGCTTCAATCTTTGATGCTAAACATCAGAAAACTGAGACAAGTTCTAGGTTATCACTCTCTACAATGCTTTTGTCTTTTTTAACTTGATACTGGTGAAATCACATACCATTTATTGTTGGAAATAATGTTGGCTATTAGTTCTACTGTGAAGATTCTCCTAAACCTTTTGACGTCTGATAGCTTAAGAATCTGCCTATGAAATATAACATTGAAGGCTGATGCTTTTCTCGAATAAGAAAACCTTTTAATTATGTGTTGTAACTGGCCTCATTCACTAGTATTTCTCTAACATATTCACTTCTCTTCTCTTCCAGCTCTGACAATGCAAGCATGAGAACTACTGAACCTTCAGGGTATGACCTCACGAATTTGCATTCCCCCTTTCTTTCGTGTATGAACATTTTTTATTGTTTTTCTCCTAGCTACTCGACAAAGTGGGGATGATCGCTCCTCTGTATACCTTTTTCTAAGTAATTGTTAAATTTTGGATCTATTCCCCCCTGATGCTGTACAATTTAATTGGTTTCTTGAGGTATATTGGGTTTTTAAACACAGTAGGGTATCTCAACAGAAAGAAGGGTGCAATTAGTCCTTCTGCCCTTCACCTGTTCAGAATAGGTTTGATGTACTGACCACCAGAACCATGATTTGTTCTAAAGTTGCAAAATCAGTATCAACAGCTAGCCACATTATTGTTTAATTTATTTTCGGTGAATTTTGAAGCAATATATTAACTTACCTGGAGGCCTCCTCCAAATATATTTTGAAGGTAGTGCTGGTTAAGACAAATGTGTGTATGGGATTATTTCCAATATTGTCTTAATTCTTTGCACTGTGTCTATGCTCTAATATACTGTAATGCAGAATGATTTAAGGATCCTGTTGCTAATTGATGATTTGATGTCCTATATTCCTTTTTTTCTCTGGTCAATTTTGTGACACTCAGATGGAGCTTTCGCCTGCAAATTTAAAGGCAAATAACTAAAGAATTCTACATTCACTTATATAGAGCAAGGTTCACCAGTTCAGCACTGCACCAACCTACCAAGGCCTACCCACTAGTGAACATCTGTACCCTGGCCTTTTCCTAAACTGCCATTGTTACAAGCTGAACTTGATCCAAACCTCCCAGATCTCATGGGATGAAATCTGATTGGGTTCCGTGTTCCTGATATGGACAGGCCTGGTTCAGTTACGGGAGCATGCGTGTTCTTATGTTTCTGTCCGTATGGAATTATTGTATTTGTTTTTTTTACAACATTGCTATATTCTATGACCATCTTCTTTTGCTGCAACTTGAACATCTATTTACTGTGCTGTATTAATTAATATGGTTACTATGTATTTACAGTTTATTTTTATCATCTTGATTTATAGAAAATATTAAATTAACTTGGGAGTAAAAGAGTTCTCATGATGTATGTTGAAAGCCAACACAACAGAAGTAGGAACCATGGAGTGATTATTGGTGATACTTTTGGACGCATTTAGTAACTCATCAGTACATATTATACCAATAGAATAGCGACTGTTTTTGGTAGCACTAAGCACATGTATAAAGTGTGTAATATGCATTTAATAGTCATGCTACTAAAGGGTAAATAAATATTTATTCAAATTATAGTAATTAGAATTGTCACATAATAGCTAATTAGTTATTATATACACGGTTATAGAATATTGAATATTTTCATTTTATTAATTGTGGCACAGCCTAGTTTATCCTCCAATAGCACCACTTGGCCATGATGATGTCTTCCCTGCTCCTGGTGCAGGATTCTACCCTCATAGGTTTGTCTTCTACCATAAAAGTTTATGTGAAACATGGATAATTAGTGTCTTCACATATAAAGTTAATTGTATCTGTTTTTGTTTGCAGTGGTGTTGGGATGGGTGGCAGTATGCACGTTGGTAATATTTTGCCCATTCGATACTTTCAGTATCTCTCTATATGTTTCTGTACACAGTCTGACTACTTATTTGACACAACAGGTCCAAATGATCCACGCTTCTTTCCTTCTAATCCCTTTCCTGCCCCCTTTGGTGGTCCTGGGTATGTCCAGTTTCTCCTCCTGTAAATTTGTCATTTCAATATTCATTTTATGATGTCCTCTTTATTCAGTTATAAACTGAATCGAATATGTGAAAATAGGAGTGTTCCACCGGGTGGTCGTTATGATCCAATTGACCCGCCTGATGTTCCAGGTTTTGAACCATCTCGCTTTGTGAGGTAAATTAATTGTTCTTAGCATTGTTTTGAGACCCAATTATTCTAAGCAATCTACAAGTTCCAAGATGGCCTACTATTGTACTCGGTACTTTTAAACTAATGAATTGAATCATTTTTCATTTTTGTAGTGCTAATTGCTGTCCTACATCCTGTGCAACATTAGATTAGTAATATGGTACATAATTCCATATCCCCCCACAGCCTCAGTGGAGGCTTTAAGGCCTTGGTCCAAAGTGTTGTGATTTTTGGTTTTTGGCTTTTGACTAAAATAACACTATAGTGGCGGTTACCTTTTTCTAAGGTATTTAATTAAAAAATGAAAAATAGGGAAATGAAAAACACCGTTATATCTTCACGGATAATGTAAAGGAAAAAAGAGAAAGAAAAAAAACTGCATTAAAAAGCCAACGTGTTCCAAATAGCTTTGCGAAGCCATCACTATTTGGAACGGGGCCTAAGACAGTGCACTGGCATCCAATTGAAACTGTCAATTCTTGCCAGCACTTCCATTTCACCGGGGGATTGGTGTCTGATCCTCTGATCAAATGGTGATGTCGTCCTAATGATTTTTCTTTTCATGCAGGCGTTCGAGGCGTCCGGATGGGGGCACTCACCCAGACCTTGAGTTCTTCCAGCAAGGGCCAAACTTCTGAGATTCTGAGGCCCACCCACCTCTGCCCTACCCTTTCTGAATAACCTTGCGTTGTTTGTAACGCCGAGCTAGAGAGCACTTTGTGAGACTAAACTTCCATAGCGCAGATAGTATTACCACTGCCTGTAAACATGGATGTGAACTTCCTGTAAACATGGATGTGAGCCTTGTCGCTGTTTATTGTATAATTGTATATAGCTACCTTACGTCGCACTACTTGCTTGAACTAACACTCGTGATAGACTGTCGATGAAATGCGCTTGTGACTGTTGGTGAAATTCGTTTCATGTGGAAAAGTATGCACTGTCGCTTATGGCTGGCGCATCTTCAACCAGCAGCGGCGGGATTATGCCACCGTTCGGGTGCCGTACAGATTGTAATGTGCCTGAGCAACGCAGGGTGGGTAGTGGTGGGATGGGCCGAAGTACAGGCATTAGTTTTTGTTCTGATCTGGTGGTTGCGCGAGATCCGGGACGTCGAGGCTTTTTCTCTCTGTTCGCTTTGGTCTCGTCTCTGCGTTGTGATGCCATGATGGTTCTCGCCCCCACCTGTGTGCTTTCTCGGCTGCCTTGCCTTTCTGGTTTGCGTCACTAATGTTATGTTCCAAACTGTCGTGGCTAACAGTAGCTGTTGGTTGAAATGGTACGGTTACGGCGGTTAGTTTTTTGAGTTATTTAATTAGAGAAAAATATAAATATATAGGAAAATAAAAATATAATTATATCTTCATGGATAATTTAAGAAAAAAAGAAAAAATGGTATTAAGAAACCAACGTGTTGTAAACGGTTTTTGGTTTCTAAAAACTAGAACTCATAAGCAATTGCTGTTTGGAACATGGCGTGACTAAACTACGTAATCTTTGCTTTAGGTCACCAAACCAACCAGGAGGGAAAAAGAAAAAAAGGAAAAATGTCGTGATAAGAAATTAACGTGTTTCGATAGATTTTTGACTTCTGAAAGATAAAAGTCAAAAGCCATCATCGTGGGCCGAAAAGCTGTGGTTTATGGCTGAAATTACATTGTAGCGACTGAAATTTTACTGTAGCTGAAGACGACTTATTTGACGTAATTAAATTTAAAAAATTTAAAAATAGAAAAAATATACTAGCTCATCACAAACAATATAGACGAATACAGGAAAAAAACCGGCAAAAAACTCAAAAAAAGTCAAAAATTTTAAAAATGAAATTTATAAATAGTGAAAAATAAATCAAAACTAAAAGCTGGAGCCGAAACAAACGGGCTCTAAGCTTTGCGTAATCTTTGCTTAGGTCACCAAACCAACCAGGCTCTGCCATAAGCCGTGTTGTATTTGCTGCACGAGCCCCAGCCTGAATCATTCGTTCCATCCTCTTTTTGGCATTCCTACGCTGGGAGGACGGGGTTTCCAAGGGCTGCCTCAGGCTGGTTCAGTCCAGGGCCCCTAGTATCATGCGCTGCGCCGCCAGCGGCGGACAGAATTATTTAGTGCGTCTATACGCATGCCATTAGAAAACCATATCAAAAGCGGCGGGGGAGGGGGTTAGCATCCAAGCGCTGTCTACAACCTCTGCAAAGTGGAAATACGAGGAATCCGGAGAGACGACGAGTGGTGCTCGATTGCACTCCTCTATGGGGAAACCAGGCTAGTGCTTAGCGGATATCACTGCTTGCTACGGATGAGTTTTTTACTTATAATTTATAATTTTTAGATTCTAACTGTTTATAAAAAAATTATGAAGAGCAAGATAATTGTATATGATTTTATTAGTACAACTAAACTCAATATAGTACCTACAACAATCAACTTATAGATCATATCTCAAAAAATATACCGTTTAAAATCTAGTTACTGTAGTAAAGTACAAAAACCAAAAGTAACAACCCTACCGACCACAGCCTACATTGACAAGAATTTGGTAGTTTTATGCGAGACTAAGCTCCAACAGTATAGCTACTTTGACAAGAGTTGATTTAGGCTATATTCGTATTGGTTTCTATTTTCTACCTTCTGCTTAGAAAATCTAAAAGCCAACACGAACATCTGGCTTCTTGAGCGGTTTTTTCACTCCTCTCACAACTGTCTCGCTCCAGAGATATGGCAGAGGGTCATAGGTGCATCACGCACGCTTCCTCTCGCTCCTGTTACGTGTATGTACCTCTTCCTTATTTTTTCTACCGCTTGTCTTTTCTTTTTAAAAGCCACTTTTTTCAGTTATTAGTATTTATTTTCAGCCAAAAATTATAAGCTACAGCCAAAAACCACCGGTAGAACCTAATACGAACGTTCCTTAAACTCTGAGGAGGCGGTGGGACGGCGAGAAGATAGGTGGTACCGCCGATTGCGGATGATGGCAATGGGGCGGTTCGTCGGCGACTACCCCAATGTCGAATTTTGTTTCTAGCATAGACTTCTCTACGCCATATCAGAAGTGCATGTGTAATCCAACGTTAGATTTCTCCAACCATTGATTTCTCTCGAGAGTCCTTCACAGTTAGCACCGCTTTTTAACTGAGCACCAGCTGACGTAGCAACAGAAAGTGCAGCAGCACCTGAGCCCGAATCCAAAACAAGACTACTTCGCTTTCCATGGCGCTACGGTCCGGTAGTAATAAAGCACCGAAAGGAGATCTGACGAAACTGAAACAGCAGTTGCAAGCGCGTAATTTGTCAAGGGATTCACGCGATCGCTTTTCGAATAAATTTGATCGGCACCCATATGAACATGGGCGAGATATTTTCCCACCTGCGATGATGCGATCAAGCAACGCATATTAAAGCGAAAAGAACAGCGAAGACATGAAGAGGAGACAGGAGACATAAAACAAAAATCCACGTCTCTTTCCATCCATCCTCTTATCATGTCAATTCTATACGCATCGTAGGCTAGAGGCTTACAGAAGCGAGCCATCTCCTGGCCTCTCCTCTCCCATCGAATTCTTCTTCTTCTTTGAAGTTTTTATGGTAGCAAGGCAAGTGCTCATAGATTGATTGATAGAAAGATACTCTCATTAAGACCTGCGCACCACATAACTGAGACATGGAATGGAAGGAACTGTAACTTGTTATATTATATACTAGTCCTATGACCACACCTAGTTGAATAATTGCAGTACCATGTATTGTATGATTGTATGTACTCATCAACCTAGGCAGGAGGAGGAGCACTCAACCACCAGCCAACACGCTCACATGCAGTGCAGGGAAGCAAGCCTGTGTGCTGTGCCCAGCTCACTCCCTGCTGAGCTGGCACACACGCCACCAACTCAACCCAACCAGAGAAAATTCCCTTGAAGGTTCTCAAAAACCAGCCCCAAATGGCTTCTCAGCCCCACTTTTTCCTTGTTCTTTTCTTGCTTGTAACACATCACTGACAAACTTAATATCACACAGGTGCATGAACAAGAGAGAGGAGAGGAGGCAAAAGAAAGGAAGAAAGACAGAAAGAAAAAAGTGCAGAAGTACCCACATCTCCCTTAAGTAGATACATTCCAATCCAACCTCTGCAGGCAGTAGCAGTTGTTGTTGAAGCACTCTCACCACAGGATTTTACACAAGGGGAAAACTGGCTCAGCATTGTTTTGTTCTTCTTGTCTCTCTCTCACATTGTCTTCTCACTCCTCACCTCTGGTCCTGGTGCCCTTCTCCAACCTCTCTCCTCAACCTCAGGCCAGGAACACCTGCAAAATCCACAGGAAAACAAGCAGCATTTTTAGACCCCATTTTTGTTCTAGTTGCAGCCATTGGCTGAAGGTTTCAGCAGTAATGAAAGTATAAAACACTGTAAAGAGAGAAACTACGGTCACTGGTTCACTGCTGGCTCAAGAAATGGAAAGAAGGGATCGAAAAAGAGTTCTTTATTTATTCTTTTGGGGGTTTGTAGTACCGTTTATGGTTCACATCAATCATGTGAAGTTTAGCCATTGGGGAAACAAAGTGTGCTCTTGACACCATCCTTGGTTCTACCCTTTCCTAGCTATGGAGATGTGTGTTCTTGCAGTGTAGTTGCATCAGCTTTCCATTTCCATAACCCAATGGAAGCAGCAGGAAAGAAGGTGAGAAAAGACAGCACGAGCCACAAGCCAGAGAAGGACAGGTGATGAGATAAGGCACACATTCTAACATGGAAAGATAACAATCCGCGAAGGAGAGGCACATCGAAAAGCAACAACCCTGGCAGTAGCAAACGAGAAAAGGTTTAAGGAAAAAATTTTGGCGTGATTTGATTCCTAAAGAAGATAGATAGACTGGAGCCTGCACCAGGGCAAAAATTTTTGCTTCAAAAGCAAATAAGACTAGGAGTGCAAGCATCTAATGCTTACTCTTCTTCGTCTTCTTGCCACTTGCAATACTACTCTGCAACTTGCCTGAGCACAGTCACAAAATTTATATTCTAATTAGCCTCCAAATTTAAACCTCTTTTATCTTCGTGGCCGAATTTGATCTTGACCAAGAACATAAACACGGGCTCTTGCGCCTGAATCCACCGACACCGGATCCAGTCAATTGCGCCAACGTAGCTTACTCATGAGCTCTAATCTACCATATCAAAGGAAGTTTGTTTTTTCAATTTTGCACTGGTGAGAATTAATAGGACTATGTTTGGCAATCAATGTCCCCAGAGGGCTCAGAATTCCAGTGCAAAAATCACGGCTTTGATTTCCCAAACACCAGATGAACAAGTTTCCTGCGGAATTAATGCCCCAAAATTCAGCTGTAACTGAAGCCATTAATCACCCACCCCCTCCAAGAATTACTCCTCCACAGGCTTCCAACTCCAGGAAACCATAAAATTTTGAACTTTCCAGCACCGCCTCACCGAATCAACTAAAGAACGGCCTACTTGCCAACTTGTAACCGGCGTCCACTGATCCAAGACGATCGCGCAATCGAAATCGAAGAGTAAGAAACGAAATATTTTGCATCAAGATCACTTTTTTTTCCTTCTACTTCTAGTCAGTTCTCAGAATCCAGCATTTGGAACTGCATCTCATCGATAGGGATGAGATATCTCACCGATTCGGAAACGAATCAGCGAATTGGGGAAGCAGTATGAAGCTCAGAGGAGAGATTGGGCATGGCGAATTCGACTAAAACCCACACCCGAATGGAATCTTCATTGCAGAATTCCACTGATTAGACGTATGAACACCAAGCAAGAAGGCGAACTACCTACCTACCAACCAAGAGAGGGAGAGGGTCCTAACGAATCAAGAAGCCATGCCATGAACGAATCTGACACCTTCAAGCATCTCAGAGAAAAGAAAATCTCACCTTGCCAGTCCTTCCAACTGGCGGCATCGGCGGCGCCCATCCCGGCAGCGGCCGACGGCTTGCAGTACGGCGGCTCCTCGAAGAGCGACCTCGAGAGCCTCTTGTGCGCGTACCCGATGTCGAACAGGATGACGCCGGAGCCCGGGTCGGCGACGACGATGCCCTTCACGGGGAGCCACACGAAGAGCTCCTCCTGCGCGAGCCCCTCCACGCCGCGGAGCGCGCCGAAGCTGAGGTTGCCGCGCACCATGGTGTCGAAGTAGGCCAGGTCGCCGTCGTCGTACTTGGCGTAGCACGGCGCCGACAGCCGCGCCTCCAGAAGCCCATTCGCCTCGTCCAGGGTGTACGACTCGACGCCGCGAGGGAGCAGCCCGCCGGGGAGGCCGTGCGTCCGCAGCAGCTCGTGTATCGTGTCGGCTCTGGCCCCGACCTTCGTTGGCGCGGCGCGCGCGAGCGCGAGCGGCGGCCGGGCGGCGAGCAGGAAGAGGCACAAGAGGGGCAGGAGGGCGATCAGGGAGGGTAAAGGCCGGAGCTTGGCCATGGGAGGGGCGGCTGCGGCGAGGGGGATGGGAGTGGGGGCGACGCGAAGGGGAGGACGACGACGAGGAGGTTTTAAGGGAGGAAGGGGGGATTCGAAACTGTGGGAGAAATAGCAAAAATAAACGAACCGGAGGTAAACAACGCCTTTCTTTTGGCAGATTTTTGTTAGGGTTTGTTTTTCGGGGGTTGGAATGTCAGTTTTGCCCTTTGCTCACCTGCTGGAAATTTTGGGAAAGAAATTAGTTAGGAGGGCTTTTCTCTCCTTTCCACAATTTATGGCTGTAGGTTTTCTTTAAAGGTGTTAATAAATATCATCTAGATATTTTATTTCTAACTATCATTCAGATTTGTGATCATTGAATTATAGATTCAACGGCCATAAATTCTCCCCCACCCCCTAAAAAAAATCTCTCATTCCTCCAGAAAAAGGGTTCTAATCCAATGGTCTCAAATCTGGATGATAGTTAGGAAGAAAACATCCGAATGATACTTAAACACACCTTTTCTTTAATTACATGGTAGTACTAACCAAGAAATTTTAAATTTTCAAAAAAATCGTGCTAAATCAACAGTTCGTCATAGAGGTCCTCTGTTTTGAGCGTTACGCTATCGAACAGGTTACGCGTGTAGTTCACTTGATTTTTGAATGAATCGCTGCGTTTGACGTGCGTGACGCTCGGATTGGTTTTGTCTTTCATTTCATCCTATTTTGTCTGTGCGATTCTTTTACGTTATTACTTGCATTCTAGGATCAATAGTCTGTCAGCTTCAACTATATGACAAAATAGAATTATAGGTCACACACAATTGCGTGGAACCACAAAAAAGAATCACCAGATGCGAATGAATACGCTGTTGACTAAGCAAAATAAGTATTCCAAAACAAATAAAGCTTGTGCGTTGGATTGATGCTTAGGAATAATTTCTTCTTCTTGTTTGAACATATTCCACCCGCTTATTGAATGAACTGATGTGCATGACGGTGCGCCACGCTTGGATAGGTTTATCTTTTGTTCTGTTTTGTCTACACGATTCTTTTACGTTGTGCTTGGATTTACGACCATTAGTATGCTGGTTTCAACTATATGACAAACCTGAAACATAGCTCACAGTGGTATCATCAGACAAATGAATGGATGCGACTACTGTTAGACCATGTGGATAGTTCGTGAATATAGTAATGATAAATAATTCATATTTAGATTGTATTGAATTTTGCATTTATGAAAGTTTTGGTCGATGATCTATTGCAAAACTGAAATTGTTGGAATATTCAGGCTAAGCGATATGACCGCCTTGAGTTGGCGGTATGATCGAAGGACATCGACCACGCTTGGTAGTAGGAGACGTCGACCATGGCTAAACGACTATAGTAGAATGACCATGATCGATCGACCACGGCAGGTCGATCACGGCAAAACGACCACGGCAGAACGACAACGGCAGGTCGATCACGGCAGATCGACAACGGCAGAATAACCACGGTAGATCGATCACGGCTGAACAATTGTGGCAGAATGACCATGGCTGGTTGACTATGTTTGGTCGATAATCATAACTACAATGAACCAGTCGTAATCTACAGTGAACCAGTCGGTAGTCGAAGTAGGTAGTCTAAGCTATAGTAACCGATCGGTGGTCGTAGCTACAGTACTTTATTGACGGTCGTAAGCTACAGTGACTCAGTGTTCGATAGTCTGCGCTACAGTACCTAGTCGGTAGTCGGTGGTCTGAGCTACAATACCTGATGGGTGGTCGTAGCTACAGTGCTTGGTCCTTGGTCGTAAGCTAAAGTGAATTATCGATGGTCAGTAGTCGTAGTTTTTGAGTGCTACGATGCTTGTGATTTTTCAGTACTCGTTGGGCTAGTGGTCTAACCGGCCTAGGCATGGCGGTCAGATCAGTCCTTCTGAATTGTCTGAGGTTTATTTCTGGAAAGCATGGATATTGATATCGTGGATGATCTAGTTCGTGTTTATTGATGGTTAAGGGTGTGTTCTGTGTGTGGTCTAATGTCGGTCAAGTTGGGAAGAACTTGTGCCAGGGAAAAAAGTTTTTTGGTCTTTGCATGTTTAGGTTGGCGCGTGGAGACGGTCATGATCGGTGACGAGGAGGACCGAGACTAGGAGGGAAATTTGATGTCCAGGCGGTCGAGAATGTCACGAGGTAGTCGAGCTTACGCTGGAGCACGTGGAAATCAAAGGTGGATGATACGTGGAGAAGCTACGGGATTCGGTCCTGGAGGCTTCGACACGTGATAAGTTGGAAGGAGTTATGGAAGGCATCCATAATTGGAAGGTTTAGAGATTTTGAAAAATCCGTATTTGGAAGGGTTTCGGATCCCTTGATTTTTGGAATTGGTTAGGATTTCATGTCTATGTTGATAAGGACATGGGTTGAGATTCTAGCATATAAAAGGTGGGATATGCTAAGTGTTTAGTTGTGGCTTTAATGGCTCTTCGGGAGAAAGTTTTGGAGTTTTTGTGTTAGGGTTTGAGGGGTGCCGTGAGGGCGCTTTGTAGCCACATAACATGATTCAAAAATAAAGATCAAATCTATTCTGGAAAAAGTTAGTCGGCATCGGCGACGTGTTTTCTGGGCGTTGTCTTTGACTCATTCTCATTACAAGCAGAGTAGTACATGACGAGATAAAGTTCCTCTGTTGACTTGATCGCTCACCGAGTCGTCCACTCGATCACCGTCAAAGGCACAGGTGATGGAGAGGATTTTCTCCCGGTGTTGAAGATTATGATTACTTACAAAGGGGACGAGTGAGCGGTTGAGCGAGCGGTCGAACGCTGAGCGGTCAAAACCTTCATCGAGCACTAGGCGGAGGTAATCATTCACCCCCGGTTGCGATATTCGATTCTACAAATACGGATATGACATTTGCTCTTTTTGTGTTGGATATAATTTGTTTATGATATTTGTTTACATGTACAATAAAAATGCAGGCATTTATATGTTTTTTAACTTTTTGTATATATACGATACATATACACTTACTAGAGGTGAAAATGCACCTATGTGCATAGCATCACGCACACTCAACAACACAGTACATTAGTTTTTTTTTCCTTTGAAATACTTATGGTTGTAATATATGGGTAGCAAATTCATAACTCAGTGCATCTATATACCTAAAAGAGGTAATTTTTGTAAGTATCGCGGAAAATCCTAAAATTATAAACAAAACCTCAACAATAGGCTCCCTAAAGTGCATCCCATGACTTCCATGGGAACTCTTATGATTTTTTTTCATGAGATGTCTTCATTGTTTTTCTAGAGTGCATTACTTAAATTTTGCCAAGCTCTCTGTTATTAAAAGGTCTAGTTGCAGTGGTGTTGGGGTATTGTAGGTTACCATGGAATCATGTCACTTTGACGTCTCATACCATGGGTTGCTGGGTACGTATTATTAGTAACTACTAAGGTTCTTATTAGTAGTAGGTTGCAAGGATAGCTGAGTTGCATGGGACACTGGTTGTTCTGGTAAGGTGTAATTTCTACAATATAGAGGCTTGGGATAATTCTCTGAAAAAATGCAATGATTCTTTATATTTTGATGGTGACCAAAAGGTTAATGTAATATTACGTCTTTTTTTTTGTGCTTTGGAAGCTTATTTTGTGCAAAAGATTAGCAAAGTCTCCTGTGATCACGGCTTTGTTGATAATGCGATTGCAACAGATGTTTAACTTACAAGACTAGAAATAGATTATACATCATAGAAAGATGCACAACTTGGTACATTTCCTTTGCTACGGTTACTGTCGTATCACCTAAAGTGTATGTATATGTCATTTTCGTATCTGTGAAATTGTTCACAAAGTTACAAACTACATCCTTCAGCCAGTAAGCACTAAAGAAGCAACCGACCCTCCATAGTGTGGATCCCGAAGGAACTTAAAGTTGAACCACTTGCTGGATTTCATTTTCGACATTTCATCACTTCCAAATTAAATATTATTATTCTCGCAAAAAAGTTAAATGTTATTGTTCCTGCCTCTAAGAAAGATTATTTTTTGTCTTCCCCTCAAGAAAAAGCAAAGTACCGTATATTTTTGTATTTTCAAACTGCTATAAATATCCGAAACCGTCTATAATGAGAATGGTAGCTATTGCATAATCATACATTTTGAGCACCGAGTTCCATATAGTTTATAAAGCTAGCAAACAAACTTACATTCATCAGCCTATCATGCATGCTGCCGCTGGCACACCTAACAAAAATTTGGATTTTACACCAGAGACAAGTTTTTTCTGAAGTCTTGAAAAGAGCAAACAGTTTACAAGCCTAGAAAAGCCAAGCGATTCCTCGAGAGAGAAACAAATATAATCGACAATTATACGAAGGCAACAGCACAACAGAGCCCCTGCTAGTATTTTTGTACAGGGGTATTTTCGTCCACCTCCCCAATCCCCGGCTGGCCCCACCTGCTCCGTGAGCCACCACAACAAATGGTGTGTTAGCGATAGCTGGGGCGGCACCTCCTCCTCGCTCTTCTCCTCCCGTTCTATCTTATGCCGTTCCCAAAGCCTGAAATTTTTGCTGTCTAATCGCGTGCTTCTGCGTCGGTTTCTGACGCTAAAGTTAAGGAAGAACCTGTCCGTGCCCAGGCAGATTTCTGGGCAAAGGCAGGGTACCTTTCTGCCCTTTTCGGAGTTAATGCTAGGGTTTCATGTGATATGTGAAGCCAAAGGTAAGCATGTATCACGATCCAAGAACTAGGCCGACGCTGTTTCTCTTTTGTTTTGTCTGCGTGTGTGTGTGCACGCGCTTGGCCATGGGGCATCATACGGTGCGTGTAACCTGTAGCTCCAGGCCTCGATCCGAAACAGAGCGCCTCGTTCAGAAATACGGCGATATTATTATATCCCTTTTTCTTTTCCAAAAATCTGGTGAGGTTCCTGTGAAATCTGTACGTCACTAACAGTCCCAGGGAGTGGTTAATTAGCAACAGTTCAGCGAGCACGCTTGTCTCAAAAGCTATGGGTGGTACTGGAGTTATTTGGACGAAGGACATGCCCGTAGGAGTAGACAGCTCCTGCCATGAAAAGGGAGGTAAAGGCTGCATGTCGTGGACAAAAGTGTAGGCATTGCAATCATCAATCTCCTACTGTGTTACACTTAACACCGCATCTTGTCATGGCTTACGCTGTTCTGAAGACCAGGAAGGCCGTCGTTGCTGCTCTGGACGAGGGGACCCATCCTGCAAATGCGCATTCAATCAAACCAGCTCATTTGAAGCATCTGTTTCATTCCTATTTGAGGTTAGGAGCTCAAACATATTTGATTCAAAGGTTGACTTTCTACCAGAGCATGAGCCCCTCGTTCTCTTACAACCTGCTACAAGGTACAGCCTTAACGACGGCGATATGATATAAGAAAATTTGGTTCCTTGATGTTGCCTACTACCGGGCTATTTCTCTCTGCAATCTAACATTTTTCAGTCCATCACACGTGCTATTATTTCCCCTCTTGCTCTGGCTATAATCAGGAGGCACTGTGAGTCTGAGAGGCTAATCAAATGGAAGAGTGAAAACATCCAAATGACGACCTGAAGGAGACGCCAAGTCGATAGGCCGCAGGAATTGATTAACCATTTGCCCAATGGCCAGCCATATATTCAGACAGCAACGGCGATGCTTGTTTAATGCACAAAGCCGGTACACTTTGGAATTGAATAATAGAGGTAGCTGCAGGGAGAGGAGGGCAGGAGCAACTAACCTTAGGTTATGTCCTTTTTTTTTTTTCTTATATCTTTTAACTTCGATTTCTTCGAAAACCGAAATAAGCAGAACGATTTCTCTAAACGACTTCTTCAAACAATTTTTCAAATTTAAAACCATGTGTATTGTTCGTATCAACATCTTCACCATCTAAAAAACATAGATAAAGATTATCGATCGTAATTAAAAGCTATCAGTGGTATAGAAGAAGAGACTAAGGCATGTTCTTTTTGATTGAAACTTATGGCTTTTAGCTACGGCTTATGATTTTTGGACTGTTCGTGCGAGAGATTACAAAGTAACAGAAACGAACGTGTGGTTTTTGTCAATATAAATAGAGTCGGTACAGTATGTACTACAATTAACTTAGTAGACTCTATTTTAAAAGATACATGTTTAAAAACTAGTTACTGTAAAAAAGTTAAAAACTAGTTTTTAGAAACTAAAAAGAACATGCTACTAGGCAACAGGGGCAGTGGCTTGTTTACGGCTGGCTCACAGCACCGAGCATTGGCTTTTCCTTTGATTGGATTACCTGCCTGCCTGCCTGCTAACAATAATGCCCGAGTGTTGCTACGCGTCCTATAGCTAATGACACGAGGGATCCACCGAAGGTGGTACCGTCCTGGCTCCACATGTCAGTTACTGCTAGGGCGTTTTAGTAGGCAGGTGATTCGTGCGCGGAGCAGCTCGGACTGTTGGCTGGCCCCCATCTCATGTGAGAACAAACTGTTTGATTTGATTTCTTTTTAGGTAATGCCTCTGGGCTCAAGTTTCCCTAATGATACGCTTTGGACATCAATCATTGAGCTCCACGAATTCCTCTGAGTAGTTTAATCGAGGGCGCTTTACCCGTTCCCATCACATGCCATGCCCTAAGTTTTGCCCTACCACCTAACCTCACAATAATCCAAAATCCATCCATACCATACCCAAATCCAGTAAGCAAGGACTAGGATCTCGCATCAAACGACTTCAGTTTCTGAGCCTCTTGATTTTGACTAGGATCCATACCATGCACGTGTATTTATGTTTTTTCACGTGAAATATCACGTAACTTGTGACTTACGATACACGATCACACCATGTCGTGACGCACCACTTGACAGAAAAGTCCACATTTCTTTTTGCGAAGTATGCATTTCTCTCTCCTTTTGAACTGTCTAGGAGCTGATAAAAACTGCATAAATATTATTATATGATTTGATGAGATAGTTACCAATGATTTAATTCTATTTAATGACGACAGTTACTAGTAAGTGATTGCAGCGTCCTTAAAAGGACTTGGATACGTCTAGGAGAAAAGATATAATTCCTCCTTTATTCTTTCATCTCCTCTTTGGATAATTGTGTTGTAGCTACACTGGTCTTTCTTCTCAGCATGCACCGGGAAGAGAGGAGAGCAGGATCTCCAAACCATTGCCACAGAGAGAACCTGCACAAGGTGGTAATAAGGTTTATGAACAACACAAACTTGGACGACCGCTTGCTTCACTGCTACGTCTACGTTCTGCATTGCATCAAGTCTACACTGATTCTTGTTCTTCATCAGATCCTACTGTAAGTCGTTCGTATGACCGATCGACTTGTTTAAATATTTCTGCATATATTTTAAAGTATAACGAGTTGCTTGTAATTAGTACTGATTTATGCATCATCAGTTATTTGCAATATTTGCTTTCTAGTAAAATCTGGAATTAAAATATTGCCCATGTTTTCAACATGCCTATCATGCACACTGTATAATCTCTCTCTCTCTCTCATGCGCATGCTCTTGAAGCGCCTCGCTAGTATGCTCTTCAAAAATTTATAACTGGAATGATAAAAACCCAAAATTTTCTCCAAACGGCTTTTTGAAGCCATTTCTTCAAATAGCTTCTCAAATAAAAAACTATATGAGTTGTCTATGTCGACGTCTCCGCCATCTCCAAAAGTACAAACAAAAATCATCAATCATAGTTGAAAAGAATAGGACCTTTGTCCATGCAGAGGCAGTCTTGTCCAATATGCAAAGTTCCAAGTAGATCTTTTCTTATTAACCATTAAAAATTTATCTTTTCTTCAGAAAAACAGCTGGCAATCTTGTTTCTTTTAGCGATGGTTCTTTTAATTTTTAATCCTGGGTTTATGGTCTCCAGAACAAACAGTCGTCAGGTTTCACCAAATGACGGATCTGTCCTTTTAGATTGTGGCTTATAAATTATTACTATAGCTTATTAGTTTAATAAATAATAATTATATAGAGAAATTAAAAGCTAAAAATGGCTGAAAAACCAAAAAAGACGAGACCGTACTGCTAAATCATTGCCTTCGCTACCCTTTCCCAAAGAAAGCCATCATTTTTCCTCTGCTTTTGGGCATGATATTTGATCAACTCTAATTAACCTCCATAATGACCTATTGCTTCTAGGCTTTATCCGAAGGTATCAGGTCGGGTTCTGAAACAGTTACACGGCCAGAACCTAATTTCCACCGCTTATAACAAGTGCAAGCACCTCCAAAGAACCTAACCTGCTTGCCAGATGCAGCGCTACACACGCTAAATTTCTCGTACAAATTTGTAACTCGAGGGAATCCAAGTAGATCGGAAAAAACACATGTCAAATTCTGAGCTTACCAAATAGATAAAGATGCAATGGAGTCGGTCCGAGCTAGTCATTGATCCTCTGAGCCAGCATTCGTTCACCCACGTGTGATATGTCAAGTGCAGGTGTTTTCTTGTAATGTTGGTACTGTTCTTCGGGTCTGTTTTCCTCTGACATTAGGATTCTCAGAGTCGAAATAAATGATATAATTTCTCAGATAGATTGAGTTCAAAATTATATGTACTTTTTATATTGAGGTCTCTGTCATTCACAGCTATATAAAAAATATAGTTAAAAATTATCAGTTACAACTAAAAACTATTATCGGTCCAAAAAAAAGCAGGATCGTTTATTTCACGGGGATCCTTCAACTTTCCCAACTACTTGGCAGCACGCTACGCAATCAACAGCCGGCTGCCGTTTCGTCACACCTAAGTACGTACTACAAGGTTTCAGGCATGCATGGAGCCGGGTGCACGTGAACAGCTCGTCTCGGCCGGTCTCGGCCGATCATTCGTATGTACGTACGTACGTACGCAATAGGCTACATTACACATACATACGTCCGTAGAATGGGTCTTCTTCCCTTTCGACGTAAAGGACAGCAGGGCGCAGCCGGCCATCTGGCGAAGAACAGTACACCACATGTTATCAGCTATGGATCATTCGCAGGATGAATTCCGCATGAATCTTGCGCGAATTATATCGTTTCTTTATAATGTAGGAATACTGCTTTTCAAACAGGTTCCTAATTGTGGTCAGCTGAGGGTCTGTTTGGCACGGCTGCAGCTTATGGATTTTGGCTGAAATTTTTGAATTTTAGCTGTTTGTGACAGAGATTATAGGGAGATACTCACTTGTGATTTTGGTTGATATAGATGTTGGGTTTTTAACATATACTACAATTAACTTATAGATCCTGTCTTGAAAAAATATTTCGTTTAAAAGTTAGATATTATAGTAAAAATAAAAAACCACTAATTTCGGTTAAAAAGAACAGAACCTAGGACTTGATTCCATGGTTGCTAGAAAGGGCACTTTACTGGAACACCACGCTTGCTTCGTCTGCCAAGAGGAAGGATAAGAACATACAAAATCAGGCCATCAGAGTAGCCAATGGTCAACCTGGACGCCGTTAGGCACTCAACATCAGGGGTCTTTCTTGTAAACATAAAAAATTGGCGGCACCACCGGTAACTAGTCATCCTGGATTGGATCGGTAGAAAAATACCGGCTCGAAAATTTTAAATTTTGAACTCTGAATGTTGAATCTGAAACATCAAGGAAATGATTGTTAATATTTATTTGTGTGCAAGCTAACTCAAGTACCAGTGTTAAGCTAATGAAGATAAATCAACACAAACAAAATGGTAGTATTTCGGTACCAAGGTGTTTTCACTTCTCAGTTCTCAATGTTCAGTTCTCAATGTTAGGGTGGATATAGTCAAATAGTTTCAAATACGAATACAAATCCATATTTTTAAAACGAATACGGATTTGAATATTCTCAAATATGGATACGAATATTCTCGAATACGAATACGGATTTTCTCAGATATGAATATCGGATAAAACAGATTCCTAGTGTTTTTGCTGATTTTTTATCGGTTTTTGACCGGTTACCGGTTTTAAACCGCCTAAATTCAAATTTTGAATCACAAAATTCATACGAATTTTTCATGGGTTCCAGAAACGGATCGAATATGAATCGAATAGTCTCAAATATGAATACGGATACGAATATTCTCGAATATGAATACGAACATTTTTGAATACGGATTGTGCTTACCACATTTGCGTTTTCTCGGATACGAATATCGGATAAAACGAATTATCCGTTATCGTTTTTCACCTCTACTCAATGTAGATATAACGGTGACATCCAAGACCCTTATCCACACTTAACATCCATACAAATAGTGGAACTTTGCCGCATTTTATCGAATATCTGTTATGTTGGCAATATATGTACCGTTTTTCGCTATACTCGCATAAAATGAAGTCATGATTTTCTTGCTCACCGGTAACAAGCCGGTAACCGCCACAAATTCAAAATTTCGGTCGAGTTGTCCGGTATAAAACCAAAACCCCTCGATTTCCAATATTTTCACCGTGACTGGTTTTTTAATCCTCGCTCACGACCTAAACCTGTTTACACAAAGCCCTATTTATATAGGTTTCTATTTTAAAAAAGCCAAAAGCCAATACCCGGTTGCTTGAAACAATTTCTTTATTTCTCTTATGGGTGCATCATCCACTTTAATATTTTCGCTTCTGTCACACGCAAGTATCTCATTGCACCGCTCTTTCTCTTTTCTAAAAGCTACTTTTTTTAGACATAACTATTTATTTTTAGTCAAAAATTAAAAACTACATAAAAAATCACCAATAAAAGATAATGCGAACGCTCGAGCGTAAGAACCGCCATGGTTTTTTACGGGAAAGAATCGCCATTGGTGAGCCAAGGCGAATGCATGTGGGGCCAGGGTAGTTAATGGGTGCGGGCCAGCTCGGCATTGATTGTAGCCGCGCGTAGGACCCCGGCGCGCGATGGGACAGCGTCTGTAAGCAGCCAAACTGTTGGCCGTCGTGCGCAGGGCAGGGGGCTGCATGGCATGTTGGAGCGGGGCGGTTCTTTTTGTCTGAAGATGGCTTTTAGTTTTTATTATAGTACTTAACTTTTAAACGAAGTATTTTTTTACAATAAAATTTATAAGTTAAATAATTTATACATTAAAAGTTTAACATTTATATCAGTTAAAATCGTAAGTAAGTATTTATCTTTTCATAATCTATATCATAAACAAATAAAATTTAAAAATGTTAACTAAAAATCATAAACTATAGTCGCAGCCAAACAGGCCCGCGTTCAGCCTTCAGCTTGACTCCGAGTCTCTTCCCAGTCGTTCAGGGCAGATGGATCACTTTCCTTCTCCTGCCCATGTAACCAGCAGCTCACGTTCGTTCGAATCGAAGTTTCTTTAAAACCGAAGTTTCGAACTGAATCTGCTGCCTCTGGTTATTTGATTTCGCAGTGGACCTCTGACACCAACATTTATCGGCGTTTCAGTTAATTATGTGCTGCTGCTGCTGCTGCTTCTTTCACGAGCTAGCTCCACGGAACATTCTTTGCAGGCCTTTTATGTGGTAGGGTGCTGAGTTGCTTTTTATCGCTTATTACTCAACGAGCCGTCAAAGAACCTTGGATGTAAAGCTATGTAATGCTTTTGTGTAGTATTATAGGACCGGATAGGAAATAAAGTGTGGGTGAATGGTATTTTAAAATTTTCTTTTAAGTATTCGCTAATATTTTGCTCCAATAGCTACAAAGCTACGAAAATTTGGATAGAAACTCTATTCAACCTCCAGAGAAATCATAGCGCTGAGCTACTGTGCAAAATTTGTAGGTACGATACCACCGCTGTCGTTTCTACAGTACTACTACGACTGGTCGGAGACAGAGTGGTCGAAAACAACTTGTATGGTCAATAATCAGTAAACGATCGAGAACCAACATAGTCGAAAGTCGATGTAGTCAAATTTCAACTTGAGCGGTTAACGACAAGAGAATAATCGAGAACAAACATAGTCGAAACCGATGTGATCGAAATCAACTTGATTGAGCCCTAAGTAATAGGAGCGTGGTATTTCTGCAAGTGCTTGGACCCGGCCACCCCGCCTGCCAATCCACCACCGTAGCCATATCCAGCTGTGCGTTGTAGCCGACGGGGCGAGGAGGATAGGAACGGCCGTCCTCGATCACAGCGCCATCTCCTTGTTTTTTTATCTAATTCTTCCCCATCCCGAAAATTGTGGTGTTTTGGATGGAAATTTGTGATCCTGTCGTGAATTTGTGCAAGTCAGAATTGTGTTGAACTTCAAAATTATATGAAAATATGTACCGGAAAAATGACCAAATTTCAAAAGATTGCAGGAATATGTACCGAAAATATTTTGTGAAACTTTACGAAAAAGTATGTACTGAAAATGCGTACCAAGTTTCAGAATTTTATGAATAAATGTACCAAGTATATGTATCAAAAATATGAACAGAAAATATTTTTTTTTCAAAATTTTACAAAAATGAACCGAGAATATGTACCAAAGTTTAAATTTTCATAAAAGAAATGCAGCAACAATATGTACGAAAAATATTCAAAAAATGACAAAAAATATCCAAAATTTGATCAGAAAATGGAAATTTTACTCAGAATTTGGTTGAAAAATGAATCGAGCAAATGTTCAAAATTCAACCAAAAAGTGAACAAATAAAATGTTCAAAATTTGACGAAAATGAGAACAAAAGCTTTGAATAAAAAACCGAACGACAAAATGAAGTAAAAAATTTTATATTTCGAACAAAAGAATGGACTAAAATGTTTTAAAAATCATTTTCCCTCCCTCCAAAATATTTCAAATTCAAACATCCATCCATATCCCTCCAAAATTTCCTCTTCTCACAAATACATATACTTGTATTTCCTATTCTCCTTACAAGATGACATATTGTGATATTGACATGCACGGATGCATGCATACATGGAGAGATACAGAGAGTTGAGATCATAGATCAAATTGGCCCATGGGACACGTTGGATGCTACAATTTGTGATACAAAAGAGTTTGTGATCATACATCAATTCCTATCATTATTATGTTTTGACTTGAACAATTAAATCTTAAATGCATACTACAAGGCTCGTTCGAAACGTAGAAAATTTGAAGGATTTTCACGTGAAACAGTTCAACTGCGGTAGGAGTCTTGGAAGAATCCCATTTCTTAGGTTGTTCAAATCGGTTTCGACTTTTAGCTTTTATTTGAAGAAATCAGAAATCAATTTGAACACCTCAGCCTTCCAAAAGCTGCCCAAAGGTCAATCTCTGTTGCCTCCTCCGTGTCCGTGTCTTCTAAAAATTGTTTTTCAAATATTATTCTAATAGCTGCTTCTTTCGATGGTTTCTATTCCATTTCAGGAAAAAGCCAAAAGCTTTGGCTGGTTAGCTTGTTCTTTTAGCGTATGGTTTATAGATTTTAGTTGTAACTTATTAGTTTAAGAAATAGCGATTACTAAAAAAGCTGGACACAAAAAAATCTGAAAAACCGAATAGAATGAGCCCTTACCACTTAGACGGGAAGATAGAGAAAAACAGGCCCAGCTTTGCAAAGAGAGCTTGTGATGGACCGAGCTGCCAATGGCCACGTTATCAAATAGTTTCTCGTTAATTACTTAATTCTGACCATCCCCGTACACAGGAACGTTACTTCTTCTTCTTTTGAGCGGTACACGTGATGACATGAACGTAGGGAGGGAGATCGGTCTAAGTAAAAAAAAAAAATGCCACGCATGCATTCACGCACGGCTAGCCCGAGACGACGACCGTCCGGCCGATCGACTAGCAGCCGCTGCAGCCGCATTGCCGCTGCACGACGTTGCACTTGCCGGCGGGGTCGCAGTTGAAGGTGGAGCAGCAGCTGGTGACCTCGCACTTGCTCGGGTCGGACTTGGAGCAGCACCGGCACTGCAAGCACACCGGCGCCGCCAGCGTCCCCGCGCCGCCGAAGCCTGGGATTGCTACCATCACGCCCTCCGCCGGCGGCACCGGCACCATGTCCTCCGCCTCCGCCGTCGCCCACGCTACGTTATTAGTAACAATTAAAGATCGATCGCAAGCGCATTGCAACTGTGTGCATGCAAGAGTTGTCTGTTACCTCGAGTTTGTGGGGTGGTGAAGAGGAGGGCGGCGGCGACGACGAGAGCGGCCGCGAGAGAGATCGTCCTGAGAGCGCTTACCATGGCTAATTTGTTGTGAGGATGCCGAAAGGATCGAATCGATCTTTCGGAGAGAGTAATTAAGGAGTTGTTTCTCGCGAGTTTTGCTCTGTTGTTTGGTGAGAACGCCAGTGCTTGGTGGCTCGTTGTATATATACACGAGGGAGACGGTGTATGAGAAGGCAATTATTCATTCATTAATTTCGACCCTTTTTTCATTTGTGCTTTTTAAATTCTGCATTTGCGGTTTTTATTCCTATTGATTCCGTTCCTTTTGAAACGTATGGTAGGAGATCTGCTCATTCATTAAAGAGAGGATTTCGTTCCCAATTTGTCTCCAAACAAATCGAATTCTTGTGTCGTCATGGAAACCGTCCTGTTTTGTTTGGCCTTCTTTTGCGTTCATTGTGTTGACAAACCGTTGTTGGCGATCAGTCCTTTCGATGATTCTGTTGTGTAAAATCAGATCAATCATAAAAGACAGAAATAGCATATTGAAACTCAGAGACAGAGAGAACTTCGAATCTTTCTTTATTGTTTCCTTTTCTCATGCATGTATACAAAATAACTAATAGTACTCCCTATTTATAGACTAGTGGTGATGTGTCCACTATGGGCTAAAGCTTCAAGTCCAGCCTCAGATTTCTTAACACTTCCCTTTGGAAACTTATCTGATACGTTCATGTCTCATCAAAACTCCACAAAAACCCAGTAGGAAAAATTTGGAGAAAGAGTACATAATACATGTTATACTGCGTTACACGAATTGCATCATTAAAATCCTTGGCCGAGAAACTTCAGGAAAACTCGTCAAGGGAAAAAGAGTACAATCCACTTAATTTCATTTAATCTTCAGAATTTATTCTTTGAGTACTCGATCTTCATAATCAAATTTTAATAACGAGCTTGAGAAAAATCTCCTCCTGAATTCTGTACTTCTCTAAGTCTCATCATTCCAATTCCTCATACACATCTTTCAAAGCTAGATGCTAGAAGTGACTTAGTGAATAAATCTGCAAGATTTTCATGTGACTTAATATGCGGTACCTTAATTCCGTCCATCTTTTGCAATTCATGAGAATAGAAAAACTTGGGGTTGATATGTTTTGTGAGATGACTCTTCACGTAGCCCGTCTGCACTTGTGCAACACAAACTGTATTATCTTCATAGATAATTGTGGGAGCTTGCATGATATTCATTCCACATGACTGCTGGATCTGGAGAATCATTCGTCGGAGCCAAGCACATTCTCGAGCGACTTCGTACAGTGCTATGATTTCTGAGTGGTTCGTCGAAGTCGTTGCAAGACTTTGCTTAGACGATTTCCATAAAATTGCAGTTCCACCACACAGGAATACATAACATGTTTGTGACCTTGCGGTATGTGGGTCTGATAGGAACCCAGCATCTGCATAGCCAGTCATATTCAAGTCTTGGTTCTTTCTGTAGAACAATCCAAGGTCCTTGCTTCCTTGGAGGTATCGGAAGATGTCCTTTATTCCCTGCCAATGCCTTTTGGTAGGTTCTACACTATGCCTTGCTAATAGGTTTACAGCAAATGCAATGTTCGGTCTAGTGCAGTTTGATAAATACATAAGTGCTCCTACTGCACTTAAGTATGGAAATTTCGGTCCCAGGACTTCCTCCCCCTCTTTCCTAGGTCGGTATAGATCTTTTTCTTACTGTAAAGATCTCCCGATCATCGGTACTTTTGATGGGTATGCTTTCTCAAAGCCGAACCTTTCTAACACCTTCTGGGCGTAGGCTGACTGACGTACTAGTATTCCTTCAGGGGCATGGTCGAGCTGCAGGCCTAAGCAGTATTTGGTTTTACCCAAATCTTTCATTTCAAATTCTAACTTCAGGTAAGAACTTGCTTCTTTTATGTCTTCCATGGTCTCGATGATATTTAGATCATCTACGTATACCGATATTATATAAAATCCATTTTGGGATGGTCGTATAAATACACAGGGATAATCTTCATTGTTCGTGTATCCTTTCTTGCACAGAAAGTCGCTTAAGCGATTATACCACATTCTGCCTGAATGCTTGAGTCCGTACAGTGATTACCTGAGTTTCACATTGCACAGATTTCTATTTGCCCTGTCTTAGTTCGAGACAGGGATACCTTCAAGTACCTTCATATAAATTTCCGAATCCAAGTTTTCATGCATGTATGCAGTTACCACATCTATCAATTTCATTTCTAAGTTCAGGTTTACTGCCATTGAGATTAAGTATCTAAATGTGATTCCACGTATAACAGGGGAGTAGGTTTATTCATAATCAATTCCTGGACATTGAGTAAACCTTGTGCAACAAGCCTTGATTTATATCTTACAACTTCATTTCTTTCATTTTCCTTTCGAACAAATACCCACTTGTGCCCTACGGGGTGCACATGGGGAGGTGTGTGGCTTACGGGCCTAAACACCTCTTTTTTGTTCAGAGATAATAATTCAGTTTGTATTACCTTCTTCCAATCACCTCAATCTGATCTTTTCTTATATTCAGCGAACGATGCAGGCTCTGCATCAAGATAGATGATTGTGGCAATTTTCTTTGCAAAGTCTATAGCTATTTCGTCACGAGTTACTTCTTCTTATGCTTGTACTTGCTCAGCGCTTCTTCCAGTTGCGGTGGAAAGTCTCTTTAGTTTTTAGCTCCGATATGTGCACACACATCCATGCTGATTTCTCTTTTCATGGGAATGTTCAGATCCTGGTCATATTGGTGCCAGGTCTCAGCTGGCCCCCTTCTGGTTCTAGGGAATTTCAGTGATTGGCTGTGTCAAGTCCTTCTTATTCTTTTTCACTAGGCGTCTCCGGTTACTTAGGATTCGAGGGGTCAGAGTTCTCATGCTTTTATTCTAAGGCCTCTGGATAGAATTAGGGATACCTTTAACTTTCTTTAGCATTTCAATCCTCTCAAGAGCATTGCGTGTAGGCACATGCGACTTGGTCACGCTCTTCAAATCACTAAAGTGGTCAGACAGTTGATTTGCTAATGCTTGCAAATAAATGATCTTCTGGACTTCTCTATTTGTTTCACTAGTGCGCGGGTCATGTGCATGGATTCCCGATATTTTTCATCAAGGGGTTGATTTCCTCCCCCTAATGTTAGAAAATTATCCTCACCAAATATGCAATCAGCGAAATGGGCAGTATGCAAATCTCCTATCATGGGTTCTAAATACCTGATTATAGATGGTATCTCATAACCAACGTATATCCTACTCTTTCGGAGAGGACCCATTGCAGTACACTGTGCAGGGGGTGTAGGTACATAAACCTTGCATCCAAACCTCCGGAGATGAGAAATTTTCGATGCTGACCCTTGCGCTAGTTGCATAGGTGAATGGATGTTGTAGGCTTTGACCATTGCGCTAGTTGCACAGGTGAATGGATGCTGTAGGCTGATGGTCTGAAGTTGATGAGAGTTGCTGCATGTAGGACTGTGTGTCCCTAACATGTAGTTGGTAAATTACAATTTTGCAAAAGTGGCCGGGCAATAAATTTAATTCTCTTGATTAATGCCTTTGCTAGTCTATTCTAAGTGTGGACGTGCGGTACAGAATGCTCAACTGTAATTCCTATTGCCTTGCAATAATCATCAAATACCTTTGAAGTAAATTCTCCGACGTTGTACATTCTGATGGACTTTATGGGATGATCAGGGAAAATATTTCTAATGCGAATTATTCGTAAGATCAGTTTTGCGAAAGCATAGTTTCTCGTAGATAATAAACATACGTGCGACCATTTTGAGAAAGCATCGATGAGCACCATAAAATATTTAAATGGCCCTGATAGTGGCTGTATGGGACCGCAAATGTCTCCTTGGATGCGTTCTAGGAATGCAGGGACTTTATCCTGCACTTTTAGAGTAGAACGTCAAGTAATTAATTTCCTGGTGGCACATGGAGGGCACACAAAATCTTCATGATTTGGAAAATTCTTTACATTAATATTATGCCCTTGTGAATTATTAATTATATTTCTCATCATCCTAAGACCTAGGTGGCCTAATCTATCATGCCAGATATAGAAAAGTTTAGAGCATCTAAATATTATTTTCAGGGCAGTATAGGCTGTAGGTGACTTGATGTTGGTGTAGTATAGCCCAGTTTTTAATGAAGAAAGTTTTTCTAATATCCTTTTTCCATTTGTTTCGCGCTTCGTAATGAGCAGGCATTGCTTACCGTACTCTTCTTCAGTCTCAACATAGAAACCATTAGCGCGAATATTCTTGAAACTTAGGAGAGTTCTAGTCGATTCTGGGTACAATAAGGCTTCTTAAATGATCAAAGTTGTGCCCAATGGGAGTATAATTGTGGCTCTTCCTGATTCTATTATACAAGCATCGCTACCGACGATGGTTGTAAGGCTGCCAACATTCTTACTAATCGACTGAATGAATTTTGTCTCTTAAGATGGTATTCGTTGTGCCACTGCCGGCTAAGCACACTTCCACCTTAGGGCGCCACACGTGTTCTAATATTTCAATATCAGAATAGATCATGCCATTATAATTGAATAAATGAATGAATTATTCAATATCACCCAACTATTATGAGAAAATAAATTATTTGAATACCATCCATGCAAATTCTAATTTATTCTTTCACACAGAAGTAAATGACAATTAAAGTCCAAATGCATTCTGTGCATTAGACTAAATCTGCTAAGAAGTCAGAGACTTTGGCTACTATCTTCTCAGGGATGATATTCTGTTCCAAAGAAATCATGTCGATGGCAGCTGCAATGTCAAAAGGGGGTGCTACTGCCAGAACAGTTTCAACCTCCATCAGCATAGTTAGCTGCTCAGAACTCTCCCCCTCAACAGATGCAAAGTGAGTTTCATGCTTCCTTTTGCCTTCCTTCTTCTGAGCTTGGAAGACATCGATGACATGCTGCGGCTCTTCACAGATCCACGGCCAATTCCCCCACTTGCCACACTTGTAGCAGGATTGGTCTTGCTGACCATAGTACTTGTTGTCCCTCTTTGGCTTGCTTGCCTTATTCTCACGTGAAGCATATGATTTGTCTTTCTGGGCTATGGTCTTACCCTTCGTTCCCCTTTTCTTCGTCATGGGCTTTCGCATCTTGTAGCTCCCAGCATTGGCTTCATGGCTAGCGGAGCTCCCAGGTGGCTGTGTGACGTAGTTCTTGCGGAGAACTTCATCCTGAGCCTCTGCAACTTGCATCATATCAATCAATTCAGCATACTCCTTGTAGCCATCTTGATGAAAAATTGTGTGCAGATTTCACTGCATTGGAGTGGAAGGTGGATAGGGTCTTCTCAATCTTCTTCTCATCTGTGATCTGCTTGTCACAAAGTTGAAGATTGATACAAATTCTGTGCAGAGCAGAATTGTACTCCCCGGCCGTTTTGAAGTCGGCAAACCTCAGTCAGATCCATTCTAGCTCTGCCTGAGAAAGAATAGTGTACTTTATCTTCTCGAACCGCTTCTTGAGTGCAATCCATAATGCTAGCGTGTTCTTCTCTGCTATGTATTCATTCTTGAAAGTGAGACAGAGATCCAAGGAAGTGAAGTGCGTGATCATTTTCCTCAGGGGTGGGTTAGGCATCCTGCGGTATGCCAATTCCAATGGTAGCGCGGAGCTTCATGGCTCCAAGTACTACCTCGACATCGGAAATCCAAGTCAAACAGTTTTGGCCATGCTGGGCCAACTGCTCGAACTCTTGGTTCGTGATGCATGTCATCTACATGTGCATGAAAGGAATAAATAAATTTATTGCCGGTAAACATGCATGGAATTAGTTTACTGCAGGTAAATAAATTGGATAATGGTACAAAAGATTCTCATAATATTCCAGAATTTTCTATAATGTTACATTTAAATTCGGTGATTAAATTCAATTTTAAATAATTACGATTAATCAAAATAGTAAATAAATACAGAAAACATAGAAAATAATAATGATAGAAATAAACATGCTTTAAATGCTAAAAATAATTTAAAATTTGAATTCCCGAAGCCCTTTTGCCGGAATATGAATTTTCACTGAATTCTGCAATTTCCGAGGGCTTATACGCAAATTTTCAATTCAAAGAAAATTTTCCCGTAATTTTGTGATTTTTCGAGTGCCTTTCTGCAAAATTGAGGACTCGTCTGAAAAATCCGAGGGCCCTTCCGCAATTTTCTGAATTTGGGGGTCTTTTTGCAATCTTGCCAGCGCCCCCTCCCCCGTCCGAGCCGGGCTTTCGGCCCGTTTGCTCTTCTGGCCCACTCGGTGCATCCGACCGGGTCAAAATGGCAAGGGGTAGGGTTCCCTACCCCAATTCCTGTCGGTGGCGCGGCGGGGCGGCCGGCCGAGCGGCGGAGGAGCCGGTGTCGGGGCGGCCACGGCAATGAGCTTCGGCCGGATCGGCCTCGGCGACGGAACTGCGGCGCAGATCGGGCGGGGCATGGCAGCGGCATCGATCGTCGGCCGGCGGAGCGACAAGCGGCCTCGGCCGGCGGGCGGCGGACGAGCGAGCGGCGAGTGGCCTCGGCCTGGCGGCGCTTTGGGACCAGTGCTCAGGTGGCACTTCGGGCTGGTGCTCGGGCGGTGCTTCGGGTCGGTGCTCAGGCGGTGGCAGCTCTTTGGCGGCCTAGGCGTCAACTTTAGGCCGACGCGCAAGGGGAGGCCGACAGCCAGATTCACGCATGGTGGCCGTACGGGGCCGTCCGTGCATGGATTTATTCTTTTTTCAATCTACAGTGCAATCAACATCTACTCTTTCATGTAATCTACCGATTGATATTGTGCCGGCGACTTCAAGTCTGCTTGCAGTAGATTGGAGCGGATTTGCATCGTAGAAAATAATCTAGAAAGTAAAATCTACGGAATTTAAAGCGATCTAGATGTAGACAATTCAATGTATTAATGCTTCCATGATTACTTTTGATTCACCAGAGCGATTTGTGCTGATAACATATTGAGTGACCGTCGCTGGCGACCAGTCCGATCGATTCCTCATAGATAGAGATAGAGATAGCGAAGATAGAAATAGTAGATCGAAACTCAGAGATAGAGAGAACTCTTGGTCTTTCTTTATTGCTTCGTTTGCTCATGCATGTATACAAAATAGCCAATAGTACTCCATACTTATAACCTAGTAGTGAGGTGACCACCATGGGCCATGGCTTCAAGCCCAAACCCAAGTTTCTTAACAGATTGATTGAGATCACTCTTGGCCCTCGAGCTTAATGGCCAGTTTAAGTTATTGCTAAACATATCCATTTCGTGCATATCAAAAATTGCTTTAGAACAGATAGATCACAAAGTACTCCATTGCCTGTATTTATTGTGCCTAATTTGTTGCTTATCAAGAGCTTACATCTTCTTTCTCTCTTTTTGGCGATGTGTTGCTTCCTTGATCTGAATATTAGGGTATGTTCATGTTAGCTTGTACTTCTGACTTCTACTTAAATAAATTAGAACCTGTAGATCCGAAAAGACAACAAAGGAGGTGACGGGTGCTGATTAAAATATTTTGTCAAGTATTCTAGATCTTTTTCTCAAATAACTATAGAGTTACTAAGAACCAAATCCTAGGCTAAAAGAATAAGGCAAAACACTCAAGAACATCAAATCTTGAATTACTCAGCCCTTAGAGGTCTGACCGCCAACCAAGGGGCAGTTTGATCGCTAACCTTGGGGCGGTCTAACATCTGAGGGGTGGTTTGACATCTATTCGGATGGTCTGAATGCTATGAACAATGTTTTCAGATTTATGAATAGTAAAATCAGAATGAGTCCGAGATTTCAAATCCATGTAACTTTTGATTGGATGATCCAAAAGCCATAAAACTTTGTACACATCTTTCGTAAGGTTTCAAAAACCTATTCTATCTATGGATCGCAAAAATCCACGTCAAAGTTGAGACCTTTTTGAGATTTAAGCAAGAGTGCACCAAAAGTGACCTAAAACCAAAATTGATGATCGAAACTTACTCGTGGGCAGATAATAGCCAAGATGACTTTGAATATGTTTCCACATGTCATAGCAAATAAGAACACCGAAGAAATTACTCGAAAAACACTCAGATCAAGAAATTACTTGGAAGAACAAAAATACATAATAACCGAGTTTCTTAATGAACTTGCTACCAAAGTGCCTCGATGGGAGGAGGATGATTCCTAGAGGTTCTTTCTATCTCTTATACGTCCTTGGCATAGCAAGATCGTGAAAAATGGTGAGGGAGAGGAAAAACTAACCAAAACAAGAGTAAATCAATCAAATAGAGAGATAGCCATGAAGAATATCAAATATTGATTCTATTGCTTGAGCAGAAAGTTTTACAGTCACTCCACCATAGGGAACAAAGAGTACAAGAAGCACTCAAAACCCTAACCCTAAAATAAGATAGTATATTAGGTGGGTTGGATGGTTAATCACATGTCTCCATCCCAACCCCTTTTATAGATAGGTTAGATAGCCGCATCCACCCCTTAGTGGATACTATCAACTTACCACAATAGAAAAAACCCGGTAACCCCACACATGAATTTTACTCACACATGTTCAATTGTGCATACTTTTCAAAATGCATAAACCCAAATCCGTTAAATCCTTAGGCTTGACCCATCTTGACCAAATCAGCTTCACCTTAACCTAAACCATTTTCTCATGCGCCACACATGCGCCACAGTTTTGATCCAAGGTAGTTTCCAGTATTTTGGCCAAACTTTGAAAATACCCTTCATTGACCCGGTCAACATCATCCATTGCAAGATGTTGTCATGCTTACCACGTGTAGGTGCGTTACTAGCTTGCCATACATCGCCAAGTCTCTTTCGTCCTGATTCCACTGAACCACGGATTACTTGGCCCATCCAAGTCACATGGTGCAATTCCACTGTTTGAACTTTACCTTCAACATTTCCCGTCTTTCTCGTGCCGTGCTTGAGCTCACCATATCACCCAACATTTCCAATCATTCTAGGCATCAACTCCTCTATGAGTCTAGTCCCGATTCTCACTGTTGACCACAGTTGACTCTAAATGATCCTGCATATCCAAAGACAAAGAAATTGTTTTTAGGCACAAGTTATTCACAACTTGACCCATGTTAATTGTAACATAGCTCATGCAACATAAAACCACTGACCATACTCACCAAAATTCATTCCTCAACTCAAAATCCACAAATTAGAAATCTTGTTGAAAATCCCCATCTGGCCGGTCTGACCGCCAACACCCAGTCGGTCAGACCGTTGGCACTAGCCGGTCTGACCACCAACCTCCGGCCAGTCAGACCACTGACACGAGCCAGTCTAACTGCCAACGCCTGGCTGGTCAGATCGCTGACACCAACCTGTCAGACCGGTGGCGCAATGCCGGTCTAACCGACATTCTTCCTGATCGTCCAACAACACTACCATACATGCAAATAATTTCCCGACCTCCTTAATTGCAATGGTTCATCACAATATGAAGTAGGACCTTCTCAGATGGTCCTTCAATCTTCTTATTGATGAACTCATTGGCAATTACGAAAATGCAATTAGGAGATGAATTTAGACAAAGAGAGGGAGATTTCCAAACAAAACTTCAAATGGTCAAAAGAAAAAAGTAATGAGCTAAAAATAACCATTTGAGGCAGAGGTTGATAGAAGCTACTGAATATAGCAGATTTTCCATAAAAGCTTCAAATCTACCAAAAGAGTCAAGAATCTCACTCTACATCCATATGAAAGAATAATTGTTCTATTTGACCTGATCATGGTGAGAAGAGATCAAAAGGTTCCAACAGGGCAAAATTTTACACAAAATATCTAAATCGTGCTCTAGCTATGTATTTTTATCGATCTTTCTCCACTTTCGATAATAGTCATCAAGATGCATGTAAGAAAATAGAGCATGAATGAAATAAAGTGACTGTATTTTTCTCATTTTTAACATTAGAAGCTATGAAAATAGTGACTCTATAAGTATTACACTAAGCCATATTATGTGAAAAATCTATCTAGATGGCAGATCATATATAGCAAAGTTAAAGCCAAATGAACAATAATCTGAATTTAAAAGGATTTTTACCATGTCAAGTTGTTCAATATCATAATTTAACCAAAGATATCCAAAAATGAGTCAAGCCATATAAATATACTAAATGGAACCAAGAAGCTACAATTGAGTAAATTTCGAGTGCTACAAGTTCAAGGTTAAAATATTTTGTTCAAGCACTTAATACCACTTATAATTCAGTAAATTTAGCACATTTGACATTTTCTGAAATTTATTTTTGGTTTGAACTTAGCAAAGGAAGTCCTGAACTAGGAGTCATCCACAACTACATCCTAAGCGTCAACCATTTTTCATAATTTTTAGTTTCTTAGCCATGTGCTAGATATCAAGCCATATATGACCACCCTAAGCAAGAGGCTCAAAGAAGTGATCTTGGTCATCCAAAACTCCTCTTGAATTTATGCCTGGTGCAATGGCAAACCATCTCATGAGAAAAAATTGGCGAGATCAGTTTTTTCGCACTAAAGAGATCAATTTGCATTTTCTTGACTTAGTTCAAGAGTAAAGAGTTAATACTAACTTATACTTCAATAAAGAACTAACATAGCTCAATTTAAAGCCCAATTTAGGTTTAAGATTCAATTTAACTTATTTGACATGGCATGAATCATAAGAGGATCATTAGAGCAAAACTAGTCACAAGATACAAGACATGAATTAATTTAAATATTTTTTACTAATAAAGCTAGCATGGTAAAAGCTAAACTACACACAAAAGGATATGATAAATCTAGCAAGCTAGTATAAGACATGGCAAGATGTAAAACCAGATATCATATCACACAAGAATAATAGTCAATGCACCATATATTTATATTACAATGCATATTGCTAAATTTAAAATGTAGCATGATGCAATAAAGATCCCAGTTCTCCCTTAGCAAGTGAGTTACTTTTAGAAATATTTTGGTTCAAGTTGAGTTATGTCTACATTAAACTCAAGAAAACTCAAATGAACTCCCCCTAAACCAAAACAATAAGCATGAAAGAAGAAGCTTAGAGAAAAGAAGAAATGATCGTCCTTCAAGCATAGACAAGATAGTAGGATCACTATAGCTCAGACTCACTCTCATCTACCCCATATGACTCTAGGATTATTAGCTGATCACTTAAACACAAGAGAGTAAACACGTTTTCTATCTATCTAAGGAGCCTAAGCCCTACTAGATCTAAAAGAAGTGAGTGAACTCAACCTAGTGAGAAGAGAAGCAACTAACAAGAAGCATCCTAAGGTCATAAGATGAGAGGAAGAAATCTAAATAACATAGTATGATACCAACTCTGGTTTACGCTAGGAAAACTAACCCAAAAGCACTCAGAAGCCAGGTACAAAAAGAAGTAAATGAACATATGATACACAAAGTGCATGATACTCCCGTCAAATTAAGACAAACCACCCCAAGCTATCCCCGCAAAGCCATGAACCTCTAGTTATCTAAAGGCTTGGTGAAAACATCAACTAGTTGGTGGTCACTGTCAACGAACTGAAGCACTATGCCACCCTTCTTCACATGGTCTCTAAGTAAACAATACCGAATATCTATGTGCTTGGTCCTAAAGTGTTGCACTGGGTTCTTAGATATGTTAATGGCAGAAGTATTATCACAGAAAAGTGGAACATATCTATGACTAATCCAAAGTCCTGCAAGGTCAAGACCGTCCAAAGCACTTGACTACAACAACTATCGGCTACAACATACTTGGCCTTTGTGGTGGACTGTGCAACACTAGACTGCTCCCTGGAAGACCATAAAATAAGAGAAGTGCCAATGAATTGGCAAGTGTCAGAAGTGCTCTTCCTATCTATCTTACAGTCAGTAAAGCCTGCGTCGGAATAGGCTCTAAGAGAAAGGAAGAAGAAGAGTATCAGATACCGTAATGTAGAGTTGCTCGAAGGTAGCTAAAAATATGCTTCACCACCTGACAGTGAGAGGCGTGAGAAGCCTAAAATCGAGTGCACAGACACATAGTGAAGTGTATATCTGGCCTCAAAGCAGTGAGGTACAGGAGGGAGCCAATCATGCTGTAGTACTCCTTCTGATCTACATGATCACTATCTTCATCAGGATCAAGTGTTGTCGAAATTGCCATCGGAGTCGACACCGGCTTGCCATCACATATATCAAAGCATCTTAGGATGTCTCGAGTGTACTTGCCTTGATGCAAGAAGGTACCTTCCCGAGTCTGCTTGATCTGGAAGTCGAGGAAGAAACTCAACTCATCCAATATGAGTGCTCATGACATCAGAAAACTGGGAAATAATAACATGAGAGGAGCCACAAAAGATAATATCATCCACATATATCTAGATGAGCAGAAAGTCATTGCCATGTCTACAAATGAACATGATCTTATCTACCTTACCCATCTCAAACATATCACTCAAGAGATAGAACTTAAAACCTCTCATACAAAGCTCTAAGGGCTTGCTTAAGTCTATACAGGGTTTTGAAAAGTTTGAAGACCTGGTTTGGATATTTAGGATTCTCAAAACTAGAGGTTGTCTAACATAAATTTCTTCCTTAATAAACCCATTGAGGAAGGTACTCTTGACATCCATCTGTTACAGCTTGAAGCCCTCAGACTCTACGAATGTAAGTAAAATCCTAATTGCATCTAGCCTAGCTACATGGGCGAAGGTCTCCTCAAAATGTAAACCCTAAACCTGAGAAAAATCCTTAGCTACTAGTCTAGCCTTGTTCCGAATGACTACCACATCCTCACTCTGCTTGTTCTTAAAAACTCACCAGTTTCTATGACATTATGACCACTAGAGGACTCAACAAGCGACCATACCTTTTTATTCTCAAAATTATCTAACTCCTCATGCATGGCATTGACCCAAGACTCATCAGTCAGAGCATGACTAATATCTTTGGGCTCAAATGTGGCGACAAGGGCAGAGTGTAAACAGAAATGAGATAAGCTAGATTTTGAGCTTGTGACAAGCTCAAAGGGATCACCTATGATCTACTCAGAAGGATGATGACACTGAATATGTTGGAGAGGTCCTGAATGTGATGAAGAAGTGGTCTATACCTCATGAGTTGTGGAGGTAGGAGTGGAAACTTCAGAATAGCTAGAAGGTAAGGGTTGATCTCCCTGAGGCACAGTGGTAGAAGCAGACACCTCAAGGATAGATGGGACTGGATCAGATAAAGAACCTTCATCTCCATCTTTATCATCATCTACAACTATGGACTCAGACTGCATAACTGGACATGAGATATCGGACCTAGTACTAGGATTAGCCTCATTGAAAGTAACCTCACGGTCTCCATGATCCTACTTGTCTCGTAGTTCTAGATCCTATAACTCCACGATGAAGTCAAATAACCTAGATAGATACCATCAGTTGAGCGAGACTTGAACTTATCTAGGTTCTTAGACTTCAGAATAAAACACTTGCAACTAAAAACATGAAAATGTGAGACATTGGGATTTCACCCATACCTCAACTCTGTTCCAAACATGGCAAGTAGGAGCTATAATCTCAGCCCAAAACTTTATAGGTATACCATACCCATCTAGCATCGCTCTGGCCATCTTGACCAAGGTACGGTTCTTACTCTCCATAACGCCATTTCGTTTATGGATGTATAGAGAAGAGAACTGATGCACATCACCTCTCTCATCACAGAACCTCTCAAAGTAGAAGTTCTTGAACTCCATGTTATTATCACTACGAATCGCTCGTAAGACACTAGAGAGCTCAATAGACAACCTACTAAACAAACCCCGAAAATGACTGAAAGTCTCCTCCTTCAAGGCTAAGAAAAAACACCCAAGAGAATCTCGAGAAGTCATCAACCACAATAAGAACACACCACTTCCTACTAACCGACTGAACTCTAGCTGGACTAACAGTGTCCATATGAAGTAGCTATCCTGGTGCATCGGTCATAGTCACAGTGACTAGAGGATGAGTAGCAGCAACCATCTTGCCATACTGACAAGTAGCACAAACTAAGTCTTTGACCATCTTGAGCTTAGACAGACCATGAATGAGGTCATGGCTGTTAACTCGGGTCAAGTGATCAAAACCAATATGACCAAGTTTCCTATGCCAAAATAAAAGATCACGGGAATCAGATGCAACTAAGCACTAGAGAAAATCACTAGAAGACTTGATAAAATCGGCATGAAAGATCCTTCTAAACCTAGAAATCTCACAAATTAGACTTTCTGAAGAATCAAAGATTTTACAAGTATTTTTCTTAAAGCTTACCTTCAAATCATCATCGGTAGCTAAGAAACAGATAACAAATTATATCGCAGCTTACTCACTAAGGCAATATCTTTAAGAATGAAATAATCATTAATGTGCGCAGTACCTTTAGAGACGACTCGACCCGATGAAGTGTCTCCAAAGGTGATCGTATCATCACCTGGAGCTCAGACTAGAGAAGAGAACCAACGTGAATCTCTGATCATGTGACGAGAACAACCGGAGTCAACAAGCCAAACATCTCCCTTCCTAGCCTGACAAACCTGAATCAGTGAGAAGTAAATATCGGTGGCACACTACTATGGTAAATAAGAGCAGATCTAAGAACCCAGTACCGAGTCACACAACAAGCAGATGATCCAGTCAAAGAACAAGAAGACTGACCTCTAGCAACGCTAAGCAACTTACCTCCAACAGAATTAGATGGTCTGAAAACAGAGCCCAAACCTCTGGCTGGTGTATACTAATCATGTCGTGGATAGCTACCTCAATAGAAAAAATGAGGTCTATCCTCAGGATGACAAAAACCCTGACTTGAAGCAACTCGAGGACCAAAACAAAAAAAGACCTAAAAATCAAATCCTTGGTGCTGCTTAAAACCAAGAAAGTCGTAAGGGCTAACCACAACTCTAGGTCTCGTGTCAGTCTTAGGAGCACTCCGACTCTAGGGATGATCTTGAATACCCCTAAGAGCGCAAACATGATCACGACGTGTGACCATGGCACGCCTAAAGCATAACTCGACCAAGTGTCCATCCTCATGATAGAAGGTGCAATAATACTTCACCTTTTGAAAGTCCAAAGCGGCAGGAGGCACAACCCTAATATCATAAATCCCCTAGACAAAGCCTACAGACTTAAACACTATCTTCTTAGACTCGGGTGCAACCTCGATTACGCCTCCGACTACAGCTCTAACAACTATAGGTGGATGTTTCCTCGCATCTTCTAGAAAATCATATTCCAGCCCTTAATTGAACTTGCAGATCATGGATTTATCCAGGATAAGATTGAGCTTTTTCTTGACACCAACAAATCTTTTAAGAGTGTTCATAAGATACTCACACTCCTGAAAAAGGGAGGCACATGAAGAACATGGGAAGAAAAAGATGAAGAACTAGAAGGAGAAGATTGAATAGCATGTGCATGTTGCTCCTTATGCACGGCCGCCTCAAGTTTGAGGTCTTCACAAGACACACATGGGATAGTCCTAATCCTAGCCATTTGGGCCTCGAATCTCTTTCTAATGGTCTCTTCCATTTCCTTCATTTTCTTCCCAACTTCAGCACAGAATAAGCAAGCAGATTGTGGCTTCTCTAGTAGATTCTTAGTTAGCTTCATATATTTTTTATCCAAAGCAATCAATTTAGATTTTAACTTTTCACAATTATTGCATGGTGAGCGAAAAGGAGTCTTAGATGTATATTGAACCATTTTCTTATTATGATCGCACATGTCCTGAAATTGCTTAGATATGGATTTAAGTTCAAAAGTTAAATTTGGACAGTTGGCACAAAAAGCAACAGGCTCTATCAAAGCAGCATGCATTTTAACAATTTTATGATATGTCTTCTTTAAACTATCCTTCAAGTTGACACAGCTATCACAAGTTTCAGGCAGATCAAGCATAAATGTATATAGATATCTAAATGCATTGTCCTTATCCCCACACGAGGTGTAGATTGTAGTCTCAGTAGAGTCAGACTAAAAAGGAGCAACTCTAACCATCTGTAATTCAGCTAATAGACTAACATTCTCTATCTTCAGCAAGTCAAGCTCAGAAATCACACTATCATGCGAGGTCCTTAGTTTCTCCATATCTCCAAGCAAGTAAGAGCAAACATCAGAATCGTCATGGGAGGAAACAGATCTAAGTGAAGTAAGTTTCCTGACAAGCTCTCTACCTCATTCTCTAACTCACCACACATAGCCCTAGACCTAGCATAGAATTTTCCTAGTTTAAGAAAAGCATCATTGAGCTGGTTATAGAATGGATATACCTCATCGGAGTCACTGTAGAAATCGTCATCAATGATGCTATTGTCGTCAGCCATGGAGCACATCATGGTGAAGTCATCGTCGTCCTTGGTGTTTGTTTGCATATCATCCTTGCCATCATCATCGCTCTAGCCTTCCATGTCGCTGAAGTCAAAGGTGTCGAAGGTAGTGAAGATGCGGTAGAAGAGCGTTTTTGCCTTACCGATATTACAGAACTTCTTATCTTTGCCTTGATCACAAGCTAACGTCTTCTTGTTACAGTTCATGTTGGTGTAATCGTTCTTGCTCACATCGCCATAGTTGTTCTTATCTTTCTCCAGCTTATGGCAGTTTGCTCGAATATAGTTGAGGCCACCACACTCAAAGTAGATTATTGGACCTTCTCTCTTTCTCTCTCTAACCCTTTATATGTTTGTGAGAACTTTCTAGCTAAGAGGGATAACTCACTCTCTAGAAACTGCTCAAACTAGTCATCGCTCATCTCGCACAAAGCACCCAAAGAGAAACCACAAACACTATCAGAAGATGGTCTAGAAGCTGATGTGGGATTAGTGACCAAGGCCATCGACTGTTACTTCGTCTTGTGAGAGACGACATCGATCTCATGAGTCTTGAGGCGAGAGTACAATGTGTCAAGACTCAAGGTCGATAGATCAGCCATGTCCTTGATGGTAGTCACTTTTATCCCCTAAACTCTAAGATCTAAGGCAGAAAGCATCTGGCAAGCGTTATCCGAGTCTAGGTATGTGAGATCAATAGCTCAAAGGTTGCTCAGTATCTTGTGAAATATGCCAAAACATTCATCTAAGGATTCACCAGCAAGCATCTTGAGTTTATTGTACTCCCTCTTGTATTGGTCCTGTCGGACAATCTTCATCTAGGTGATGCCCTCATGGTATGCATTGATGGTTACCCAGATGTTGTATGCCGATGAGGGGTGAGAGATATGATCAAACTCATTTATGCTAAGACCCGGAATGATAATGTTCCTTGTCTTAGCGTTTGCCTCGACATCTGGTGTATTCATAACCGTGATGCCTCAACTAGATGGGGCTCTCATTATGCAACATTACTCCGTATTGAGACTATCTCGGATGAAGTGACAGATGTGCTAGGCATTTTACATGAAGATAGGCGTAATCCATCAAAAACAGCGGGTTTGTTGCATATAATGGAGACCTTTAACTTTATGTTCATTTTGAAGATGGTGTTAAAAGTGTTTCGCATTACAAATAAGTTATTTGTTGTATTGCAAAGGAAGGATCACAACATTGTTAGGTCATATTATTGCTTGTTGATGTCAAAACACATTTGATCAACTTGTGGAACCATAGTTGAGAGTCACTATTTGCAGAAGTCAACATTTTGTGATGAAAATATGATTCCAATGCCAAATATGGATGAAATGATTCCAAGATGGGGCCAATCAAGGTGGGGGTGGGATTACAATCACTCAAGACCATCATTATCGTGTTGATTCTTTCTTTGCTGCCATTGATGCTATTGCCACAAAGATGGATCATCGCTTCAATAAGATATCTTCGAAGTTACTTGTATGTTTTTCTGTCTTGATCTAAGAGACTTCTTAAAGTTCAATGTGGATAATATTACTTGACTTACGGATGTATATGATGAAGATTTCTCTATTTGTAATCGTGCGGCTATAAAGAATCAACTTGAATCCTTTATTCTTCATGTGCAAAGAACTGATAATTTTATTACTTGTCATGATCTTAGAAGTCTAGCCATGAAGATGGTTGAAACTGAAAGGTATATTGTATTTCTATTGGTCTACCGTCTCATCAATTTAGCATTGCTACTACCGGTGGCGACATCATTGGTTGAAAGAGCCTTCTCGGCTATGAATATTATCAAGACTAATTTGCGCAATAAGATGTTCGATAATTGGATTAATAACTTGATGGTGTGCTATATCGAGCGAGAAATATTCAAAGGACTTAATTGTGAAAAAATAAGAAACAGTTTCTAGACATGAAATCTCGGAGAATGAAAATGTCTTGTTCTCCTAGACGTATTTAGTTATTTAGTGGTATATATTTTGTCTTCTCTTTTTGTTATTACTTCTTTTATGTTCTATTATTAAATTGTGACATCATTGATCTATCTATCTTTCACAATTGACAATTTGCTTTTTCTACACCCCATCTACAATTGTGGGCTAAACTTTATTAGTGAGGTATTTTTCAACATCCTATCGTTATCTATATATATTTGCATGTGATTGTAGTTGTTGCTTTCATTTTGTATCATATACTTTTATTGCTGTAATTGTAATGTAGTTTGATCCTGAATTATTTTGCTTTTAGATATCATTGTTTGTTTTATGCTTATGAATCTGGTTAGATAACATTGTTTGCTTTGTGCTTATGAATCTGGTCTAGTTACATTTTATTTCTCGGTTTTGCTATTGCCAAGACGACTGAAATTTTTTTGTCTCTCAGTCACTTGAAAGTTGCACTCTCAATCAACTAAAATTGCAGCCCCTCCAAAAAAATAGCCCACATCCAAAAGTTGCACTCTCAGAACAACTACAATTTTAGTTGATTGAGAGTGCAACTTCAAGTGACTGAGAGACAAAAAATTTCAGTCGCCGTGGCAATAGTCACTCCCTTTATTTCTAGGTTCGCGACCGCCTTGGCTTCCTGCTCGGCTGCTCCTCTCGTCCCTGATCCACTCGCTCTCCGTATCTGGCCGCTTGCTCCCACGCTGCTGCTCTCCTTCCCGCCCTCCCTCTCCGACCCACCCTCCCCGCTGCTGCTCAACTCCCTGCTCGCCGCCTCCGCCGTGGCCTCTCGCCCCGCCGTCGCGCTGCGGCTCCTCCGCGAGCACGACTTCCTCTCGGAACTCGCGTCCTACTCGCACGGACACGCGCGTACAACGCGCTGCTGAAAGGGTACGTGAAGATTGGGTCGCTCAAGGACGCCGAGCAGGTGCTCGATGAAATGTCACGGTGCGGAGTTGCACCGGACGAGGCCACGTTACATATGGCCTGCTTGTCGATGCGTACACAAGGGCTGGACGGTGGGAGAGCGCGAGGATACTGCTCAAGGAGATGGAGGCCGATGGAGTTAAACCGAGCTCGTATGTGTTCAGCCGTGAGATGCATGCAAGCGGGGGTGCGGCCAGACCGGCATTTCTACACCGTCATGGTAGATACATTTGGGAAGCACAACTTCCTTGGGCACGCCATGGATGCGTTTGACCGGATGCAAGAAGAAGGGATTGAACCGGATGTTGTCACATGGAGCACACTCATTGATGCGCATTGCAAGGGAGGGCGGCATGATCGTGCCATGGAGCTGTTACGACATATAACATCATGATCAGTCTGCTAGATGAACAAGAGCGGTCGGTGGGAGGGGGTAGAAGCAATGCTATCGGAGATGAAGCAGGGCTTGGCACCAAACAGTATTACATACACTACACTCGTGGATGTGTATGGGAGGGCTGGAAGGTACAAGGAGGCAATTGGTTGCATTGAGGCGATGAAAACGGACGGCCTGAAGCCAATGTCCACCATGTACCTGGCCCTGGTCAATTCATACGCTCAAAGGGTAAGAAATTTTATATTTATAGGGTGGGGTTTTTTGGACTATGACTTATAGCTTTTTGCTTAAAATTTTGAATTTCGACTGTTCGCGCGAGAGAGAGAGTATGAATAGAGATACTTATTTGGCCGATATAGATGAAGTCGGAACAATTTTTATTATAATCGACTTATAAAACTCATCGTAGAAAGGCATTCCGTTTGAAAGATAGTTATTGTAGAAAACCAAGCCATAAGCCTAAAAGTAGGAGCCTAGGTTTTTGTTATGATTGCTCATGAATATTCTTTACTGCTTAGTTTTCTAGATAAACTAGCCTAGTATTGTTGGCTGTTGCTTCAGAAGTACAAAACTGACACCTATGTTATATTACCTTTTGAAACTTTCATCTTACTAGCAGTAGTTTTCTACCAACAGGAACCTGCACAATCTAATGACAAATTCGGATCTATATGTTCTGATTTTTCTGTTGTCCTCGGCCTGACTTTTATAGTTGTATACAATATGATAAGAGTGCTTGGTTGCAGTGGTCTACAAATTAGCGTCACAATGTCAATACATACGTGCCATATTAAGTGAATTTAGTGGATTCAAATTAAAATATTGTTCTCATTATTCATGCATGGAACATCTCCAGGGTTTAGCGGACCGCGCATTAAATGTGATCAAGGCCATGAGAGCAGATGGCTTGGAGGCTAGCACCGCAGTGCTCAACTCATTGATTGATGCTTTTGGTGAGGATAGAAGGGTTGTTAAGCATTCTCCGTACTGCAGTTCATGAAGGAAAATGTAAGTGCCACTAGAGACTCAACTTCGCGATCATTGCTAATGAGAATACAATAGGCTCTCAGCAAATCCTCACGTTCTAAGTTGTGTCTCTTGAAGTGCCGCAAAGATTTCCTTAGGAGATGCATTCTTTGGTTCCTCTAGAGGCTCATTTGACTTGATAGATATTTGGAATGAGTTATTGATTTCCCCAGACATGCAAAAGAGTGCATCATTTGTTCTGAACCTCTTCCTCCTGCCTTGTTGGTTTGGCTGAGTCCATGCGGGTTGTCCACAATGATCTTTACTGCTAGGTTCAGATGTTGAAGGTGAATTTTGAGTAAGCTCGCGAACATCTTCAGCACCCTTCAGTGCCATTTCTTGGGCATTCTCAGCACCTGTGCTATCATCTTCACTTGTGGCATAATCTTTGGAGAATATCACGCTAATTGCGTCCCAGTTCATAATAAGTTTATTTCTATAGCAAGCAGCTGCTTTGTTTTTCTGCAAAATAAATAAATAATCATCAAATTTGAATCATCTGCTAGTCGAATGTATTGCAGTAGGAAACAACAAAAATGAATGCATTTACCCCACCTCTATGTATCTCGGCCAAGCATCCTCATTGTGAATCACAAGCCTGTTCTTTTCCTGATCCCATCCAAATTCAGCATGAGCGAGTATCCTGCTAACAATACTGCAATGCTTGTCAAACGTCTTGCATCTCGAAAGCATGTGATCCTTTGTGATCTCCACGTTGCACTTCTCACACACATTTCTCACCGCCACAGTGTATACATGGTGGGGTAATATTTTACACATGGGAAACGGAAGTTGATGAGATGTATATGATTTTAATCAAATACTCAATATTGAAGCTCTATTTAAAATACAGGAATTTCGTAAGAACCAGAAAAATTTCTCGGGGCTGGAAGTGTTAAAATCTCCACAGACGTCGCAAGGAAAAAAGGGACGATGTGGGTACATACCCTGCCGTTGATTTGAAATGAACGGCTGGGATGGGAGCAAAACCACGTTGGTGCCGATATGTATATTACCACGGCGGAGAAGTACTTCGACGGTTCGACCCCACCCGCATCTCCCCCGCGGACCCACCTGATCTCTCCCAACTTTTTCGTCGCGAGTTCGCCACTTCGCCAGTTCGCCTCCGCTGTTTCTCTCCTCCCTGAGCCCGCCCAAGAACCAAGAAACCCCCCAAATCCCGAGCTCCCATTCCCATAGACGGCGACGGCGGCCTCCCCGCCAAGCGCGCCAAGCTCTCCCTCGCGGCCTTCCCCGGCGCCGCCGTACCCGTACGCAGACGGCACCGCTTGAGCGACCTGCCCGACGAAATCCTCGTCAGCATCCTCCTCCAGCTGGACCTCTTAGAGTCTGCCGCCGCCACCGCGCGCGCCAGCGTCCTCTCCCGCCGCTGGCGCGGCCTCTGGTCCCAGGTCCCCGTCCTCACCATAGAATGCGGCTCCCCCGACGCCGCGCCGGTCCGCGCCGCCCTCGCCGCCAACGCAGCCCCCTGCATCCGCAGCCTCACCGTCAACTCCTCCGTCGACGCTGCGCCAGACGCCACCGCCTCCTGGCTCCGCCTCGCCGCGCCCCGCCTCTCTGGCGAGCTCTACTACCACAACAGGAGTGATGTTTCTGAGAACGAACTGAACAACGAGCTGCACAACGAGGTGATGGTGGAGAGAGGCGCGTTTGAGCTGCCTTGCCTCAAGAAAGCCAACAAAATCTCAAGAAAGCCACCAAGATTTTGTTGCGCCTTGGATTTCTTGGCCTAGCCCTGGCACCTACTGGAGTCTTCGACGCCCTTAGGGTGCTGCGCCTAGAGAACTTTCAGTTTCAAGGCCAATTTAGCCTCTGCGACACCTTGTGCCCCTCCTTGCAACAACTGTACTTCAGAAATACCCGCGGGCTGGTTGACCTGGAGCTCAGCTCGAGTGTCTGTTGTTCGTTTATTTGTTGGAGATCCGTTGGTTGCAGCGGCTCAGTGTTGTGACGCCAGGGCTCAAGGTGTTGAACGTAGTTTACTGCTTGTATGATATGCATGGACTAATTGCCAACATTGCCGCAGAGATGTTGGAGGAGCTCCGGTGGACAGCGCCATATGATCCGAGCTCAGTCTCGCTCAGTGAGATGCGGCGCCTCCTGCTGCTGCACCCCCCTCCTCTCACTCCATATAGTCTGCAACTGCCAGAAATTGAGTTGGATCAGGATTGAATGAGATTTCTTAAGCACTTTCCAGCAGTTGATCATCTCACACTTGACCTGTTGATTATGCCAGTGAGTGTTTCTTCTTCCTCTTGGACATAATTATGCAGTATTGTCAATAGAACAGAATCCTCACTTTGAAAAATGTGCTTTGATATAGCATGATATCAATATACAATTGTCACTAGACTAAGTGAGAGTGCAAGATAGGTTTGATTGCAAGTGACTATAGTGTAGGAGTGACAGAATGGTAATTGGAGAAAGAAAGCATCAAATAAGAGTTCAGAATCAGCATGATTGGTATTCTATGATATGCTTCCTGTGTTATTGACTTTGATCATGTGTACATATGCAATGATCCTCATGTAGTTTGCAAGCAAAAGTCTAAAAGTTAAGAGGCTGCTGTAGTTTTTCCACTTTTCATGTATATTTAATTCTTTTCCCTCATCGTGTTGTAGCATCTCACCTTTGTTGAGTTCCAATGAATTTGCAGGATGAAGATGGCTTGCTGCTCCCGAGGGAAGACATAACCAACCTCCCTGACATTAAGATGTTATCCTTATTGATACGGACAACTGGACATGTTTTTGGAGCTAGTGTATTACCTTTGCTTATGTTGTGTACTGGTATACGAGAGCTGAACTTAAAGTTCATAGGGCGTATGGAGGTAATTACACCCTTTGCTTGTAATATACTATTGTTTATGTGAAGTAGATTTGAACAGTTTACATTTTCAACATCCTGTGGCTACAATAAATCTTGAATAAGGGAAGTTATATGTGCAGTTATGCACTATTAATTATGGCTAGCAATGATGATTGTCTTATGAATTCGTGAGCCTGAAGATAATAAGATGGGGGACACGATACAGAAAATACAGCTGTTGTGAAACAGCATGGATAAACCGGAAGTGCATTGGCTGTAGCCTGTAGGACTATAACTAACTTCCATTCTATGTTTAGCAGAAGATACATACATTAAGCACAACCAACATATTGTAAGTCAAAATTTCTAGGAGAAAGCCATGCTCGTAACATAAATAAATGGAGCTCTTGATAAGATTTAGTTGGAGTTGTAAGAAGGCCATGTCTACTTCTTTTATTAGGTATATTCTTCTATGATCATTTCTTAGCTTTTGCCCTCTGTGTAATATAACTGAGAGAAATGTAATGGGAGATTTGGTACAGTAGTATTTTCTATTCCTCAAAACCGACTTGCTGAAATTTCCATTCTGTGTGCAAATAATTTTCACTTTATTTAATCAATAGCATTGTCATGCCTAAGCATGTGCAAGCTTGGTGGTACCTGTTGTTCAATAAGAGAGAAATATTTTATGCATTGTCGGTTTATGATTGTGATCTTGATTTCACGCCTAAAAGAATTTGTTTTAAATGACTGAACTGTATTAAAAATTGTTGGTTGCTAGTTCTTGTAATAGATCTCCCAAGTTTGTTCTAAGGTTGTCAAGTTCAGAGTTTGTTAGGGTCACCATAGAAAATAACAATTGTATTTTGTTATGTTCTACTTTTATACAAAGACAAGCAGTTAGTTAGGGTCACCCTGGGACTAAAATGTTTGTTTTCACCATTCGTTGTATTATGTGTAACACGTAGTGAAGCTTTTACACTGCACATTGATCAGTTTCACCTGTGTGTTTCATTCCTGTTCTGTTTGTATCATTTCAAGTATACTTAATTATGTTTTCATTTCAGGTGCGAAATACATGCCCACCGAATTGCATCTGTGATCAGCCACCAAGCTGGAGAGCTCAGGACATTTTGATGAAGGCTCTTGAGGAAGTAGAGATCTTGAATTTCGCAGGAGCTGAACATGAAGTTGATTTTGTGAAGCTATTGTTCAATACGGCGCCTGCACTTAAAAGGATGGGAATAACCTGGCATTCTTTACGTGCTGGTTCGGAGAAACTATGTGAAGCTTCACAAAGCATTTCAAGATTCTGCCCTGGCGCTTGTTTCTTGCAATTTTACTGGCCTGCGACAACAGAAAGGTGAAATACACACAACAAGACACAATGCTCATCAGAGTTAAGCGATACCTGGTTCACTGAGAAAGCTGTGAAGCATACATCTGATGTTGTTGTGAATGATCACGTACGGTACAGCCAATGGTTATGATTCTATTCGTGATTGAAGCTCAACGAACTCGTATACGCTCACTCCAGTCCAGTGCCTCTTGTTCTATGCGTTGACTAAATCTGATCTGCGCCTCTTCTTGTGTGTTACCATTTTGAGATGATTTGGGCATGATCGATTGAATATTTACCGTTCGAAGACCTGTTGCTCGGAAAATTCATCCACTATTTAAGAAGATCGATATGCGAATGACAGACATCAGGAGTGAGGAGGAGAGAGGTGGGCAGTAGTCCATCCTGTTTATTATGTTTACTAGTATAGCGTGTAGGCCGCTGCGTTGGGCGATCGGCGAAAGTTGCGCTGTAGATTTGCTCAACAAGTAGTTTAGTTTGCGCCGTGCCATTAGCGAAACATGGCAGATGAATTACCCGAACGTCGTGCTGCAGGTGACGGCCACCACAACTCCACAGGCCCACGACTGCCTGAGCTCAGCCGCGTTGCCGTTACGGTTTACCGAGCTGACGGCTTGGCTTGAGCCATCGCCATCCGATCCGGCGGGCACCAGTCGCCCCCGGCACACTCTCGGTTTAGACCTGACAGTGTTGCCATCCCACTTTGTCAATTTTACAGGTGAAACCCTAAGACAAGGTTAATCGCAAACAGCATAATTGAAAGACGAATCGGCGCTAGATACCACCATATTAAATATCTCAATGATATGTTATTTGCCTAATTCTAGTTTGGATGACGAAGATACGGAGCGAAGTAGGCAGAGTGATTTATTTAAATCGATTCATACATCTTGATCCATTGTGTACGAGCAAAATAAAATAAGACGACGCTCTACAAAAGGCAAGGGAGGGAGTATGTTAAAAAGACATTGATAGGTGTGACCTTAAATCCTTCCGTTCGTTTAAAATGAGCGGTTTGATGTAGGCTCTGTTTTTTAGCTTTCCAACTGGTTTTTGAATTAGACTTATTTCAGTAATTATTAGTTATTAGACTAATAAGCTACAATAAAAAACTATAAGTCACAGATTAAAAGAACAGGCTCGTAACAAAACTAGGTTAGAATCCAAGTCTTATACACGTAAGATCAGGCCCATTCAAAACCACATGTCACATTCTGAACAAGGTTTAGGTAGTGCTCCAAACGGCTTAAAAGCCGTTGCTTTTGGCCGCAATTGCACTGTAAAGACTTTCACCTTTTTCTGAGTCAAAAATGAGATAATAATAATAATAATAATAATAATAATAATAATAATAATAATAATAATGAGAAAAAGTGAAAAACATCGCTATATCTTATGGGACAATATAAAAGAATAAAGGGGAAAAAAGAAAGCCAAAAAGCCAAAAAAAATAAAACTAATAAGCTGACGCGTTCCAAGTGCCTTCTGGCTTCTGGAAGCCAAAAGCTAGAAGCTGAAGTGGTTTGGAACAGGGTGTTAATCTCATACACATAGGACCTAGATCCTCTATGATTGTTTTCCGTTTATATTACCATGGTGGAGAGGATTCGGCCCCACCACCCTGACCTACCAGCTTTGTACAACCTGTCCTTCCTCATGGGTGAGTTCGCCTAAGTCCGCCCGATAAAGCAAGAACCAAGAAACGTTCGAATAGGGGTGGCAAAAAAGCTCGAGGCTCGCGAGCTAGCTTGGCTCATTATAGGCTCGGCTCGACTTATGGCACAAATGAGCTGAGTCGAGCCAGGCTTTCAGCTCGACTGCCTAATGAGCCGAGCTTGAGCTTGCTCACGAGCCACTCCTTGGCTCGGCAGGCTCAAGCCGCTCGTCCATGCTCTAGAGTCCGACCTATACCTCTAGCCCATATCACCTGGTTCCCCAATCCCCTACTCATCGTCTCCCCAAATCCAATCCTCACGCACTGAAGTCACCGATTCCCCAAATCCAATCATCATGAAGAACCCTAGAGACTTGAGAGGCGGCAGCTGGGTGACTTGATGACACCAAAGTCCAGAGGCAAGCACACCGTGGACAACGCCGCACCACCTTGTCGGCGCTCACCGCACCCTCCGCCTCCCCTCCTCGCCATCCGTGTCCGTCCCCTTCGACTTCCCCATCCTCCTCGGTCTCTTCCTTGCCATCCGCCTCCCCTCGACCTCTCCCCGACGTCCGACGCATGGAGCGGCAGGTGCAACCAAGCATAGAGTCGAAGAACCATTGAGGGAGGAGGTCCTCTGCCTCCGCCTCTGGTGTCGGCTCCATGTTGACTCTAGTGGTGAACCGCATCGTCAACCCCTATCCACAACCACCTTTCAGTGCGAAACCAGCTCTGACCTCGGCGGCCTCGGTAAATCGCCTCACATAACATCTTGTATACGTAAAAGTGCTCAATGCAAATCATTTTTCTTGCCATGATAGTAAGGTAGCTCAGTGTGATTACATACTGTGTTCTGCTTCTTAGGGTTTCACTTACAGGGAAAGCATAGCACTATCTAATTTCTACTCGATTCCACGTCATTTGATTCCATCCTAATTGAAATCTACAAGTTGGTTTCCCTTGTGCTAAGCATTAGGGATGGTTGGTCATATTATGGTGAAGCTATCAAGTCTAAATTTAATGTAGATCGTTTCTACTGGTGCTGCATGTTTACATATCATTAGACATGTCATTGGCATCTTCATGTATCGCTTGTTTGGTTGTCAGGCGTTCTTCGGTGTCTGCTACACCTTTAACCTGATGTTCTAGGCTTCTAGGTTAGTTGCCTGTGTAAGATTCAAACTTTTAGGATTTAGACATGGTTCTTATAATATATAACACTTGGTTGCAGTCTTGCAGAATTAGCAGAACATGATTGTTTTATCCTTCTATCTATTCTATGGGTTGGTCTTAGGTTCTTAGCTAACTAACCTGGACTGTGCAGCAGTCCTGAACATATATTCTTAGTCAAATATATATTGGTGTTTGCAGTCAAACCTTGACTGTGTAGCAGTCCTGAAAATATATTTTCATGTTGCTCCTTATAAATTGCTAATGGCTTTGATATTGTTACTGATTTTTTATGGGTCCAGAGACGTGATTTTGACCATTAGTGATTTTTTACAGTTGCCAGGCGAGGGGCTGGAGCAGTATGTCTCCTTTGGACACGCTCGATTTCTCTAGTAACAGTGAAGGTTCACATTTTTCACTTCTGCAAAGCAATGATGAGGTAACTACCTAACCTGTCATCATGCAGTTGCCTGCTTGCCTGCTACTAGGTTATTCGGATTTCAAAACATTGTCATTGTTGCAATAGCTTGCTTGCCTGCTAGTAGGGTATTCAGAACATTGTAATTGTTATTGTTAGAAAGGTTGGATAGATTATTGCTAGTAATTTTCCAGATTTTTTGTATACTTGCTTGTAATTATCTGCTACCGAGCCTAACGAGGCGAGCCCGATCTCCCTACCGAGCCGAGCCGAGCCATTTCCCCACCGAGCTTTTTTTGAGCCGAGCCGAGCTAGATCGATATCCACCCCCACGAACCCCGAGCTCCCATTGCCATGGACGGCGGTGACCACGGCCTTCCCGCCAAGAATGCCATCGCCTCTGGCCCCGGAGATGGACGGTACCACATCAATGACCTCCTCATCCTCATCCTCCTCCACCTTCCCCCACCAGCTACGCCGCCCAGACGAGCGTCCTCTCCCAGTGATGGCACTGCATTTGGGCCCGAGTACCGACAGGACCACATCAACGCCGCTCGAGCCCGACTACATGCGTCCTCTTCCAGATCCGCAGTAAGCGTTACAACAAAAAATCATGACAAGCAGCATGCAAGTTAGTAATTACATGCGTGTAACTACATACGAATAATTCATTAATTGCTGATAATTTGATTACCCGTCCAAAAAAATTATAAGTGATTCATTACCGTCGTCCGTAGCACTTAATTACTTAGCACTAACTTATTACTTAACCATAACTAATTGCCACTACAGTAATTATGACTGCTTAATTACACACTATCATACATTAACAAATTATGGGTATCGTGCGTACACAAAAATAGTAAAATTGTATCTAAATTACTATGACATACTTACTTCATAATACAAACTATATTAATTACGACTAACTAAATAACACTAATTAACTAGGAATACGGGAATAACGTCGGAATCATGCAACAAAAATTTACCTATCTTTCAGGAGAAGAAATCAGCATTGTTGCGTCCTCCTGCCGTGTCCTTAATGAGCTACACACTAGCTTGTCAAATTAATTAGCTATGCACTCTTAATTTTGAGTGACGATAACAAGAATGAGCTTTTGGGACGAGTGACCGATGACCAACTGCGAGAGGTTCGTATTTATAGCTGAGCGAAAAGGGAATCCGGTGCGCTCACTTCGCAAATTAAGGAGTCCTTGTCGACACGTAGCACTACGGACGAGGGGGACGATATGGTAAAACTGACAAATGTAGAGATGAGGGAGCGAGCGAGGGGGGACGGTACAGATATAACGACATCAGCGCGGACGAGGGAGCGCGCGTGGGGGCTGCACGAGCAGAGTGACAATTGTGCGAAGGACGCAGCGGGAAAGGAAGCATAGCAGCAACGGACCGATATATATGTGAAGGACAAATGTTATACACTGCAAAAGATGCATCGCATATCGCTAATTATGATTAAATTAACATGGTTAATTTAGACTCGTTTGATATATGTAACAACTCCTGCAAATATCTTAATAGTACGAATTTTTAAGCAACATCGAGAGTTGATAAAATTGTCAAAAAATTGCACAATGAAGTACGTTGTGTCGCTGCACATGAAATTTCATAATTTTTAGAGCTCATTTATTATATTTAAAAATTTGAACAAATATAATATATCGTCCAGTGGCCGAGCGACAGGCACACGGTCGATCGGTGGCGGGCGGTAGGTGCTCGAACGCCACGCGCGCCTGCAAGCCGCTATCATATATATATATATATATATATATATATATATATATATATATATATATATATATATATATATATATATATATATATATATATATATATATAATACCTTTACACCCGAGTGTAATTACACCCACCTCTAATAGACTATTTGTTATAAATACATGTGGAATACGCGACCAAAAACTCTATTCGTCGCGGTAAGTAGTAAACTGACTATTAGGTAACTTCGACTCGTTTGTGGGAGACCAACGCTTCCTTCACTGACGGACAGGCCCGACATACCAGTCACAGAGTACTCAAGCAACTTTCTTTCCCTTTGGGCCGGCCGGGGCGCCGGGTTGGACCATCCAGATCTGGGCCTGATGTCCGGTCCATAGTCCATACAAGGTAAGCAGGGTCTTCTAGTTCTTGTCGCCCCTCCTCTTCTCCGCCGCCGCCGCCGCCACCTCCTCCTCACTTCTCATCGGATCTGCATAGCCAGCCTCGTCCACCCTAGCTAGCACCATGGTGAGATTTCCTTCTTCCTCCTCTTCTTCCCACCGCAGAAGATATCTTGCGTGGATGGCTCGTTGGTTCGTTCCTAACGGTGGCGCGAGCGGCGGATGCGTGATGAGATGTGATTGATTCGTTCTTTGCTCGTGTTGTTTGCCCCGCAGCCGAAGCAGATCCACGAGATCAAGGACTTCCTGCTGACGGCGCGGCGGAAGGACGCGCGGTCGGTGCGGATCAAGAGGACCAGGGACGCCGTCAAGTTCAAGGTGCGCTGCTCCAGGTACCTCTACACCCTTTGCGTCTTCGACGCCGACAAGGCCAACAAGCTCAAGCAGTCGCTCCCGCCAGGTCCGTACTCCCGTACTTCCCCGCCGATTGTTTGCGCCATTCATATAGATCCCGGCCAGTTCGATGATCTGGGACGCTTGGTTGCTTGCAAATGCCCCCGCTAGTTCTTGGCACTGTTCTTCATTAGGTACACTGGGATGTTACTGTTGCATGCGATATCCTGCCAGTTTCATGATTTGAGTATATATATATATTACATATGCTTGTTGAAACGAATTGTTCATACTTTGGATTCCTGTGTACCGTCTCTAATATATGCATTGTGAAATTTTGGTTAATCGGAAATGCTATCTGCAGTGGTGGGTGTCCTATAAATTCAGATAGTCTGAACTCCGAAACATTCTGTGCAATGATACCGACAAGCAATAATTCTGGTATAATCGTAGACATCCTACTCTATGCTACAAACAATCGGTAATTCTAGATAGTTCGGAACCTCCTATACAATTGGATGCACACCTTTATGGCTTACAAATGTCACCACTGACCATTCACCACCAGTTATTGGGTTCCCTATCATGTCACTACAGCACTGCTGCATCAAAGAGGATATCGCATCCTCAGGTCTAATAATACTTTTGTTCTTATTTGCAATATTTGTTGTGATATCCAGAGAGATTATGACTGCATAATGCCTACATACCTTGCCAATATCATAGCTAATATTTATTTTAATAAACTGATCAAGTTACTGCGTTGAGTTGCACATGACATGTCATATGTATGATCAAAGAATTTATAGTTCATCCGCAATTTATTCTTGTTTTACGTCAGATCTAGTCATTATGATGTCTGGTCTCTTCTCTCATGTTCTGTGCTTTACTACTCTTACCATTGCTGTAATGCTGTTCATATGGAGAACGGTTTGAAATTTCCCTAATCCCTATTATTGTTCACACTGGTTGATTGTAATTTTTTTTTTGGCAGGTTTGAACGTCCAGGAGGTTTAAGCATCAAGCCATAGTATGCTTTTTGTAGTAGCAGGAATGTTTCCTCCGTTATCGTTTAGTAGGTGGCCTATTGCACCCATTAAGTGAATTTTGATGTTTTAGTTTGAAATGTAATGTTGGTACTTATGTGTTACCTGTGAGGCTGCGGTGTGATTTTACTCCTTGCTGGAGGAGATAACTACCTATCGTATTGTTCCTAAATTGACTGAATCTTCGCACCATTTTTTTGCTGGTTCGTGGACTGTTTCGTATTTTAAACCATGGATTGCTTCTTCTGAGATTGTGTTGATGGAGCACTTTAAGGATTTTGTGTGGTGATGGTGGAATCTTTGGGCCTTTAGGTTCTTGTGTATGCCAATTGCCAAGCAAACAAGGGAGTGTTTATATTGGTTGCGGTTGATGATATTTGATTGAAAATAAATAGTAGTGGCTGGAAGAAGTGGTTTTTAGAAGAAGGACGCGGGCAGCAGGGAAAGTGGGGGAAATATGCGTACGCGAGAGGAGTGGGTATGTGATTCTCTTGTGATCTCGTGCCTTATATTCGAAGCGAGACGGGAGCGAGAGAAGTGGAAAAATTGTTTTGAGAAGTTAGGTGTTTATATTATCTTTTGGGGGCCTTAAATATCTGGGTTGAATAGAGCTGCTGCTGTAAGAGTGATCAGATACACAAATCTGAGCGAAAATTTTGCAGACGAGGTGATCTCGTCTGTGGATGGGGAGGGTGTTTCACTGAGTGAAGTTTTGCACAGTACGTCCTATCGAAGTGCTCAAGAAACACAAAGTTCAGAGAGGTTGCATTGTTGAAGAAGCAAAGAAAATTTCATAGAAATAAGAACTCTATAGGGATGTTAGGGGCTCATCGCTTTGTTCCAAAAGGCAACGTAGGAAAAGGCGTCCATAGGATTCAATTCCTACAAAGTTTCACAAAAGTCCTTTCCAAGCACCCCACTGGTTGGTTGGTTTGGTTTGTGAAGTGAATTTTGCGGAGATAATCTCCGTCAGATTTCTGCGAAATTCCCGTGTCACCTATTGTAATATTTACGGTATAAGCATATTTTCTATTTTAATTCCAATAATAATTATGATAATAATAAGCACCAAAGCATGTCATATTAATGACTTTAACAACATATTGAAATATGTATCAATCAAGTCATGGTAAAATGAGTGTATACTCATCATGAACATCATATATGAATTCAACATTAGCATGACATTAACAGCATTAATGTATTTACATGCTAATTTTATTAAAGGCTTAACATATATGATCAAAACATGTACATAATCAGATTTATAACATGCTGCCATCAAGTATAGCCAACCACAAAAGACTAAAAACATCATGTTGATATTGATTTTAATTGTTCTCAGATATAGGGTTGCATAAGACTTTAATCTTATGCCGTCTCGCTACTTTGGTCTATACTCTTCACAAATTGAATATGTCAATTGATAATCAAATTGTTGAGCTCTAGAAGTCAGTAAGTCAATTTTCAGTTTTAATTAACATCAACAATTGCTTTCGGCCAGCAGGAAGGCAAATACTAAAGATCACTGAATAGTATTCAGAGAAACCAAACTCTTAATCTGATTACAGATGTAATGATCACAATACAGCAGATTATACACCCAAACCAACTGGCTAAATAGGATGATATTAACAAATGACAGAGATCACAATATGAATTAATACCGAGAGCATCAAACTGAAAACATGGAACTTATGACAGAAAAGACTAATATCTAGAGCTCAAATTTTTTATCATTCAATTTCAGTATTAGACCTCAATTATCCTCACAGAGCAAGTCACAAGCCCACAAGCATCTCTTTCTACAAAGAAATTTTCTCAAGAAGAGAGATGTACAACTCACGAGTAGTGATATTCGAAATCACTTGAAGAAACCGAAGATAGCAAGGCACGATGAAATCGCTGTCCCAGAAAACCTATCGACCTGCTGTGGAAGCAGGGAGATGGTTCACTGAGATACAATGCCATTCTCCGTTCTCACCAAGCCAAGACAGAGCCAAGTGCGTGGATGCCGCACAAGACCACACGGTGATTCCGGCCAAGAACCACCCACAAGCACAAGACAAATGCCTCAAACCCACTTGAGTTCTTGATCTCGCCGAATGCCCAAAATCAGAAAAACCCTAGAAGGGATTTGAGCACCTCGGTTGCCGATGGCCTCAAGAAACCAACTAGCAACCCTTCCAAGCCAAGGGATCGAAGAACTGCAAGAAGATTTGAGAGGGGAAGGAGAAGAGCTCACACTGCTCGAGATGCCCAAAATAGAGGAGGAACTTGAGCTTTATAAGCGAGCCGAGAGAGAGGAACCATGGTCATGCATGGCGGTGGGCGCCGAGATGCCCGCTGTCGCCATCGCCCCCATGACCCGGCCGCCGCCACCATCGCACGTAAATCGCCAAATCCAGACGACTCGACCGCTCGCAACCACGTATGGGGAGGAGACGAAGCGTCTCCTCCTTATCTCCTCTCACTGCCCACCGACAGGTGGGCCCCACCGGCATTTCTCTCCTTTTTTTTCTTTTTCTTTTCCCCAAATTGAGAAATTACTAAAAAGCCCTTCAGACCTCAACATCACCTAGATCTTACAATTCCTATCCCACCCCATTTTTTTGGAATTTACTGCTTAATTTCCACCGTCCGATCTGTGCTGCCTGTGCTTGGCTGGCGCCCCCCTCCTTCCGCTCCTGCTCGTCCCTCCTCCCCCGCCGGCGCGCCGCCGCAGCCGTACCTGCCCGCGCCCACCTCGTCTCCGCACCACGTCAGCTGCCTGCTGGCCATCCCTTCACAGGCGACGCATTTCTGTGCCTTACCCCCGTCGACGGCCATGGTTGACTGCCCGCGGCTGCTTCTGGCGGCCGCGCGCGCCGCTCCCTACCCCCGCTCCGCCGCTTGCCGGAGTGTCACCCCTGGGCGCCCTCCCTTCTCCCTTTCCTGCCGCCGCCGCCAGTCCTCTGTTCTTGGTGAGCTTCTCATACTCATACGCAAGTACTCCGTTTAACTTTGGGCTATGAAATTGTTGCGACCAAACCAAACCGAGTACACAACTCTTATTCTCTGCGAGATTTGAAGTATACCTACATGAACTTCTTGTTTGTATTGTGTGCGCGCCTGTAAGAATCAAGGCTGATGCTACTAGTTTCGCTAGAGAAAACAAATTGGGTGCCTTATGCGTTAGTTTTCTTATCCTCTGGATGAAACATTTGTTGTAAGTTAAGCGATATGAGCGTATTTTCAGATTTAATTTCAGCCAACTTCAACATGTATTCAACATATTTCTAACATAATATGAATGACATAAATTACATATAATTATGTAATACCATCTTACCATTCATATACAGGTAAATATTCAAAGAATATGACTACAAAACTGTTGAAAATAACATATCATGCAATCCATTGAGCAGAAAACCAATTAAATCTAGCATACGACAAATTAATTGTTTTAATTTTGCTCTCACAACAGAGTTGCGTAAGGTTGTAAATCTTGGCATTCTCATGCTAATGTCGATACTCTTCACACAAGTTCAGATAACCAGAGATTAAGATTTGAGCTCCAACTTATATTTTCTCTACCATGAATTTGCATAAACAGAGGATAACAAATTCTGAATTTCAGTTTTAAATGTTCACATGCAATGGAATAACAAGCAGTAAACTAACAGAGTTCCAACCGATCAGACCGTAATCAAAGGATGAGCAGAGCATAGAAAAGATATGATATGAACATACAGAAACTACTGTCCACTCATCAATTTCAATTGCATGTAACAGATTTGCTCAACCGAAATGTAACCAGCTATGGCACAGTTAAGAAAACAAATCAAATGAGCTCAAATCTAATCTAGTCATCTAGACTAATCTCAGTATTCGACAGATTCTTCACAGAGCAAGAACCGAGCCCACATAACATAACATCTCAAGTATTTGATCTTTAAGCAGAAATTCAAGAGCAAATACGGTTGCTGCCAGATGAAGAAGAACCAAAATACTCATCGTGCAGACGGCACTTAAAGCCGTCCAGAAGAATATCTAGGCAAAGAAGAACACGAAAACAGGGCAAGGCACACTCGAAAGTGCTGTCCCAGAAAACCTAGCACCCCTCTTTGCCGACGCAGAAGAAGGATGCGGTTGACGGAGATACAGTGCCCTCTCCAACCTCGGGAAGCCGACGCCGGAGCCGAGGGTTGGGGTAGTGCCGCACAAGACCTCAAGAACACACCGGCCGAGTGCACTCAAAACCAGTAGAGAGTCGTCACCGCCTCCGTCCTCCCTCGGGAAGACCTTCAACCTTCGGATTTCCCCTCACACCCAAACTAGGGTTCACACAGGAAACCGAAAGCAACGGCCTCAATCGGAGAATATTGTGAATTGTTTGTGGCTGAGATAATTTTTTTTGTGAATTGTTTGTGATTGAGATAATATTTCGGAAGTTCTATCTAATATACTTGTGCATGTCTGTGGTATTTTTTTCAACTTGGGTCTATGGTCTGAAAATATTAGGTTGGGGCATGCATTTGTGATAATGATGCTGGAAATCAACCTTAAAATTTTTTTGTTGTTGAGGAGTAGTATTTCATTCCTATTGTCATGAGACCAGAAAATATTGTGTTGAGTGCGAGAATGCCGACCATACACTCTTGCTTTCAGCTTGTTCCCAATTATACAACTACATCTCACGCTAATGTGTGTGTATTATATTTGTTACAGCTCTGGATATTGAGTTTTGACACCTGAATTTTCTATAGCAAACTTGGACAGACTTGGTTCGCACTCAACTACTCCTTTGGATGCCCTGCGGCGGCCGTGTGGTCTAATAAATCAGGTTCTTCAGTTTTCGCCAAGCCAATGCGGCCCATGCGGGTCATGTGCCGTGCGTACCAATGCCGCGGCCGGAAGACCACAATGTCGAGGGTGCAGCACAGCGGCAAAGGTACCACGCGAACCCTGGTGAAGCTCAGCTGCGCGTAGCGACAAAGCAATGGGCATAGGGGTAGGACGAGCACTGTGGTGGAGGTTCAACTCAAGTATGAGTGGAGCTTTGTCGGGCCCTGCAACAATACAGGGGCAAGGCTTGACATGTTAGGGTCTTAAGATTGTTTATCCGTAGCAAAGCATGGACAATGAAAAGCTATAATTTAAGGCTAAAATTGTACTGTATCGGTTGAAATTGTACTGTAGCTGAAGATAGTTTATTTTGCGTAATTAAATTAAAAAAATTTAAAAATAGAAAAAATATGCTAGCTCATCACGGATACCGTAAATGAATATGAAAAAAAAGAACTAGAAAAAAGTTCAAAAAAGCCAAAAATTTAGAAAAAAACGAAATTTATAAATAGTAAAAAATAAATCAGAAGCTTAAAATTAAAGCCGAAATGAGCGGAAAAGTAGAGTAAAAACATTCGAGAGCTTATTGCCAAGAAGAAGAGAGGGAAAGAACAAGGACTTCGGGACAGGGCTTTGGCGAGCTGGACTGGAACTCGGACAGCCCACGTAAGATGACACAGGGCTAATTAAGTCTGTGAGGTTTTTCGGCCCACTTTACAGTCTATTACATATTGGCGAGTTTTCGGTGAGTGAACATCAGGCCCATGGTCCTGCGCACTTGCACTGTTTTTCTTTTTTATCTTTTATTATTTTTGCCTGTACTTACAAAGGAGGCTGGGTTCGAAAGTGCTTCCAGGACATGTTCTTTTCAGCTTCTAAAAGCTGTTTTTTAACTTTTCTACAGTAACTAATTTTTAAACGGAGTATTTTTTCAAGATAGAGTCTACTAGTTAATTGTAGTACGTATTTTACTGATTTCATTTATATTGACAAAAATCGCACGTAAGTTTCTGTTATTCTATAATCTCTTGTACAAACAAATTTAAAAGTCACAAGTCATGACCAAAAGCCACAAGCCGCAGCCAAAAAGAACAGGTGGCTTGTATACAAATAAACAGTAATATATTGTTAAATAGTGTGTTTTTTAAGACGACATCTACAGGTAAATTATAGTACAAACTATACTGAATTTAGTTATAATGGTCAAAATCACATATGACTATTTCTCTCTACGTACTATTTCTCATAAATAAATTAAAATTTAAAAACTATAGCCGTATGCTATAAACGTTAGTCTAAAAAGAACTCAGTTTCGTTACCAGCACTCTCTGCTCCTACTATTTCACTACTAGCACTCTCTGCTGCTACCATTTCACAGTAGAATCTGCCACAACTCGTAAGTCGCAACTCATAAGCGCAACTGTGTTTAAAATTTAGCCGTATTCATCTTGTACGATTCCGACACATACTTCAACCTTACAGGTCTAGTTTATTTCGGCTTGAACTTTTGGCTTCTAACTTATTTTTTACTGTTTCTAAATTTTATTTTTTTTCTAGTTTTTTAGCTTTTTTTATCGGTTCCTTTTTTCCTGTATTCGTTTGCGTTGTCCATGATAGGTTAACTTGTTTTTTCTATTTTTTAAATTTTAGTTATGCTAAATAAGTCACCATAAATTATAGTATAATTTTAACTAGTTACAGTACAATTTTAACTATAAATTAATTTATTTCAGCCCTATGGAACGGCACCATATTCGCCGCTAAAGAGGCTCGCCATTTGATGCGTTTTCAAATACAAAGAGCAAAGCGAAACAAGAGGACCTGACAGTTGGATCGAGAAAGAGCTCGTCAGAGGCTCAAAGCGTCGGGCCGAGGGCTAGTGCAGCACACACACACGAGTAGAGCCCACTGCCTCTACGGAACGCAACGCAGCATGGGCCCGTGCCACACTCCTCCCAGGGGACGCCGTCCCTGTCTCCGTCCTGGCTCTTCCCTCGCGCAGCCCACCGCCTCTACGGAACGCAACGCAGCATGGGCCCGTGCCACACTGCCTGAACAGGGCGACGCTTCCCTCCACGTAATACTACTACGTGAACAGTGGTCGTACGGCGAAACGCGAGTGTCCGAGCAGGCAGCGGAAAAGGTTTAGAAACAGAGCGAGAGAGAGAGGTTTAATTAGCGGCGACCCATCATGCAAAGCGAAAAGCGGGGGCCGAGCCGAGCCATCCTGCCCTGGGGGTGTTGCAACTCGCGTCAACCTAAGCATTCCAAAGATTGACGAGTAGCATGCCGCGTCCTCAGGCTTCGTGCAAAAAGAATCAGTGGTATTTTGCCCATACACAAATAAAGGAACGTCTTTTAGACCGTAACTTATGATTTTTAATTTAACGTTGATACAATATCTATTATAATCGTTTTATAAACTCTAATTTAAAAATTTTACCGTTTAACAGCCAAATAAATAAGTCCTAAGCTACGGTTAAAAACCATGGACAAAAATAAACTGGCATGCGCATACGCGCGTGCTGCACCATTTTGACTTTGACGAGCAGCCAGGGCAAGTGCTGTGTTTGCTTCAGTTCAGACACATCGATGTGACAAGCAGGACAGCAAGTACTGAAAAACATAAGCTTAGATTGGTAGATCTACGCCCCCTTGGATTAGTTTAAACCCTAGTACGTCAACCTGACTAAAGAAGATTTACTCCCAACAAACACCGTAGCCAAGGATCCCACTGACCGCGTCTTTGGAGGCCAGCGATTACGTCACCTGCAAGTGTGATGCGAATCTCAAAGCCACTACTGCTGATCCTCCCGTGGACCAACGCTGCCGCTGCTTGTGTGCCCATGCTCGTGCCTTTCTGCTGCTGCTTCAGAACCCCAGGCAACGCAAGGCACCAAGATGTTTTGTTAAGCAGTTAATTTTGCTCCCTTCCCAAGCGATATTGGTCTCCCTTCGGGTCCTTCAAAACCTGCCCCCTACTAGCTACACCTCCCCTAGTAGGATGCCATGGCTCCTTGATTAGCCCCCCTATAAGCATGGCCTTGCACAACACTGTCAGTGGAGTAGTCACTCGCAAGTAGTCTAGGTTATGTGCGTAATCGAATGCTTTCTTGGTGAAACTCCGGTCTGTTCTATTTGATTTCTAAAAACTGATTTTTGATTTTTCTGTAATAATTAATTTTTAAATAAAGTATTTTTTTAAGATAGAGTCTATTAGCTAGTAGTATATACTGTATCGGTTTCATTTATATCGGTAAAAACCACACGTGAGTTTCTATTGCTCTGTAATCTCTCTTACGAACAGCCTAAAAGTCACAAACCGCAGCCAAAAGCCACAAGCTACAGCAAAAAAGAACAGACCGTCCTTTCCGTGGGAACCCTGCACTGTGCATCTGCACGCACGGTAGCTTTGGCATTTCAAAACGGGAACCTTCCATACTCGCTGGCCGGTTCTATATGTACTGATTTAGTAACATGTATAATCCTTGTTTAGTAGTAGAGTATAAGTACTTATTTCGTATTTTCTCCGTTTTTTATGAGACGTGTTTTGTTTTAACATAGGGAACATGGGGATTAAGGAACTCATGAAACTAAGGGAATGGCAGACGGAAATGATTATGATGTTTATGGTGTTAATATCTGGAAATAAGAGAGAGGATAGTTGTGTAGGTGTTTATTCGTAAATGTTGAAGAGAGAGAAGGATTAACGGGGATGAAAGAGAGAAAAGATGTTAAAACTGCATGCACGCTTTATATTTTTGACACAAGATGTCTTATATTTTGAGATGGATAGTACACAATTTGCTCCATCAGAAAATTGAACTGCTGCATCACCTGCTGGTCTACCTGCAGCAGGCTGCTGAATTACTCTGACTCCGTGCTCGGAGACATGGTTAATTTTACGCATAGTTTTTGTTCATCATTATGCATCTGCATAAAGTTTTCTTTTTTTAAAAAATTATGCATCTGCATAACAATAATACAGTGCAGAGTTCGACACCAACATATGAAGAAATTAATGAGAGAACATGCATGCTTGCTTGTGACCTAAAAATACCACACTACCTGTAACCTTCCTCTGTATTCTGCACTGATGAGTTTTTTAACAATAAAACTAGGAGAATCCAATACGTCACTGAAGTCGTGCAAGCTTAGGCCTGCTTGATTAATTAACCAGCAAACCTTTGCGTGGTACTTATCCCCAGACATTGCAGCATGAGTGTGTTTTAAGGAATATCTTGCTCTTAATTGAAGCACTACTATTACTGATTTTATTTCTTTGACCCTTATCTTAGACAAATCCAACGCTCTGCATGCATGCGTGGAGTTGTCGCCAACTTGTTTCAAGCGTGCGTGCCGCGCGAGCGCCTCCACGATGCATGCACGCAGCTGCATTTTCCTTTGATTTGCATGTCGTGATTAACCAACGAGGGGTACAATCTAAGCGATTGTTTCCGTAGGATCTTGGTCTCGTGGATGCCTTTTGCGCGTGGTTCCGTGTGCTTAACTAGGCTAAACTAATGTGGTCAAAGCTCAGAACTCAGCTGAACTCTGCTTACGTCAAAACTCACGAAAGGGCTTTGGGATTCATGTATGTGTTTGGAATTTGATTCGAGTTTTGGACGATACTGCCCCATCGATCCTATCTGTGTCAGTAAGACAATACCGACTAATGATTTTCAAAAAAAATTTCCCTGATAGTATTTAAAATCTTCATTTAAATAATTATGAGAGTCGTCAAATTCAGATTATTCCAACTGAGCTACAAAAAGTAAATATAGAGATCAAATCCAACAAATTCAGCAACATTTAGCATAAAGCTGGTCGGACCGTAGGGACAAGGGCGGTCTGACTGCAAAGCCGGTCCGACCGCAGGTCCAGGGTCAATTTGACCGGTCTTCTGTTCCAGACCTAAAAACCTCAGGGGACAAAACTCAAATATTAAGAGCTTACTCAAATCTCATTCACTAAATTTTGCATGAGACTTATGGCAATAGAAACCTAAACCAATTAAGAACATAGAGGTTCTTAGACTCAGATTCACTAAATTGAAGAAAATCATGTTCTCAAGAACACACAAAACGCTAAAACTCCGAAGTAGTTCTTGCTCATGGGGATCTAAGACATGGGGCCTTTTAGATCTACTCCCATATATCTTAGCAAGATAAACTAGGCAAAGATTCAAGACAAAACCACCTAGAAAATGATTTCAAGTTTCTTGCTCATGAACATGAAAAACCAAACAAAGAATAAGTGAAACACCAAGAATGGAACAAAGAGTTGATATATTATCAGTAGAATAGGTGATACACACGTACATGAATGGTTACAAGGTGCTTACAAAGCACCACCCTTACACATAAGATTTCTGGTATGGGGAGGAAGAGAAGAAAAAAAAACTCAAGATTTAGACAATCTCTATGTCTCTCTCACCACATCAACCCTAGTTCTCTCCTCTCCTCCCGCATATAACTAGCACCACTTAACGGGTCTCAATCCGCTAAGTAATTGGGAAACTCGTCAACCCTACTAATACATGTTTTACACACTCATGCACGTTTCTCAAAGCATTTACAAAAACTTAATTCGCTAATACATTAGCGATTGATTCACTTAGCAATTTCGGCTCCTTTTGACCTAAACCACTTCATTGCACCTCCCAGTGCCGTGGTTTTAATCAAGGCACCAACCCGGTATTTAATCAACTACCAAAATACCCTGACGAAGCTTCAGGGCACCTTCTCTTGACTCCATCTTCTCCTTTGCGTCAAAGCACCTTCGTATGCTTTGACACGTAACTTGTAGTGCCGAATAACTAGTCGTCATGTCTTCGCGCACTTGGACTTCCTCGAGCCGTTTCTACGTGCATCAGCCTCGTTACTCGGTACACCACATGCACCAACTCACATCTTCACAATCCTTGTCTTCTATATGCTTTCCGCTTGAGCCATGTAGCCTCACTCAGACTTATTTGACCACACAGAGCTCAGTTCCCATGCCTAATTCTAGTCCCTTGCTATCGATCACTAACGTTCTTCAAGCCACCTGCACATCCAAAGATCAAACAACCATATCGAACACAAATTTCATGCACTTGACTCATGTTAGTCAAAACAATGTATCATGCAACTCAATATAATCAAACACCAGCACACACACCGTGCTAAAATTCAAACCAACTCAATACTTATTTTCACCAACACCCCATGCATGTTCCGCCTTGAAAAGCCTACCGACTCCGTGCCATGGCGGTCGACACCCAAGATCGGTATGAACGTTCCTCGCGTAGCGGTTGGACGTGCTCAGTTCCAAAATACATTATCTAGAAAACGGCAAATACCAACTAGAATATGGTCATATCGTACCGACAGTCCAACCGCTAACCGAAGTCCGATCACACCGAACGGGCATTTAGACCGCCAACTACGGGCCAGTCGGACCATTTGGCGCACACCGGTCTAACTGCAATTGCATATCGGTCAGACTGCTTGACAGACAACAAAACTGAATTTTGCAAATTTTTTGCAAAATCAAAATCCAACTAAACAAATATGTTAATTGTTTATCACCAATTGATCATAGACATTCTCACATCTTCTTTCAATTTTAAGGTTGCTGCAATGCAAACTTGCCCATAAACATGGATTTTGAATTGATTGTTTTGGTAATTGTGTAACTATACTAGTTTGTCAGTCATTCAGAAATGGGGACCGGAAATTTCTGTAAGAGCTGGACCATGCATGGAATCGCAAATTAAATGTAGAACGTGTGGGTCCTTAAAAAAAGCATGGTGTTGGCGTACTCATAAATCATGAGTATAATCTCTACTAGTTGGCGGCAATCATAGAGTTTTGATGGTTTTGCATGGCCCCAAGCGAAGACCTGCGAAAGGCAACGTTTTGTCCTCACCAAAACTCACCTTTAAATAGAGAGGGTTTAATTTGCGGGAGCTTTCGTTTTTTTATCTAATTAACATAATTTTTTGTGCAATTACACAGCTAGATATTCAACATATTACTCGTCGAGAACTACGCGGCACATCGTATCATGTGCTAGTTCGGCCTACACCAGGTGGTTCCAGTAACAGCCAGGCAACTTGTGCATGACAACGGTCACGTTGAGTTAGCGACATAGATTTCCCTCTTTTTGCTACCATTTCGTTGCCGCAACTTCTAACTATATGTTACATCTTACAGACACATTAAGAAGGGAGTCCGTCGAGGCACAAAGTGGGCGATGAAGATGGACGTGTGGCTAGGCTAGTGGGAGGGTGCGTTGTAGGACTGTGTGCGGGAGACCACCCCCTACGACCACAACGCGTATGATGAGTACCTTTACTGGTATGCTCCTTGGACACGTACCAAGCTGGTACTTGCTGTAGACCTGCCCGCAGCACTCGTCCCAGTACCATCCGACACATACCCTGGGTACTTCACGTGGAACATGCACGTCGCGATACGTTACATCGTATTTGGAAAACTTATAGGTTTCACCCTGCCGTGTTTTCCTTGCAGGCGGATCTCAGTGCTGCGATTGAGAGGGAGTCCCACTTCGTGCTGCAGAGGATGGTGTGGAGGTCACGCGTGAGGAGGTGGTTCAGGCTTTCCGTCGTGTGCAAGTTCAAGCTACACACGTCGTTAGCCTGTTGTCGTGCATGACGCTCCCGAAGATTGACACGTCGACGCCTAGTTGACACTCGGTACCTCGATCGGTGCGCCTGTCCCGGCAAAGACACCAAAGTGGGAGGGTTAGCGTGGCCACGTCCAACACGCCCTGACGACGCCAGAGGGTCGGCCAGGGCACGTCCGACACAGGCAATGCCTGACGTATGCACGTTAGTTCAGGGACTCTAATATATTACATGTGTCCTTGTCTCCTAACTTATATTTGGTCGAAACATTTCATCACTCTTCTACCTTCGGTTGTATTTGCATTGTACAACAAGATTTATATTCATTATATGTTTTCATCGAAGAATTTCGAACCGTGACAACGAAATTGGTACTCAAGCTCTACTATATTTATTTACAAATTGAGACCTCAAACGCTAACTTCTTTGTCACATGACATACAACTGACTACCTAAAATATTCCGCACTACTTTATAGTCTAACAACACCATCAACAGACATTATTCAATCTCACATCGAACAGTTGGGCGACAGGAGGAGCTATTGCCGAACGGTTGGGCAACAACATCTGTCGTCTGACCGTTGGGTGACTGTATCCCTGTCGCCCATCGGTGCAGCTACTTCCCGCGTATTGCTCGGCTGTTAGGCGATAGAGTCTAGTCATCCAACGGTTGGACTATAGGTGGTTACTTTTGTAAAAAGAAATAAAAACACAGGTATAATTTTGTATTTTCGAAAAAAAGGATTATTAAAAAAATCTACTAACATAGCCTATTAAATGACATAACACAACCAATTGAGTCAAAAATTGTAATAATTATACTATAGGTTTCTTCAATAGACAAATATTTTAAAACAAATTCCCAAGGCCTTAGAAAGATATAGTGAAACAAAGGAAGTATATTTGTTATATAATTGTCTTTTGAAAATATATTTGTATCTGTTATATGTAATAGTTGATATGTATACATAATTAATTTGTATGTATACATAATTAATCTGTACCATTATAATCTAGCTCTACCAAAATAAGAGGTGTAGATATTCCTTTTATATTGATTAACATATGATAATCCGCATCGCTATAATGTGGCCCCATCGAAACAAGTACTGTATATTTTTCTTTCTCTCGATTAACAAGAGAAGGATTTAGCTTTTTCTGATTTTCGAATTATTATAAAATTTTCTATATCTAAAGATCTCTTAAATATCGTCGGTTATTTATAAATATAGATATTTTCCATCCAAAATTTATGTCTAATCGTAGCACTAGTATATTGTGATACCTATCTCCCCTTAAAAAATAGTGATGCCTATCTATCTGACATCCCTACAGGCTACATGCACGGAAGCTCACGGCTCCTCGGAGACCAGTACGTGCACTGCCCCTTGTGACCTTCATGGGGGTGTTCAGTACGTTTACCGTAGCTATTCTATAAACTTAGCTCTGTGGTTACTACAACTCCCCTATCGATCTCTATCCATGGGCTAGAATTAGGCTCTTAGCCGGTCCTGTTAATTTACAGATGTTTGAATCAGAATGATTAATCATGCACGAACAATGCCCTCCCGCAGTGGCGAAGTTAGAAATAAAATTAAAGATAGACTTAATTATTTACAAATCTAAACTAAGTTGACATAAAATTAGTCTTTTATAAAATTTCAAATCCATTTAAAAATTATAAATTAGATAGTTACAAACAATGAAAAATAGAGAAATAGAAAGTAGGTACCTCGATAATAGAAAGCGCAATAAGTGCGGAGTAGCGATAAGTCACCTATGTATAAAACATATCAAAATTAGTGATATAATAGAAAATTATGAATAACAATGAAAATTTAGATCATATAAAACATACTAGAATTAAGCTAATTTGAATCATGAAATAGTAAAAACAAAAGACAACATCTTTTTCTACACTCTATCTAATATTTTTATCATTTTCACGGCGGGGCTCTGCGGCGGCGGCGCCTTCGGGGCACGTGCAAGACCATATCATCGCGGAGCGGCAACAGAGGGAGAAGATCAACCAGAGGTTCATCGGGCTCTCCACCGTCACCCTCGGACTAAATGGTTCATATATATTTAATTTTAGTCCGAGGAAGAAAGTGAAATATATATTTAATATATGTAAAATCATAAAATTATAAATCAATCAATCAAAGAAAGAAAGTGAGATAATATATGTTAATTATAAATGGTTCATATATTATCTCACTTTCTTTCTTTGATTGATTGATTAGCTCTTCTTTAATTTATAATTTTCACTTCTTCTCCTCTCATTGTCGTTGTCTTCTTTAATTTTATACTTATTGTTAACATTTCCATTAAAGAGAACTAGTTTTTTTGGATTTGCTAATATCTTTATTTTACTATCTATTTTTACTTATATACAAAATTACCAAAAGAGGTGAGGCGGTGACTACGCCCTGTTCTCCCGTACATTCAGGCACGTCTGATCGCCATTAAAATCCAACACGCCTGCACTGCATGTCGTGTCAGCGCATGCATGCGCACACCCTGCCAAGCCTACAGCATAGCGGTGGGGGGTTGAGATTGTGAGAACGTGAGATCGATGACATCACACGATGGAGGAGTCGTCGGCGCGCGCCTCGCGCGATCCGTCTGTCGCGAGGAAATTAATGCGCGATTTCGCCGGCTCGCGCGCCCTGGGCGAGCATGTCGCCGGGGATTTCAATTTTTTGCTACTTTTTTAATATTAGTTAATTAACTCTGTCACTTATTGAGTTATTGAAAACAGACTAGGATGACAAATCTGTTACCACTCTACTCATAAGAGTATCAAATAATTAAATTTTCCCATATCGCCACGGAGCTGCCAGAGCTGCATGAACAGCCCAGCCCTGTGATGGTGCCGTCGAGAAGGAACGTGGGAGTCAGAATCAGCCATCCTGGGCCCTAATCTTTTGTTAGGAAATTTAGGGTTAGACTTAAATCTTGGTTTATAATGGACACATTATCATTAGACTATATATAGAAAGGATAATTAGCTATTTTGTACGCATATAAAAAAAGAAAGCAATAAAGAAAGTTAGAAGTTCTCCCCATATCTCTTCTACTATTTGTGTTACTCTGTGATTGATCTGTCTCTTTGTATAGGAGAGGAATCGATCGGACTGAACTCGCCAGCGACGGTTCCTCAACATGTTATCAACATGAATCGCTCCGGTGAATCGAAAAGTAATCATCGAAACATTAGTACATTGAATTGTCTACATCTAGATCGCTTTAAATTCCGCAGATTTTACTTTCTAAATTATTTTCTACGGTGCAAATTCGCTCTAATTTACCGCGAGCAGACTTGAAGTCGCCAGCACAATGTCGATTAGTAGATTACATGAAAGAGTAGATGTTGATTGCATTGTAGATTGAAAAAAAAGAAAAAACTCGCACGGTTGAACACGCAGCTGCGTCGGATCGTCACGGCCCCGCACGGTCGCCACGCTCGACAAAGGCTTCCTGCTTGCCGAGCCGTCGCCGCCTGCACGGCTCTCCGTCATGACCATCGAGTCACATCGTCGCCACTGCTTTGGTCGCTCAAGTCGCACATGTTGGCACTTAGACCGCCGCCGGGCCTTCCCGGCCGCCGAGCTCGTGCTCAAGCCACCGCCGCCAAGACCGCGTGCTCGATCGTCCCGTGCTCGACGCCGGCGCGCCCACACCCGGTTGCGCTAGAGACGCTTGCCGCACGAGCCGCGACCATCCGTCGCCGGGCGCCGCCACCCGCCGAGTCGCTCGCCGCCGAGACCGGCCGCCCCCACGAGCCGCCGAGTCCGCCGCCAAGAGGGTGAACAGGGGCAGGGGAAACCGTACCCCTCCATCTTTGAGCCGACCAAGTCACGAATGGGCCAAAGAAAAAAAGGGGGCAAGGGAGAGCGGTAGGCCAAGAACTTTGCAAAAGGACCCCCAAATTCTAGAAATTACGGGAGGGTCCTCAGAATTTTCAGACAGGTCTTGAATTTTTCAAAAAAAAGCCCTCGAAGAATCCAGAAATTACGCAAAAAAAAATTCTCTGAATTGAAAATTTGCGTATAAGCCCTCAGAAATTGCAGAATTCACTAAAAAAATCATATTCCAGCATAAAAGGGCATCTGGAATTCAAATTTTGAATTATTTTTCGTATTTGAGGCATGTTTAGTTCTGTCATTATTATTTCCTATGTTTTATGTATTTATTTACTGTTTTGATTAATCGTAATTATTTAAATTGCCTTTAATCACCGAAATTAACAGTAAAATTTATAGAAAATGCATAGAAAATTCTGGAACATTACGAGAATCCTGCAGTAAATTTATTTATGCATGTTTACCGGCAATAAACTTATTTATCCCTTTCATGCACATGTATATGACAAGCATCACGAACCGGGAGTTCGAGGAACTGGCCCAGCATGGCCAAAACTACTTGACTTGGGCTTCCAATGTCGAGATGGTACTTGGGACCAAGAAACTCTGTGCTGCCATTGGGGTTGGTGCACCGCAGAATGCCAAACCCACCCCTGATGAAAATAATCAGACACTTCACTTTCTCAGGCACCATCTCTGTCTCACTCTTAAGAACGAGTACATGGCAGAGAAGAACACGCTAGCATTATGGACTGCACTTAAGAAGCGATTTAAGAAGCTAAAGTACACTATCCTTCCTTAAGTAGAGCAAGAGTGGATCCGACTGAAGTTACGACAATAACTCAAACTCCTACCATATCTAACAAACCTACCAAAAAAGATTAATTCTAACATGCGCAAACCGAGACAGAAGCAGAAACTCAAGAGGCACACGGAAGGGAAATTACAAGAGGGAAACCTTGTATAGACGCATTCACGAAACCTGATCCGACAACCAAAACCGAACACACGAGCAACTGAGCCGAGTAATGAAACGCAGCCAACGATGCGGCAAAAGGATTCCTCTTGAAGCCAGCAAGAAAGTATAAGGAAGACAGCAGCAAGACAGCGGAGAAGCGGTACATTGCGAGAAAGACACGTGGATAGGGGCGCTGAGCAGGAACAGAGCTACCGTAGCAGTATCAGCACTAGTCAATTACTGTTAGTGCTAATCAGTGTGTTTAACTTTAATTAAGTGCGTTTAACGCTAATTGAGTTTGAGTGCAGTAATTATTGGGGGAGAAGCGGTATAGAATGAAGAAGACACATGGATGGGGTGCTGGGCAGAAATCACCGAGTTTAATTATAGGGACTATAGATAGATACTTGTCTTTCGAGCGCGCTTATTATCTGTTCTATGCGTGCAGATATGCACGTTCGCTACATTCACCCAGCCGACGATCTCCTGCCGGCAGTCGATCGCCAACTTCAACGGTGCCGCTGTTTACAAATCGATCTGTCATGAATGCTGCGTGTATTGGCCCCAAAATTGGACGTACTTACGCTTGATCTAAACAGGAACACACATCCGTGCACTACTGTGCGAATGGACAGATAGGCTCGTCTGAGTAGACTAGTCCTCCAGTAACTGAACAAATCGGCGTGTGGTTTATCGCCTTTCGTTTAAATATTTAAATTATAGCTGTTCGTTGGAAGAGTATGAAAAGACTGATATCTATATGTAATTTTAGTTGATATAGATCAAGTTAAGATAATATCTACTATAATCAACTTATAGATCCTATCTTAAAAAGATATTTTATTTACAATCTAGTTTCTATAAAAATTAAATCATAAATCTAAAAGAACTCGGCTATAAAGGGAGAGGGCATGTTACGAACTCATGAATCTCACAAAACAGCTTAGTCCATGCATTCCAAAACAGGGCTAGGTGCTCTCGCTTCTGGATGCATACCGTTGCTGACAGGTTTTGGGTAGTAAAATAGTTAAAAAATATTTTAAATATTTGACATAATTATAAGAAAAGATCAAAATTTGTGAGAAATCATAATTAAGCATTGGCCATGCTAAAAAGTCTCTAGTGGATACCAACTAAAAAAATGTAGATGTCGATAGGAGATCAGAGACAAGAATATTTGAAAGCGGACAAGAACTCTATCTAAGAAAAAATTGAACCGACACGAAGAGAGAGACATGAAACACAATCTAAGATTGAGTTGACTATTTTAGATTATAAATACACTATACCGGTTGACCGAAAATGCATAGACATCATCATTTACTATCTTTTTACATCTACTTTTTCTATACCTTAGGAGTATGTCGTAGCTAGTAGAATCTTACATTTGTAATTCGATTTTGATCAATATCAATTCGCATCGACATATTGATCAAGCTGTGAGTTACATATATTCCTATTTCGAGATTCGTTCCTATTCGTTATTACTTCGTATCAACGTTTCATCGAGGATCAATTTTTGTTCAGATTTAGCTATTGTCGATTTTGTCGGTTTGCTAGAAAATTTGCTAGCACTTTATATATACTGTCAGAGAGCATCCTCTGTATGGACATGGTAAAATTTGCTAGCACTTTATATATACTGTCAGAGAGCATCTTCTATATGGAACATGGTACTGCTGTCCGGAATTTTTCAGTGACAACACATTCATAGACAGGGTGCAGTCTCTTCAACGTGAGAGAGAAGTTGAACTAAAATACATGTCCATCCAAAGAGATTGGGTCTGATCCATTCTTTTAACATCAACTCGATGCTACCGCTAGTAGTATTTGAGTTGCAAACTATCGCCTTGATTATTAGTTAGTCGATCCTGCCGGCGGGTAATGATGATGCTTGATTCGTCCGTTGGCTGCTAGCTGCCCGATCTAGGCACCGCGTTTGAGCTTCTGGCTTCTGGTTTATTTTTGTACTATTTATAATTTCGTTTTTTTCTGAATTTTTGATTTTTTTTGAGCTTTTTTGTCGGTTCTTTTTTTTCCCGTATTCGTTTGCGTTGTCTGTGATGGGCTAACAAATATTTTATATTTTCAATTTTTAAATTTAATTATGTTAAATAAGCCTCACCACCATGATTTTTTTCACCACCATGATTTTCAGCTATAAGCCACTAAAAAAAAGCCGAACTGAACACCACCCTAATTAATCGTAATAGTATCCCATGCGTGTACGTATTGCGCTACGTGCTATATATACGAGTACTGCGTATTGATGATAGCAGATAGGTTAGTTTTGCATGGACCACATCCATGCCGACCATATGTATTATACGGCGTATAACGCATGCATTATGCATGTCCTTAATGTTATGCGTACCTAGGAGGCTAGGACCGTATCAACATGGAGTAGTGTGTTGTCTGACTGATTAATCGCACGCAGCAACCTCTTCCTTGCAAGCATGTACAAGAAGAGATAATTGATTGATCGTACGAGTGACACAGCCAGTAGCTTAGCTAGCAAAGGAAGGAGTGTGATTCTGGTCCGCCATTGGATTCTCTCCATGTGTTGCTCTAGATCATCGGATCGTGATTATGAAAAGAAAAAAGAGTGAGGAGTGGTGAAAATAAAAGCAATTGATTTTCAATATGGCTTAAGCTTATGGCTTAAGTTTATTTTTGCACTATTCATAATTTTGTCTTTTTCTGAATTTTTAATTTTTTTTGAGCTTTTTTGTCCGTTCTTTTTTCTCGTATTCGTTTGCTTGTCCGTGATGGGCTAACATATTTTTATATTTTCAATTTTTAAATTTAATTATGTTAAATAAGCTTCTCTCACCACAAGTGTTTTTTCACCACATGATGTTTTCAGCTATAAACTTTCAGCTTTCAGCCGAACCGATCACCACCTTAACTAAATTGATAAAATTAGCGACACGCACGGAGCAAAATCAACAAGTTACATATTAGGTACTAAATCTGCGCCTGCCGAAATGTGGCAGCAGTCTAATCCAAAAAAACACAATAGTGCATGGCTAATTTCAAAGATTTACATGGTCCCGAAATTTGGAAGCTAGTATAAAGATTCTATAGGAACGGCAATGTATCAGAGTGGAAGTGAATGTTGTTTTCTTTAATTTTTTTCCTTAAGTATAAAAAATTTTCACACCAGAGGTGGAGAGCTAAGAATATCATATTCATAGGATATAACCAAGCAACAATCCGAAACAACAAAGAAGCACAACACTGCATCTGGCTGGTCTGATTGGCCATAGACCGGATACAAGCTAGCGGTCTGATAGACTTTAAGCAAACGGTCTGATTGGGCTCAGGAATGATCTAACTGCTTTCTATTCCCAGAAAAGGTTGAGTCGACATGAAGAGGGAGACTTAAAGTACAATCCAAGATTGAGTTGACTATTTTAGACTATAAATATCCTATACTGGCGGATGGAAAAACGCTCACACACCATCCTTTACTATATTTTTGCATTTACTTTTTTTATAGCATAGGAGTATGTCGTAGCTAGCAGAATTTTACATTTATAATTTGATTTTGTTGAATATTAATTCGTATCAACGTGTTGATCAATATGTGAGTTATATCTATTCATGTTTCGACATTTGTTCCTATTCGTCATTACTTCGCATCGATGTTTCATCGAGGATCGGTTTTGTTCAAGTTTAACTATCGTTAACTTTACCGATTTGCTAGAAAATTAGCCAACACTTCACAAATTGACAAGGATATAACAATCCTCAAATTATTATTTATCGATAAATGATATTGTTAGTCATTATACTCCTTAAGTATACCCCTAATCTATAAGGGAGAGAATTCACAAGTTAGTCGTAAGCTCTTCTACGACAACCCTTTAATCGTAAGCTCTTCTACAACAACTCCATAGTTGTAAAGCTCTTCTACGATAACCCCTTTGTCTTAATCTCTTCTACGATCACTCCTTGATCATAAGCCTTTTCTATGACCACCTCATAGTCATAAGTTCTCCACGATCACTCCTTGATCATAAGCCTTTTCTATGACCACCTCATAGTCATAAGTTCTCCTACGACCATGCCATGGTCGTAAATTATCCTGCGACCACGTTGTGATCGTAGATCATCCTACAACTAAGCCAAACTTCGATTAACCTTTATACGATGACCCATTGCATAGTGGGCCTGTCTGATGAGGCGGTTAGCACATGCATTTATTCTCTAGAATAACTGCGCAGAACTTCTCTCTGACAGTAACCGCCACACGATGAGTGAGATACCACATCTCTAATAACTCATGTCGGGCTGTTATCATTCGAAACGTTAAAGTGTCTCTTGGCATGAAAAACTTTCACCGCCTTGCAAGTTATACAAAGGTGGATGTCAGGGAGAAAATGGGAGATCTGGGAGAGACCAAAGGGAGAATAGCAGTAGAGTAGAACATTTCGAATTACTTTCTCCATTGTAATATGTTTATTGAGTAATATCCACACAAGAAGTAGGGTTGTTATTCTCGTAGCAAAAGGCATGAACCTGTATAAAAACCTCTGCGTCTTTTCTTTATGTGATCATAGCGGATCTTAGCAAGAGATCCCCTGGACCCAAACAAATCAAAGATAAGATCGATACTAAAATATCAATAGTTGGTGTCGTCCGTGGGGATCTTCTTCAAAACTCCAGTAATTCCTTATTGGCAAGTTCTCTTCTTTTGATGTCTTCATGGCAAGGCAGTGGAACGAGGAGAATTGGTTTGATTGGCCAAGTACGCAGATCTCGACATGGATACTTGCTACGACTTTGAGCAGACCATGCTTTCATTTGACGATGAGGCTATCCCTAAAGATCCATGACGAGATCTTGGAGATCACACCATGAGTAGGGATGAGGAGGGATCTTTATCCCCCACAACATTATGATCAACAGATGAATGAGTTTCCCCAAGGGCAAGGGTCAATCCAACCACAAACAGGACTCGCAACATGACAAGGGGCCTCCCCAAGTGTTCGAGTTCCACAATAGTCATCAGATCAGCTCAATGAGTCCTAGAATCCCGTATTTTGGGAGTCCATCGACATCTGGTAGTCATAACTCTCCGCTTGTCCCCCCAAAGAGTGTGGGTGGGCACCCTGCGAGTTCGCCCATACTTACGTAGGGTTCAGCTCCAACGGGAGATAATTATAACCCGAAATTTCCGTTCCTGGCGGGGTTTACCTCATGTCACGATGTGTTCTCATTGGACGACTCATTCAAGTGAGGGGGCCTTCGACAGAAGTGAAGATTATCGATAAGAGTTCTTCACCCTCCCCTTAGATAATATTCACTCTTGGAGGAAGGCCTAATAGCGTTTCCCACCAATCACACACTACAACCCCTCGTGGTGATGGCAAGGAGGCCTCCAGCGATGAGCTAGGTGAGTACTCTGATGAGCGTAGGACAAATCCTTGAAATAATCGCTCTCCATAAAGGCAGCCTCAACCAGCTTTAGATATTGAGGATCTCGAGATCATTCAAGAAGAAGATTGGCTACCTAGAGGTCCTTGCCTGGGCATGTCCAGTACCGGTCTGAGAAGGCTTGGGAGCTCCAACACATAAATGATCTGCTAAAAATCCAAGTAAAGAGCTTGCTCGAGCACCGGGCTACGACCACTTCATTGAAGGGATCACGCAAATACTTCGAGGCATGTGGCCAAGCTCGAGAAACCTCACCGACACAACTCCATTAGTCGAACAGGTACGACTGCATCTAGTCGTTCACAAAACTCACCTTGAGAAAATCGACATGATGACAGGTCACGTTGTTCTCCTAACAACAACTCCAGTCAAAGAAGAGTTCCTTGAACGACCCCAGATCAGTGAGCTTATGGAGGAGGTGATCGTTCATCACTTCGAGCAAAAAATATGCAACGGCAGATGGAATATGAGGAGTATTATCCTCGAATGGACGAGACTTATTACAGGTCGGGTCCACCGACTGCCGGACATCATCAAGTATGGTTGTCTGGAGATGCCAATCATCCTTTCCCATAAAGGAGGCGTCATGATCTTGTTACCTAATGTTAGGCATTCACACCTGAACTCCAAGCAGTACGCTGGCCACCGTGGTTTCGACGGGTAAACATGAAGAAGTTTGATGGGTCCCAAAATACCATCGAGTTTCTTCAAATTTACACAACTGTAGTTCGACCAGCGGGAGGAGAGCATGTCATGGCGAACTACCTTTTAACTGTGCTCGAGGGATCTGCTCGATCGTGGATGCTGAATCAACAACTAGAGTTGATCCATTCGTGGCAACATCTATGTGATCTTCTTCTAGCCAATTTTTAGGGCACATACAATCGCCCTAGGAAGGAAGACGACCAGCACCGGATGAGACATAGCAACAATGAGAAACTACGATAATTCATTAGGCATTTTAGTCAAGTTCGTAATTCCATTTTGGAGGTTTTTGACGCTTCTGTTATTAGAGCATTTAAGTAGGGAGTATGCAATAGAAGGTTCACAGAAGATATCACTTTGAATCCTCCAACTACTGTCGCTGAGCTCTTCGAGATGGCTGATCGTTATGCGACTGCTACTGAAGTAGTCGAGTGGAGCAAGACTATCGACCAAGCTAATGAGGTACCAAAGATATAGGCAAAAGTAGCAAAGGGAAGGAGAATGTCAAGAAATCCAAGAACAAGGTAAAAGGTCAGAAGCCTCAAGCCGATAGTTCCAAGGAGGTCTTGCCATGGGTGATAAGGAGCCACGGTATCCCAGGCAGTACTCCAATCGGAGCAAGGGCAAAATCCCCACTTGGAAGGATAACAAATCAAAGTGGTGCCCTCTCCACTAAAAGGAAGGACATGATCTTCGCAATTACCGAGTTTTCCAATGAAAACTCGAGGATTACTACTCCAGCAAAGGTCCTCTTCCCACACTCGACGAGGTGGAGTGGTCAAAAGTAGTTGGATGATGACGAGGAGATGCCATTCCAGGATCCACAGCAGCACCGTCGAGTATATCTATGGAGGATCTTCGGCATATGAATCTAAGCAACAATATAAAGCTGTCGAACGTGAGGTAAACTCTATTGACTTTTCCCTTGTTAATTATCTTTCAAAGTAGTTGAAAGTCACTATCTCTTTTGAGAAAAGTGACTATCCGATCCCTTCAACTCGACCAAGTGGGTTTTTGATCATGGCCGAGCCCACCATCAATAACTGTCAAGTGAATCAAGTGCTGATCGATGGTTGTAGTTTTTTAAATATTTTATTTGTAGGTGCTATAGACAAGATGCAAGTTCCTCAAACTAGAATAAAGCCTGTACGATACTCATTCCATGGGATCATACTAGGGTCTTCGGCCAAGCCAATTGGCCAAGTTTCTTTGCTTGTTACATTTGGTTCTCCAAGCAATTTCAGGATAGAAAAAATCTCCTTTGATGTAGTCGATTTCAACACGGTATAATGCCATACTTGAACAACCAACTCTGTCACACTTCTTGATAGTTGCTCACTATGCATATAATGTATTAAGATGCCAAGTCCCAAAGGAGTGATCACAGTCCATTGTGATAAAAATATGGCTTTTACATATGACCGCAAATTCCTCGAGATGGTAGAGCAGTTACCAACTTGAGAAGCAAGCAAAGTGCAGCATTCGACCAAGCATTCGAAGCCTAAAGTTGTGCCGAAGCCGAACGAGCAAGTCAAGAAGGTTTCGTTGGATCCAGCGGAGCCTTCGAAGACCGTCGCATCATGGTTACTTTCGACCCTACATAGGAAGACGCCCTCGTCACTTTTCTCCGGGCAAACGCCGATGTATTCGTGTGGCAACCATTCGACATGCACGCGGTCCTAGGGAGGTGATCAAGCATAGGCTAGCTCTACGCCCTGACAAGAAACTCGTAAAACAAAAATTACAGAGATTTGCACCTGATCGATGGGATGCTATTATATCTAAATTGGACAAGTTATTGAAAGCAGGCTTTATAAGACATGTTAGTCACTTAGAGTGGTTGACTAACCCTGTAATGGTTAAGAATTCTAATGGTAAGTGGCATATGTATATAGACTATACTGATCGTAATAAAGCTTGTCCAAAAGCTGATTTCCCTCTTCCCCGTATCGATCGATTGGTTGACTCTACTGCTGGTTGTGAAACTTTAAACTTTCTAGATACATACTTTGGTTACCATTAGATTGTTATGTCTCTAGAAGATGAAGAGAAGACTGCGTTTATTACGCCATTTGAAATATTTTACTATGTCAAAATGTCATTTTGTTTGAAAAATGTTGATCCGAATTTTCAACGTTTGATGCAATTGACTTTTATCCTTTAATTAGACCAAAATTTGGAAGCCTATGTTGATGATCTAGTTGTAAAGAGCATCAAATGACTTAATCATATTTTAAACCTGCAAAAAACATTTGACAACCTCAAAAAACACCACTTGAAACTCAATCCTGAGAAGTGTGTGTTCAGGGTTTCTTCGGAAAATTGCTCGGATTCCTTGTTTCGGCAAGAGGTATCGAAGCAAATACCGAAAAGTTTAATGCCATTGAGCAAATACACCCTACAACCACTAAGAAAGAGGTCCAGAAACTCAAGGGTGCATGGCGGCTTTAAGTCATTTCATCGCACGACTGGAAGAAAAAGAACTTCCTTTCTTCAAACTTCTAAGAAAGATCGAGGGGTTCGAGTGGTCGAATTAGCCTAACGATGCCTTCGAGAATGTGAAGAGATATCTTACGGGTGCTATTCTGGTTTCTCTGAAACTAGAAGAGACGCTTTTAATATATCTAGCTGTCACGCCATAGGCAATAAGTGCAGTACTGGTCGTGGAACGCGAGGGCGTCCAACAACCGGTCTACTATGTAAGAAAAGTCTTACACGGACCTAAAGAGTGCTACCCTCAGGTTCAAAAACTCTTCTATTCCCTCCTCATGTCTTCGAGAAACTGAGGCATTATTTTCAGGCGCACAAATTTGTTGTGCCATCTGAGTTTCCATTAGGAGTGGTCCTCCAGAATAGGGAAATAGCGAAATGCATGGTACAATGGTCGGTTGAACTTGGGACGTTTGATCTCCATTTTGTGTCCCGAACAGCCATTAAATCCCAGATCTTGATAAACTTTATCACCGAATGGATAAATCTTGAACCTATTTAGGAACTCCGGTACGCTTCCCATAACCAGTGGACGATGTACTTTGATGGGTCACTTACACTTAGTGGCTCGGGAGCTAAGGTGGTCCTGGAATCTCCTTCGGGAGAGACTTTAAAGTATGTTGTTCAATTAAACTTTCCAGCCACTAATAACGTGGCCGAATACAAAGATTTGTTGGCTGGCATACGAGCCGCGAAAGCGCTCAGGATTCATCGACTATTCGTGAGAGGAGACTCTCAACTAGTCGTGAATCAGGTCAAAAAACAATACCAATGCTCTAGTACGATCATGTCTCAGTACTTATCGGAAGTCAAATGACAGTAAGGCGTCTCTTGATATGGAAAAACTGCCGCGCCTTGCAAGGTATATAAAGGTGAACGTCGAGAAAAAAAGAGGAGATCCGGAGAGACCTAAGGGAGAATAGCAGTAGAGCAAGATATTTCGTATTACTTTCTCCTTTGTAATCAATTTATTGAGTAATATCTACACAGAAAGTAGGATTATTCTTGCAACAGAAGACCCGAACTTGTATAAAAATCTCTATGTCTTTTCTCTGTGTGATCGTAAATAGGTCATAGTAAGAGATCTCGAACCCAAATAAATCATATGTAATATTGGTACTAAAACATCGACACATACATTGCCGGAAAGCATCTTCATATGGACATAGTACTGTTGTTAGCAATTTTGCGATGGTAACACATACATAGATAGGGCTCAATCTCTTCGATGTGAGAGAGAAGTTGAACTAAAATGCATGTGCATCCGAAGAGATTGGGTCTGATCCGTTCTTTAACATCAGCTCGATGCTACTGCTAGTAGTATTTGAGGTGCAAACTATCGCCTTGATTATTAGTTAGTCGATCAGGTACGACCATTGCTGGCGGCGGGTAATGATGATGGTTGATTCGTCCGTTGGCTGCTAGCTGCTCGATCTAATTTTATTAATCGTAATGGCATCCCATGCGTGTACGTATTGCGTTACGCACCATATATATACGAGTAGTACTGTGTATTGATGATAGCAGGTTAGTTAGTTTTGCATGGACCACATCCATGCCGACCATATGTATTATACGGCGTATAACGCATGCATTATGCATGTCCTTAATGTTATGCGTACCCTGGACCGTATCAACATGGAGTAGTGTGTTGTCTGACTGATTAATCGCACGCAGCAACCTCTTCCTGGAAAGCAAGTACAAGACGAGAGAATTGATTGATTGTACGAGTGATACAGCCAGTAGCTTAGCTAGCAAAGGGAGGAGTGTGATTCTGGTCTGCCATTGGATTCTCTGCATGTGTTGTTCTAGCTCATCGGAGCGGCAGCAAGAGAGTCTCGATCATTTGTGCATGGTTACGTGATTACGAAAAGAAAAAAGAGCGAGGAGTGGTGAAATTAGGCCCTGTTCTTTTCTTTAAATTGGCGATATTTGGTTTTTGCTATACCATCTAACTTTCGAACGGAGTATTTTCTTCAGACGAAGTCTACAAGTTAAATGATGTACACATTCAAATCTCAATATTTGTACCATCCAAAATCGTAAGCGAGTATCTCTCTCCGTAATCTGTACCGTAAATATCTAAAATTTAAAATTTTAGTCAAAATTATAAACCGTAGCTGTTGCCAAACTGACACTTGAGCGATTGATTTAACTAAATCGACAAGATTAGCGACACGCACGGAGCAAAATCAACAAGTTATATGTTAGCGACTAAATCTGCGCCTGCCGAATTGTGGCAGCAGTCTAATCCAAAAATAACACAATGAGTGCATGGCTAATCTCAAAGATTTACAATTTACATGGTCCCGAAATTTGGAAGCTAATATAAAGATACGCTTAGCCATGCCTCGTGCATGCAGAGCATGAAAAGGTTCACGGAGTGCAGCAAGTGTGTGAGGGGGCCATCAACGTCGCGTTTCCCATATGCGGTGCGTGAAGAAGACATGGTAACTCTGGTGGTCTATAGGTCGGGGTGAAAAATGGTTACGGATAATTTATTTTATCTAATATTTGTATTAAAAAAATGTGAATGTGGTAAGTAAAATCTGTATTTAAGAATATTCATATTCGTATTCGAGAATATTCGTATTCGCATTTGTATTCGAGAATATTCATATCTGAATTAAAAATATCCGTATTTATATTCAAGAATATTAATATCTGTATTTGAGAATATTTAAATTTAAATTTATATTTATTTTAAATATATAAATTCATATTCGTATATGAGACTATTCAATGTATCTGATCTGTTTTCATCCTGTGTGCAGGTGTGAGGCGTCATGGAGCCGTCCCTGTGGTCCATGGTGGAAGCGGTCCACATGCAGGGGTGTGTTGTAAAGACCAGCAGCCTTTTTGACCATAGTGAGTGTGCTGATGACCTCTGTAGGGAAAAAGGAGGTTTGTCATGGCTAGGTGATTGAGCATCTTTGATCCTGCCACTCTGTGTATCCAACCTCAAGTTGATCTGTCAGTGCAGCAAGAAGAAATGAGTAGATTCAGACCGTTCTTTTTAGTGGTCACCATTTTTAAATAGTTTACTATAATAACCTTTTCAAAGCGGTTTGAAACGAACCAAATTTTCAAAAAATTAAAAATGTTCTTTTGAATTTGTTGCCTCTTAATCCCTAGCTTAATCCAGCTTAAATCCAAGCCAACCACGTCATCTGTTGCTGTCGGCATTGCCCCAACGGAGGAGATTGGTGTTATCACTATTCACCGTCCGATATTTTCCGCCGCCGCCACTGTTTATCGTCGCCCGAACTCTCTCTCGCTCTCTCGCACCTTCTCGCGTCTCCCTCCCTACCACACCACTGCCTTGTTGTCAGAAGTTGTACACTCCTACCCTGACACCCCTAGCCCCCCCTTGCCATGCGTCGAAATAGCGAAATGCATGGTACAATGGTCGGTTGAACTTGGGACGCTTTGATCTCCATTTTGTGTCCGAGTCACCTATTTAAATCCCTGATCTTGGTAAACTTTATCACCGAATGGATAAATCTTGAACCTATTTAGGAACTACGCATGCGCTTCCTATAACCGATGGATCGATGTACTTTGATGGGTCACTTACACTTAGTGGCTCGGGAGCTAAGGTGGTCCTGAATCTCCTCTCTGAGAGACTTTAAAGTATGTTGTTCAATTAAACTTTCCAACCACTAATAACGTGGCGAATAAAAAGATTTGTTGGGCGGCATACGGCCGCGGAAAGCTCGAGATTCATCGACTATTCGTGAGAGGAGACTCTCAACTAGTCGTGAATCGGTCAAAAACAATACCAATGCTCTAGTACGATCATGTCTCGGTGATTACTCCAAGTCAAATGAAGAATATGCCTCTTGATATGGAAAAATCCGCCAGCGGGCTTTGCAAGGTATATAAAGGTGAACGCGGTGAAAAAAAAGAGGAGATCCGGAGAGACCTAAGGGAGAATAGCGAGAGAGCAAGATATTTCGTATACTTTCTCCTTTGTAATCAATTTTATTGAGTAATATCTACATTGTGAGTAAGGATTATTCTTGCAATGTAAGACCCGAACTTGTATAAAATCCCTATGTCTTCTTTCTCTCCGTGATCGTAAATAGGTCATAGTAAGAGATCTCGAACCCAAATAAATCATATGTAATATTGGTACTAAAACATCGACACATACATTGCCGGAAAGCATCTTCATATGGACATAGTACTGTTGTTAGCAATTTTGCGATGGTAACACATACATAGATAGGGCTCAATCTCTTCGATGTGAGAGAGAAGTTGAACTAAAATGCATGTGCATCCGAAGAGATTGGGTCTGATCCGTTCTTTAACATCAGCTCGATGCTACTGCTAGTAGTATTTGAGGTGCAAACTATCGCCTTGATTATTAGCTACTTAGTCGATCAGGTACGACCATTGCTGGCGGCCGGTAATGATGATGGTTGATTCGTCCGTTGGCTGCTAGCTGCTCGATCTAATTTTATTAATCGTAATGGCATCCCATGCGTGTACGTATTGCGTTACGCACCATATATATACGCGAGTAGTACTGTGTATTGATGATAGCAGGTTAGTTAGCTCTGCATGGACCACATCCATGCCGCGACCATATGTATTATACGGCGTATAACGCATGCATTATGCATGTCCTTAATGTTATGCGTACCCTGGACCGTATCAACATGGAGTAGTGTGTTGTCTGACTGATTAATCGCACGCAGCAACCTCTTCCTGGAAAGCAAGTACAAGACGAGAGAATTGATTGATTGTACGAGTGATACAGCCAGTAGCTTAGCTAGCAAAGGGAGGTGGTGATTCTGGTCTGCCATTGGATTCTCTGCATGTGTTGTTCTAGCTCATCGGAGCGGCAGCAAGAGAGTCTCGATCATTTGTGCATGGTTACGTGATTACGAAAAGAAAAAAGAGCGAGGAGTGGTGAAATTAGGCCCTGTTCTTTTCTTTAAATTGGCGATATTTGGTTTTCTATACCACAGTAACTTTCGAATCGGATAGATTTTCTCGAACGAAGTCCCCAAGTTAAATGATGTACACATTCAAATCTCAATATCTGTACTTCATCCAAAATCGTAAGTTTAGCATATCTCCGTAATCTGTGAGTAGAATATCTAAAATTTAAAATTTTCACCAAAAATCATAAACCGTGAGTCATTGCTAAACCCACACTTGAGCGATTGATTTAACTAAATCGACAAGATTAGCGACACGCACGGAGCAAAATCAACAAGTTATATGTTAGCGACTAAATCTGCGCCTGCCGAATTGTGGCAGCAGTCTAATCCAAAAATAACACAATGAGTGCATGGCTAATCTCAAAGATTTACAATTTACATGGTCCCGAAATTTGGGAAGCTAATATAAAGATACGCTTAGCCATGCCTCGTGCATGCAGAGCATGAAAAGGTTCACGGAGTGCAGCAAGAAGTGCGTGAGGGGCCATCAACGTCGCGTTTCCCATATGCGGTGCGTGAAGAAGACATGGTAACTCTGGTGGTCTATAGGTCGGGTGAAAAATGGTTACGGATAATTTATTTTATCTAATATTTGTATTAAAAAATGTGAATGTAGTAAGTAAAATCTGTATTTAAGAATATTCGTTGTTCATTCGGAGAATATTCGTATTACATTCGTGATTCTTGAAGAATCATATCTGAATTAAAAAATATTCGTATTTATATTCGGAATATTAATATCTGTATTTGAGAATATTTAAATTTAAATTTATATTTATTTTAAATATATAAATTGATTCAGTATATGAGACTATTCAATGTATCTGATCTGTTTTCATCCTGTGTGCAGGTGTGTGAGGCGTCATGGAGCCGTCCCTGTGGTCCATGGTGGAAGCGGTCCACATGCAGGGGTGTGTTGTAAAGACCAGCAGCCTTTTTGACCATAGTGAGTGTGTTGATGACCTCTGTAGGAAAAAAGGAGGTTTGTCATGGCTAGGTGATTGAGCATCTTTGATCCTGCCACTTGTGTATCCAACCTCAAGTTGATCTGTCAGTGCAGCAAGAAGAAATGAGTAGATTCAGACCGTTCTTTTAGTGGTCACCATTTTAAATAGTTTACTATAATAACCTTTTCAAAGCGGTTTGAAACGAACCAAATTTTCAAAAATTAAAATGTTCTTTGAATTTGTTGCCTCTTAATCCCTAGCTTAATCCACTTTAAATCCAAGCCAACCACGACATCTGTTGTTGCCAGCATTGCCCCAACTGAGGAGATTGGTGTTATCACTATCACAAACCTGATATTTTCCAGCTTAACTTGTTTATCGTCTTCGAACTCTCTCTCCTCCGCACCTTCCTCGCTCCTCCCTACCACACCACCGCATTTGTCGGAAGTTGTACACCCCACCCCGACACCCCTAGCCCCTTGCTTACGGCTTGACTGGTTGCAGGTCCACGCATCACCCGGCCTCTTCCTTCGCTGACCTTCCTCCTACGACCGATAGGCGTGGAGTTCTTTTGACCGCCGCAACCTCGCACCCAAGGGCACCCATGTGCGTTCCTCGCCAACCCTCTTCGAATCCCCTCGACCCCAGCCAGGTTTAGCCGCCACCATTGGCCCCTCTCGACACCGAACCATCTCCGGGCGCCTATAAAAGCCAAGGACCTCTCCAACCTCTCCCACTCACCCCAGTGAAGCCCCAGGCACGCCAAATTAGCCTCCCTCACTTCATCGCCGCAGAATCACCGAGAAGCTCTAAGGTGAGCCCAATTTCAATTCAACCCATTCCGCCCACTATAATTCAATTGATCTAGCCTCTTGACCACCTCAAGCTCCTGTAAACCTCCCCAAACGTGCCCTAACTCTAACTCACTTCTTCCAAGATCGCCAGATCGCGCCAACCGCCTCACCATGGGCAACTCGTTAGGGAGTTCTCTAGCCTAAATCGCCGCCACTAGGACCTCCCAAGCCATCAAAAACCATACCGAGCTTTTGAGCTCGCCGCCGGCGAACGCCGCCTCCCTAGCCGCCGCCGACCCCAAAAATGGGTTCCCACCATCCCCAGGAGCCCAACCGTGGTCCCCATTCCCGTCGCAAATCACGGTGCACCGTCGATCGCCGTTGCCTCCCTCCCCTGTTTCACTACCGCACGCCTGTTCGATCGGAGAAGAAGAACAGTGACGTGTTGTCACTATTCACTTGACCCGATAGCGTAAGGACCCGAAACCACAATGAATAGTACTCGACCCGTTAACTCTTAGAATCGACCCGCCATGAATAGCAAACATCCACTGTGAACAGTACCTCGCCCGTAATGAATAGTAAATATCCACAAATGAATAGTACCTAGACCCGAAAATGTAAATTTATACCCATTATGACCGTTTCGAGCCCACCGACCTATTTCTCAAGCCCATTTCACCTTTTGGACCATCCTAAAAGCCCAAAACCCTATTTATTTGGATTTTTCAGATTTTCTTCCTTTCTTTTATTTCTTTATTCCTAGCTCAATTCTTCGGGCATGGAATTGAATTATATTTCTTTGCTTTGTACTAGTACACGACGTCGAAAGACAGCTAACTCAAGAAAAAGAAACTCAGGATCAAGCTCAAGACCAAGAAATAGAAGAATATGAAAGTATCGAAGTTATAAATCCGCAAGGCAAGTCACATGTCTTTTATCATGTTGAACATACATTTCTTTAATTATTTATTTACAAGTATTTTCATTATGTTATTTATGCACTGTTATTTTATGTACAACGAATGTTTAGAATGACATGGTATGAGCTAATGTCCTACCACCCGAAAAAGTTCTGTTTAATTTGATGGTCATATTCACCTTGACAAAACTTAGTAATATTAAAAGTATTATTAATGTAATCACAGTAAATTAGGAACTCAACAATCTTTGTACTACTAAGAGTACTTGACATTTTGCCGATAGAATTTTAAAAGTGATGCTAGAATAAGGAGTATCACGGGGAGCCACGAGATGGCTTGAGCCCATGATCTTATCCTAGGGTGGAGGCATGATATGAAATGGTGGCAGTGCCGCGGGCACTAAATATGGATTTGTGAATGGAATTTGCCTCGGTGAAAATATAAGATCGAGACCTTTATGCCAAGTAAAGAACATAGCAACCGCTCAACCACAAGCGTTGACTTGTCAAATCTGGTTTCAGTAGCTGCTTAGATCAATTGAATATCTACATAATGGCATGATATACTATTCTAGAAAAGGGAACAGCCAGCGTTGGGTTGTGGTATGGAAACGATAAAACCATACTTTCACAACAGTAGGCTCCACTCTATCAGGCCGCCGTATTCCATGACAGAGGGTCCACAGTCTATCGGGTAGAGGCTACATAAAGAGATGAGCAGTGAAACAATCTTGCTTTCTCAACTCAGTCATGAGGGTTGAGGAATCTTGTGGGTAAAGTTGGACAACTCTACAAAGTCATTTACAAATAGTATTCGAATACATTGTGCTTTCGGTATATGAAGTTGTGTTTAATGGGTGAATCCAATAGTGGAGCATAAGTAGATTTAGAATTATTTTGGAAATGTGGAAGTCCGTTAATAAAGTTTGGAAAACCCTCAAAATTCCTTAAGAAGTTTATGATTTGTTATCTTGTATTTAAAATCAAAATGTTTACAAATAAAATTGCATCCACAAATATTTTATCAAACCCCTATACTTCCATCTTTTGGAGATCCTAGCAATTAGTTATATAGCATTTTCCCGTGTGACTTGTTGAGTACGGTTGGTTGTACTCATACTTGCTAAAATCATAAACAGAGAATGCTTGTCAAGAAAATGAAGAAGTTTATCAAGACGACGTTGATCTCTACGATGTAGACGTCGTCGGGTGTTAGGGTTTATTCTACACTCAGGCCTGCCTGTGGAGTTTTTTTGGTAATGTAACTTTGGGTTGTACGCCCCGACTATGTAAAACTTGGCTGTTGAGCCTTAATTTTGTAATAAAGTTTGGTTTTTGTGTTTAAGCTTACTTTGGCATTGGTGTTCACTCATCTACAGTACTCACAGCTGAACAATTCTATGCAGTTGCGAGGGTAACCTAACGTCCCCGAAATAGAGGTGTTACACGATTTATCGATATTCGATTCATTCGCATATGCGCTCATGTTAGGACCAAAAGACATCAGCCATAGCCATAAGCTAGCAATCGCAGATAAAAAGAACACACCCATAAATACACAGTGGTACACGTGGAAAATTATCCTTAGAACAAATAAAAGTTCATTTAAACCACGCGATATCTCACTAGCTAAGACTAGGGCCCGTCCGGAGCACAACAATTTTACAGGAAATGCTAGTATCTCATAGAAACAGTTCAATTGTCGTAAAAATAAATAAAAAATGTTTCCACGTCGCAATCGAACACTAAGCCAAGTCATATGTGTAGGTTCTTATTACTGTAAATGTGTGTAATATTTTAATTCCAAATTTTACTAGGAGGCAAATACAATAAATCAGTGATGCAAAACTTACTACTAACAGCAGGCTACTCATCATACTTTAGAAAATACACAAGTAAATTATATTAACAAAGTCGAACGAACGCGCGAACGACTTACAATTGGGTTTGTTGAAGAACATGGAGCAGCGCAGGCTTGATGTAGTGTAGAGCGTAGATGACGAAGCAGTAAAGCGGTCGGCAGAATATGCATCGCCCAGAACCTTATTGCCGCCTGCGGTACTTACCTTCTGAATAGTTTGGAGATAGTCGCTCTCCCTCCTTCCAGGTGCATGCCGCCGGGAAGAAAGATCAACGAGGTTCAGACGGCACAACACAACAGCACAAAATCGCAGAGAAGAATAAAATGGAGGCAGTGAGATTCTCACACATATTTTGGACGTCTCCAGGCATATAAATAGATAGACTGATAACTGACATGATTAAAACAACCATTTACGCACTGGTAACTGACACATTCAACCAGTCATTTATCCATTGGTAACTGTCTGTCATCAAAACCCCAATAAAGCCTCAAATTCAAACGTTTGAATTTCATTCAAACACAGAGAGAGTGGTGCAGAGTTCAGCAAAATACAGATAGACTTGGTCTGCCAAGTGGTGCGCCACGTCACGGCACGGTCATAAGTCACAAGTCACGTGATTTTCACGCGAAAATACGTGGATACGCGCGTGCACATTTGACTAGACAGAACCCTCCACATACCATCTATATCCATATTCAAGGAGTGGTGAGAACTCCACCTTATAAATCGATTTTTCTCACCTTGCCTTAGCAATATGGTACTAAACTATGCATGCTTTGGAATTAAGGAAATAAGTCATAATCAAATAGACCAATTTCTAACACTTATATGGAAGCTAATCTATATATTTAGAAAAAAAACTGCTGAGATTAAATATACCTCCTTCATTTTAGAGGGCTATAAAATTCTATAGTAATTCTTAAATAAAAAATTTCTAAAAACTCTCTCATTAATCGTTATAAAGGGAAAAGATCCTAGATGTCCATTAAATGGCCCACACTGATTATAACGGTAAGATCCTTTGCTACCTGAAAGGAAACCTAACCTTGTACAATTATCAAATATACACATGATCAAACGAATATGAACCGATCTCCTGGGAAAAAAGGAAAAAGAAAGTCCGAACAAAACTACCCGATGTAACTTACGGGAAAGAAGAAAAAAAGATGACCTTCGTATAGTAATGCAATGACTCAATGAGCTACGGCAAGCAAGATGTCGTCGCCCCAGCCTTTGCCCACGCTTTGCAATTTATGGGCGGATGACTCTGCCATGCCCTCAAACATTCTATTTGTATTAGCTTCTAAAAACTATTATTCTATAATAAATAACTTTCAAATAGTGTGTTTTTTCAAGACGGTGTATACTAATCGATTAAAATAGACACTATAATGACTTTATTTATATCAATCAAAATCGTACATAAGTATCTCTCTTCGTACGACTTCTCTACAAGCTATTACTATTCATCAGCCAAAAGCTATCAACTAAAGTCAATATGAATAGACTCCAAATCTCTTTTGTGAGACCATGTGGAGGTCACTCCATAGTTATGATGAGTAATTGACCCTTGGAATAGAGGTTGTGTAAATGTTGAGTTTGATTTTTTGAGGTCTGAGTAGAAGTTTGCTGGCTCTACGACTTCTGTGGACGGCAGTCTGTCTTACGACTTTGTGGTCGGCGGTCAGTACTACAACTTCTGTGGACGGCAGCCTGTCTTACGACTATGTGGTTGGCAGTCAATACTACGACTTACGTCGGATGGCGATGCCGTCTTACGACAATGTGGTCGGCAGTCATACTATGATTTCTATGGACGGCAGCTTGTCTTACGACTTTGTGATCAGTAGTCAGTATTACGAATTGGTGGTCGACAGTCTGTCTTACGACTTGGTGGTCGGTAGGAAGTCTTACGACTTGGTGGTCGGTAGAAGTTCTTATGACTTGATGGTCGCGAGAGTTCTTACGACTTGGTGGTTCAGAGGTGCGCTTACGACTGGTGGTCGTAGCTTATGCCGGTCATGATCGATAGTCGAGCTTCGCCTGGCCGTGATCGATAGTCGTAGCTCGCTTAGCCGTGATCGATAGTCGAGCTCACTCCGTCGTGATCGATAGTCGTAGCTTTGTCTCGATCGTATGATCGATAGTCGTAAGTCGAGCGATCTGCGTGTGTTCGGCGGTCACGGCCGACGGTCGTAGGCGCCGAAGCTTCGCCGAATGTGAACGATAGTCGTAGCATTCTATATGCATGTGCATTTGATGGTCGTAGGATCGCTACATGGTCGTGAGGCATTGCGGGTGTTGTAGGTCGCAGGAAGGACCTTATGGCCTCTACGAGTACCCCTATATCTTGTGCTTCAAAGTACTGTAAGTTGTTTAGACCAGCAGCTTGTCGAAATTGTTCACTTGGATACATTCCGATTATGCAAATTGATGATTCTTGTGTATTGTGTGTGGTGCTATGTGATGGTTTGCTTGTTGGTTGCGTGACTTGAGCTAGATCATGGTGAGGCGAGGGAGGACCCGGACTAGGCATGGAGGTGTTAAGGTCCGTAATGGTCGTGGAGACAATCAAGATGATCAAGCCGGTGAGGTGGTTGCAAGCCGAGATGACGAGGAACCGAAGAGGGAGTTACCTGAGGTGGACATGACGGAAACGCATGAGGTGGACCGAGACTAGACTCGGGGAGGAGTCGAGGTCCGGCATTGGTCAAGGATGCCAAGTGTGGCTCTAGGCTTAGAGCTTGGTCCTCCCGAGGAGAGTGAATGAAACCGATATCTCAAGTGAGAAATCCAAAATCTTTGATATATGCTTTTGTGTATCTTTCTATTTGAGTTTGTTATGTTCGAGTTTTCGGTTTGGCTCTTCCACCGTGTTCTTAGTGCTTTCTCTCTCTTCTTGATCCGAGGTTCTCTCTTCTTGATCCTAAGATGTTCTTGGCTTGATCTCGTTGATGCTCACGAATCGCAATGGATAGTGTGAATATAACCAAAGCCATCTTGGCTTGCTTTGACCCACGAGCTGTTCTCGATCAACAACTTCGCTCTTGAACTCGCTTCATGTACGCCTTGATCAAATTGCAAAAGGTCTCAATTTGGTTAATAAAGTTTTCAATTCAAGATTGAGTAGAGTCTTGAGACCTTAAGCAATTTACGTGACAAAGTTTCACAACCATTTGATCTATTAATCAAAAGATATGTGGATTTTAGATCTTGCGTCAGTGGTATTGTTCTTTTCCGAATCATTTACGACTACTTCAAGTTTCGATACACTTTAAGACTTCGAGATAAGCAGTTGCGATTTCGACCGCACTTGTTTCCATTGCTTGATGGTCATAGATCTCGTGGTCGGTGCCCCACCGCTTCGAAGTTGTTTACGACCATAGTCACATTTAGTGCTCGACAGCCTTCTCACCACGCCACATGACTACTCGCTTTTGATATCGCTCTCTCTTTCTCTTGATCTTCTCTTAATCCAAGAGTTTTGATTGATTTCTTCGATGTAGCTTGCTTGTCATGACATGTGGGATTTGACCCAAAGCCTTCTTGGCTATTATCTTCCCACGAGCATGGTTTGGCCCATCCGCTCGATCTCAAGTCTCTGCTCTTGTGCGCATTTGATCAAATCTCAAAGAGGTCTCAACTTGCTTACTAAGTTTTCAATCCAAGATGGGATTAGCTTCTAGGACATTAAGTTACTTATGCACAACTTTCCGTGGCCATTTGATCTCCGAATCAAGATTTGATATTTTCCGATCTAGTGGTCGGCGCCCTCCGTTATTTCTAATTGGTCACGACCACAACCCATCTCTTCAATGGCCTTAAGAAGTGTGGCCGGCACCTCTCGTACTTAGTCATTTACGACCATGTCCAAGGTTCATCGCCCAATGGTCCTGTCGTCGGTGGTCGACCTCTAATCGCTATAACGCGCTTGTTTTCGATCGCTCAATGGTCGAGATCTCTCACCACATTCTAATATGTTACGCACCACGCATCGATCGATCGACCGCATGTGTTCTCAGGCGCATGCTGGTCATCGACTAAGGTGGTGTCGACCACACATTGATCTCTTCGACCAGAGTTGGCGATCGCGCCGGCCTTTGACAACGCCGGTTTTCGATCACCATTGGTCCCTAACCACGCTAATCTTTCGATCAAGACATTATCAGACAACGACAACGCTGATATCAACCACATCGATCTTCAACAACGCTGATGTTCTCACCATGTTGGTTATGACCATGTTGGTTACGACCACCACCGGTTTCGACCACATTTGTTACAACCACGCTGGTTACTACATGCCGGTTTCGACCACATTGGTTACAACCATGTTGGTTACGCACCATGTTGGTTTCACCACGCTTGTCCAATTTCAACTATGATGCTTTTCTCTCACCGACCGGGTTGTGTTCAATTCCGTCGTCTTTATTTCCGTCCGAAGAGTCGTTATCGATCGTGTCAGAGCCTGCGTGAGTGGTCGAATTCACCACGCTGTACTCCGATCCGTCATTTTGAATTCTCATGCCTCCTGGTTTTTCAAGTGGTTTTCACCTCCCGATCTTCATAGTTTTGTAGCTATCGAGTAAAAGATTTGTGAATATTTGGAGAAAAATTTAAAGGCACCATTCATTCCCCCACTGTTGTCTCGTCTGGGCCCCACGCCTTTGTTAACTATGACCCTTTTCTTTTGATTTTCAACGGATTTTAACGCTTGGTTTCTCTCATCAATCACTATTCATTAGACTAATAACTCATAATCAAAAATCATAACCCATACCTAAAAATCATATCCTAAGATATGTGCTTAAATGGCCTGTAAGCCATGCAAATTAAAGTCAGAGAATTAATCTGGTGTTCAGATTACAAGTCAGTGATGACATCAAAAGAGGATCTTTTTTTTTTTGCATATACGCTGATACACACAGTATAAGCTGAAAGAATTGAAGAAACGTGGATCGGCAATTGTCTTACGACTATGTGGTTGGCAGTCAATACTACGACTTCTGTGGATGGCAGTCTGTCTTACGACAATGTGGTCGGCAGTCATACTATGATTTCTATGGACGGCAGTTGTCTTACGACTTTGTGATCAGTAGTCAGTATTACGAATTGGTGGTCGGCAGTCTGTCTTACGACTTGGTGGTCGGTAGGAAGTCTTACGACTTGGTGGTCGGTAGAAGTTCTTATGACTTGATGGTCGGCAGAAGTTCTTACGACTTGGTGGTCGGTAGGTGCGCTTACGACTTGGTGGTCGTAGCTTATGCTGGTCATGATCGATAGTCGTAGCTTCTGTCGGTCGTGATCGATAGTCATAGCTCTGTCTAGCTGTGATCGATAGTCGTAGCTCTGCCTGGTCGTGATCGATAGTCGTAGCTTTGTCTGACTGTGATCGATAGTCGTAAGTCGTAGCGATCTGTGTGTTCGATGGTCACAGCGATCGGTCGTAAGCAGTCGTAGCTTCTGCTGAATGTGAACGATAGTCGTAGCATTCTATATGCATGTGCATTTGATGGTCATAGTGACTGCTACATGGTCGTAGCAGATTGCAGTGTGGTTGTAGGCTGCAGGAAGGACCTTATGGGCTACGAGTACCTCATATCTTGTGCTTCAAAGTACTCGTAAGTTGTTTAGACCAGCAGTTTGCTGAAATTGTTCACTTGGATACATTCTGATTATGCAAATTGATGATTCTTGTGTATTGTGCGGTGCTATGTGATGGTTTGCTTGTTGGTTGCAGGACTTCGGAGCTAGATCATGGTGAGGCGTAGGAGGACCGGGACTAGGCACAGGGAGGTGTTAAGGTCCAGAATGGTCAGGGAGACACCGAAGATGATCGAAGCTGGTGAGGTGGTTGCAAGCCGAGATGACGAGGAACCGAAGAGGGAGTTACCGGAGGTGGACATGACGGGAAACGGCGAGGTGGACCGAGACTAGACTCAGGGAGGAGTCGAGGTCCAGACGGTCAAGGATGCCAAGTGTGGCTCTAGGCTTAGAGCTTGGTCCTCCCGAGGAGAGTGAATGTGAAACCGATATCTCAAGTGAGAAATCCAGCAATCTTTGATATATGCTTTTGTGTATCTTTCTATTTGAGTTTGTTATGTTCTGAGTTTTCGGTTTGGCTCTTCCACTGTGTTATTCGTTCTGTTCCTCTCTCTTCTTGATCTGGAGGTTCCTCTCTCTTCTTGATCTGAAGATGTTCTTGGCTTGATCTCGTTGATGCTCTGAATCGCAGTGATAGGTGTGAATATAACCAAAGCCATCTTGGCTTGCTTTGACCCACGAGCGGTTCTGATCAACAACTTCGGTTCTTGAACTCAGTTCATGTACGCTCTTGATCAAATTGCAAAAAGGTCTCAATTTGGTTAATAAAGTTTTCAATTCAAGATTGGAGTAGAGTCTTGAGACCTTAAGCAATTTGCGTACAAAGTTTCACAACCATTTGATCTATTAATCAAAAGATATGTGGATTTTAGATCTTGCGGTTGTGCATTGCTCTGTTCTTCCGAATCATTTACGACTACTTCAAGTTTCGACCACGGTTAAGACTCAGATCGCTTCGCGTCTGATTTCGACCGCACTTGTTTCCAATTGCTTGATGGTCATAGATCTCGTGGTCGTGTGCCCCCACTGCCTTTCGAGTTGTTTACGACCATAGTCAGTTACGCGTGCTCGACAGTCTTCGACCACGTCACATGACTACTCTGTTTTGATATCGTTCTCTTTTCTCTTGATCTTCTCTTAATCCAAGAGTTTTGATTGATTTCTTCGATGTAGTTGCTTGCTGTGACATGTGGGATTGGACTCAAAGCCTTCTTGGCTATTATCTTCCCACGAGCATGGTCGGCTCATCTGTTCGATCTCAAGTCTCTGTTCTTGTGCGCATTTGATCAAATCTCAAAGAGGTCTCAACTTGCTTACTAAGTTTTCAATCCAAGATGGGATTAGCTTCCTAGGACATTAAGTTACTTGCGTACAACTTTCCGTGGCCATTTGATCTCTGAATCAGAAGATTTGATATTTTCTGATCTAGTGGTCGTGCGCCTCTTCTGTTATTTCTAATTGGTCACGACCACAACTGATCTCTTCAATGGCCTTAAGAAGTGTGGTCGGGCACCTCTGGTACTTCTAGTCATTTACGACCATGTCTGCGTTCTATCGTCCAATGGTCCTAAGTCGTGTGGTCGCACCTCTAATCGTTTACAATCGCGCTTGTTTTCGATCGCTCAATGGTCGTAGATCTCTCAGTCACATTCTAATATGTTACGACCACGTACTGATTTTCGACTGCATGTGTTTTCTGTGCGCATGTTGGTCATCGACTAAGGTGGTGTCGACCACACATTGATCTTCGACCTCGTAGTTTGCGATCGCGTCGGTCTTTGACAACGCTGGTTTTCGATCACTCATTGGTCCTGAACTACGCTAATCTTTCGACCGCACATTAGACAACGACAACGTTGATATCAACCACATCGATCTTCAACAACGTTGGCGTTCGACCATGTTGGTTATGACCATGTTGGTTACGACCACGCCGGTTTCGACCACATTTGTTACAACCACGTTGGTTACGGCCATGCTGGTTTCGACCACATTGGTTACAACCATGTTGGTTACGACCATGTTGGTTTCGACCACGTTGTCTGAATTTCAACTATGATGCTTTTCTCTGCTGACTGGTTGTGTTCAATTTGGCTGTCTTATGCTTTCCGTCCAGTAGTCGTTATCGATCAGGTTGTGTTTCCGTGGAGTGGTCGTAATTCGACCACGTTGTACTCTGATCTGGTCATTTTGAATTCTATGCCTCTCTGGTTTTTCAAGTGGTTTTCACTTCCTGATCTTCATAGTTTTGTAGCTATCGGAGTAAAAGATTTGTGAATATTTGGAGAAAAAATTTAAAGGCACCATTCACCCCCACTCTGTTGTCTGTCCAGTCCTACGTCTTTGTTAACTATGACCCTTTTCTTTTTGATTTTCAACGGATTTTAACGTTTGGTTTCTCTCATCAATCACTATTCATTAGACTAATAACTCATAATCAAAAATCATAACCCACAGCCTAAAAAATCATATCCTAAGATATGTGCTTAAAATGGCCCGTAAGCCATGCAAATTAAAGTCAGAGAATTAATCTGGTGTTCAGATTACAAGTCAGTGATGACATCAAAAGAGGATCTTTTTTGTTTTTTGCATATACGCTGATACACACAGTATAAGCTGAAAGAATTGAAGAAATAGAGAAAAGCTCGAGAGAAGAAACAGTGCGTTAAGTGTACCCGTGAATGAAAAAGTAGCCGTCCTAAAATGTGTGTACGCAGCAATGCTATATTAATTTTGATCAATAAAATATCTCTAAGCATGAAGAGTGCCCATATAAAAACGTTGTGAGTACATTTATCTCAATATACTTTCATAACATTACAAATATGTCTTATGTTATTTTATGATATTAGTAAAATGATATTAAAGAAAGCTTCCACACTCGCTCTAATAGACTAGAAATTCTAACATTAATTAAAGAAAAAGGACAAAGATTAAAACCACTTATTTTGACGTACCTTTGTTATAATGGTGCCGATTAATTGGATATATATTTAAAGTATTATAGTTGTAAAAGAAATAAAACTATATTTTTAATCATAAACATTAGTTACTTTTAAATTTAAATGTATTTTAGTACTATTCTAGCCACGCGGTTGCCAGGCAATTCTGCTAGTTTGAAAGAATTTTTACTTGTAGATGGTATTTGAAGTTTTGAACCCCTCTTTGATGTGAAGATCACATATGCCATGATCTGCAAAACAAAATCGACACTTGATTTTAGTCAGTTCCAACAAAAGTGAACTAAAAGTTCTGTCACTATGTCAGGCACCCAAGCACAGGATTAGCTAGAATCTATAAAAAGTGAACTGGCTGGGCGAAAGATTATCCTCATGAAATTGGAAGCATGACTAACATGTGGGAGGTTAGACACTGCACATTCGTCCTTTAAATCTTGTTTTAGTCTCTCAAAGAGCATCCCAAAAGCTCATGAAGGAAATGTCCATGTTTTTTTGAGCCATTCGTTTTTTGTTTATCTGAAAATCAAAATAAATGGTATAGTTTTTTTAAACAGATTATCTAGACAACTTCTCGAGCCTAAAACCGTATGTATCATTTGTGTTAGTATCTCCATCATCCGTTGCCATCTTAAAAAATACAGACATAAGCTATAAGCCGTAGCAAAAAAAAGGGCAAAGTTCCTACTTAGAAAGAGACTCAAATGCCAAAGGGGTGCGGCTTCTCTGTTTTCTTTGCCTGCTTTCCTCCCTATTTCCTCCTAGATTGCAATACTCTATTTGTTCTATTTCTTTGTGGGTATTCGTGGTCTAAGTTGAATGTGGTCGTTACGAGCTGAAAGACATGGTCATTACGAGTACACAATGTGGTCGTAACTCATGCAACATGATCATAATTATCATCGGAGTACTCGTTCGGAGGTTATAGTACATGAGCAAATTGTCGAAGCTAAAAAAATATTACCACCTAGAAGAAAATAGAGAGAGAAATAGTTAAAGAGAACAGGAAGCCGCGTCCATGCCAAAGCCCATGTTCTTTGCCACTAGACTATATCAGCCTATTAGAGTTGTCCTTTCTTTCTAAACACTGCAACAATATTTTGTTAGTGATATGCCCTAGAGGCAATCATGAAGATGATTGTATCACTCCTATGTTTATGAACATTTGAATAAAATGTTATTTTGTCCCTTGAATAAATATCTTTCGTATTGATCAACAAGTATGTGACTTGTTCGTGAAACTCTTTATTCATGTTTTGATATTATTCTAAATTACCCCGATCTTATATTATTATGTGGGACGATTATGACTTATAGATCAGCACATGTATTGATTGATGATCATGTTTCACGGATCCTGATATGAGATATCAAATCAATAATGTGGACATGTGTTAGAGAACATAATGTTGAATTGACTCATCATGAGATACTGCGAGAATTGTTATATTCTTAAGTGTCATAAGTTAGTCTCATACATAGTGTATGTAGGATCCTTAGACCTGATGTCATCATTGTTTTCTACATATGTAATAGTTTGCTTAGGGGTTACTAAACACTACTCCGTAACTGGGTGGTAATAAAGATAATTTTCAGGTTTGCTATGAAACATGCGGAGGAATATGAGCGATCAAGATGGAATTTGCCCCTCCTATATAACAGAAGATATATCTCTAGATCCCTCGATGTGTTTGGATTAAGAAAGTGCATAGCATGCCAAATGTGGTTGAGGAGTCAATCACAACAGAGTAATCCACTATAAGTTCGAGTGAAAGATCGAGCTATCATAGGATGGCACGTTTCTCACCTTGAGTTCGATCTGGTATCATAAGGCAAAGAGATCGGTACATAAGCACTATATAGGTTCGTCCGATATGATCTTTATGTGTGTTTGGGAGTCGTTATGTCCTACTAGAGACCGCTACTGACTTATCGGCCGAAAAGGGGTTTTCGGCCCATGGCCAAATACACATGAACTTCAGGGTCACATTTAATGGGCTGAAAAGATAAGGGGTCGGATGATAGTTTCCAATTGGAATTCGATCTCTACTTGTAACGGATATGGATCCGATTGGAGGCTATATAAGGAGAGGTGCGGGGGCTGAGAGAGGTATTCCGAAAACACACCTGTCGAAACCCTAACCATCACTTCTCGTATCCCCTGCCGTGCACGCTGGTGCTAGGACATCGACGCACGGTACTCCATTCCTGGACGTGTGGACTTCGGTAGAGGCGTTGCTGTGACTGCGGCGCTGATCAGGACGATCACGAGGAGGAGATGTTTGGACGGAGGACGTCGACTACTATCGCTACACCGACACGCTCTTCGTTGAATCGGCTGCTTCAACCCTACTTACGCTGCACTGCGCGTTTAGTGGTAATGATCCATGATCTCTTACTCGCATGGCTTCTTGGTACACGATAGAAAAATTTTAATATGTGCTAGTGTAGCTCATCCGTATCTCAACACATTTAACCGGGTTAATTTACAGTTTACAAGTCAACTGGTCCCCTGACCTTGGCTGGCATGATGTCATGCTCCTTTGCTTGATCACGCTTTACGCTGCACGTCTTCAGGGCTAACAAGCATGCATGCCATCTCTCTCAGAGGATTTGTTTAATCCGTTTGATGTATCGAGGTCTTCTATGACCTCCAAAAAACTAATCTTGCACGACAAGGTCATAGCCTGACCAGTATAAAAATCAAGCAGTTGTACTTGACATCTTGCATTTTCTGAACAGATTGATAGTTAAATCTATTCACAAGTTGTAACAAGAACAAATTCCTCAAGACGTCTCCATTCACATCAGGTTGAAGGACCACTCGGACTAGCTCCTTCGCAATCACCCCGAACTGATACGCATGTGAAAATTGACAAAAATGAAGAAAGAAAAAAAAGACAGGACAATGCAGGAACTCTCAACTCTGAAACCTGCAGCTGCTTCTAGCCCTATGTACAATCACTATGGCACAGTGTTATGGCAGGGTGAAATCAAGAACACATCCTGGGGAGTGATCTTGCAGTGCGGCTGCCGCCTCTCCTGGAGGCCTTCATCTTGGTCATCTGTGTCTTCATCCGGCTGCACACCTTCTCCAGCTCCATCACCCGCCAGTGCATACCGTCGAGTAGCGACTTGAGGTCCTGGTTCTCCAGCGATAGGTCGAGCCTCCTGGCGTATAGGATCACCTGGCGGTTGTCATCGTCGTCGACGCCGCCGCAGTTGTCGTCGTCGTAGATGTGGCGGTACTTCCCCATGGCCGGAGGGGACACCGGCTTCAGCTGGCCCGAGTCGCAGACAAGGCTCTTGAGCACGGTGTGCTGCGACGCCAGCGCGTGCACCGCCGCTGTCGTCGGGAAGTTGGCGTTCCCCGCGAGGTGCTGGCAGCACTCCGGCGAGAGCTTCTCGTAGTCGATGCCCTTGCAGATCTTCATCTTCTCGTCGTCCGCCAGGCGAGCGTGAACCTGCGACCATGATCATAATTTTTTCAGCTTGAGCAACTGCCAAGAACTTCATAAATGTTAGTAATAACAATTTAACGCTCATATGTTTCAGCAACCAACAAACTGCCAAGTAGAACAGTTTGTCTTGCATATTGGCAGTAACACAAATGCCAAAAACCTTTAGAATCAAGGACAAGATTTTTTTCCCAGACAAATCAATTGGTTCAGACTTCAGAGAACATTCAGAAGTCGTGTCCTGAACTCTGTGATGCATACATAGGATTTGGAGGGGGTACTAACACACTTGCAATTAATGTGAAGCACTGTAAAAATTGTGACAGAACAAGAACAGTATCGAGGAGAATTCTTAAGAGAATGTACCTGGAAATAGACATCGATGGCGCGGTACAGAGCGTCGTGGCAATCCCTCGCGGCAGCGGGCAGCGCGGTGGCCAGCTCGACGAACCTGGCCGGGCGCAGCGACGGGTCCGGGGCGACCTCGGCCAGGTACAGGTCCATGAGCCTCCCCACCTTCTTCAGCCTCGCTGGCTCGTCGCGCGCGCCGCTGCCGTGGAGGAAGGCCCCCAAGAACCTGAGCACCAGGCTCACGTCGTACAAGCTGCTCATCCCGGACGGCGCCGGGACGAGCAGGTTGTCCAGTGTCGCGTGGTCCAGCTTGCGGCCTATCATGGCGAGGAGCCTGTCCTGGGAGGTGTCGGCTAGCCTCAGAGGGGAGGAGATCCTCAGGATGCCGAAGAGGCCCTTGCAGGAGACCGAGCTCCAGTCGAGGTCGGCCATGACGGCTATCGCCGCCTCGAGCATCGCCTTCTTATCCTCGGCGTTCGCGCCGGCGATGCGGCACTTGAGGTAGTAGAAGAGGTAGCGGGACACGATGCCGTGGTCGGTTCCCTTGGCCAGGAGTGCCTTGGAGACGCGCTCCACCATGCCGGGGCTGAGGGTGACGAGGTCCTCGAACCACCAGGTGCGGCTGGTGCCCCGCATGCTGAGGCTGCTGCTCTTGGTATCGCACGAGAACCGGAATGCCGAGCTCTCCGGCGAGGAACTCCTCGGGGTGGCGTCCCCCGGGACGGCAATCTGGGACAGCAGCGCGCCCACGACCCTGTCGAACACGCCGGTGGACTCGGCGAGCGGGAACAGGCGATGGCACTGCTTGACGGCATCCACGACGCTCTGCCACGGCCAGTGCGGCATCTCCTCGAGGGCCTTCTCCGTCATCTTGACCAAGCTCGGCGCGGTGGGCGCCGCCAACATGTCCATGAACTGAGCCGCGCACTGTAGCGCGCAGGCGTTGGCCGCGGTCACCGCAGTAGCGCCGCCGCCGGTGTAACAGAATCTCCCGACGAGCTCGAACGCCTCGGCGCCGACGGGGAAGCCGTGCAGCACTACCCTGTGAGGCCGCCCTGCTGACGCCGCAGCTCCGACCGACCGCTCGCCGAACAAATTATTGATCCTATTACAGAACGGCGCAAGAACGTCCTGCGAATTGTATTCAAGAACGCAAAGAACAATTTAGTACAACAAACATTTCATCGCATCAAAGTATCACACAGGTACAAGAATTGAAGTCCATTAAGCCACTAAACCCACTCGCAAGATGCCAAATTAATGCGAATACCAAAGGAAAGGTCAGGTCTTTTTTCCCAGAGAACAATTTAAGCTTTTAATGAGGAAAAGCTAGTAGCTGCCATCGTAGCCACCAGACACCATTAAAGCTTGGCATGGAGAAAGGCGAAGAAGATGAGCTGTAGCTATTAGGCCATTAACTAACGCTAGCAGGGGAAGAATGGAATGAAGTGAAGGCGCAAGCACAAGAGGCATTTACTCGCTGCAGATTCTCTCAAGGGGAGGTGAACCAAACAAGCAGGTGCAAGAAACTACATGGGCGGCAGGAGGAGCAGCACACTCGCGCCATTAAAGTAGGGCGAGGAGAAGGACCAGACATGGCGAGCTGGTGGCTCATTGATGGTGATAGGGAAATGGACACAGTTTCACTGCGCAGCTCAACACTCTGGAACGGAATGGGTCCACCACACCGATTAAATGGAAGATCACGACGCCTTCCTTTGGACTGACAGTAAAAAAAAGTTCAGAGGCAGAGGGAAAAGAGATGGGATTAACCTAACCAAACAAACAGACGATGTAAAAGTAGAATTGCAGAAGTGAATAATAAGGACTGATATTAAGGTGATTCAATTCCATTGTGACAAGCTATAGTAGGACTTGTCCCACAAAGACAGGCTAGAGATCAAGAGCAAAATTACAGCACGAACAAGATGTGAAAGGACAGACGATGCAAAGATTTTAGGCCAAGAAAGTAAATCAAGCTCCATAGCAGACAGAACAAGAACTAGAAATTCGAGATGGGGATGGAACCACCGGGACGTGACAAGATGCACCCGCCCCAATAAACCTGCGACGGGCTAGAGATCAAAAGGAAAACAGCAGAAGGTCCAAAAGCAAAGAATGGAAGAGACCAAAATGGGAAAAGAGATCACAAGGTAAATGTCAAACCTTTGGGGACTATCTGAAAACGATTTGGACAGAGGAAACAACAAAGGCTAAGAATTAAAACAGGCACAATTCCACCAGGATATGGCAAGCTTCACTCTTCCCCGAGACCTGGCTATACACTAGAAACCAGCAGCCAAACAACATTAAGGCCTAATAGAGAGAGGCACTAGACTGTAGACAGCAATCTGCCAACCTAAGAAAGGAAACAACAGCAACAAAAACACCATCATCGTCATCATCGTCATCGAAGGAGGAGGAGGAGAAGGAGCACCTCAGCAAATTAAGCAAGAGACCTTGGAGAACCGCAAGAGTTGGAGCAAGAAGAGGCAGCAGTCACCAGCTTTAAAAGAGAGGAAAAGGCTGCAATGATGGGGATGGAAGCAGGAATGCAGAGGGATGGCACACCACCCACACAGAAAAAAGCCCAAACTGCCAAATGGCTAAATGCCCAAGGGCAACTGCTCCAGTGGTCAATGGCTCAAATGGGGAGCAGGAAAGGGAGGCCTGGGACTGAGAGACCTGGGTGAGCGAGGGACCAAAGGAAGTTGGTGGATCCTGAGCCCTGACAGCCTCTGCTAGCCTGCAAGTGGAGTTTGCAGAAGAGTTTTGGGGAATATGTAAGGCTGGGTCTTGATTTCTCTCCCTCTCCCTGCTTTTCCCCTTTGCACATAGAGACATACATGCTTGGGTACTATACTAACCATCCATTAGTTCTTTTCTGGATCAAAAATATGGGCAACAAAGAGATGGCAATGGACAAGAGGAGAGGAGAGGTGATTTTTTTTTCTGTTAGGGAGTGGTTGGCCTAGCACTATGAAGAGACATAATGCAAAATTTTGGCATTTATGTTCCCTAGAAATTTTGTTTTGCGAAATAGCCCCCTCTGATATAATTTGCAAATTTAGACCCGCTACTGGGCACCTACCCTTGCCCTAGGCGTGGCAGGTCACTTCCTCGTGCATTTGCAACGGCTCCGCAAGCTCACATGTGTGATTTGTTATGACTGTGACGCAGAAGTTCATTCCTGCCCTACCTTAGGGAATCTCTAGGCACAGACTTTGCCCGAGTAAGAGCTAATCACGCACTTAATTATGTATGTGTCAAGATTAGATCTTGTTTGTTAATTATGATATTCTTTAGTCTCATATGGATGAAAAAGATGAAATTATTGATATATGCATTCGATATCTTTCTTATAATCTTGTTGCATTCCTCACATTCAAATATATAATTAAATGCCAAATCTATATATGAGACTAATATATTTGTTTAAGTATATTATTGCTTAGTCTCATTTGGATGAAAAGGTGAAATCAAAGAGGAATGCATTCGAAATCGTATTCTTATATATTAATGCATTCCTTGGATCCAAAATATAGATTGAACTACACAAATAGTCCAAAATAAATATTTGCATATATCTTCAATACATATACTTGTATGCACACATTTAAGGGAGTTCACTCTATATTTTGAGGTTTCATAAGTATTGATCCATATTTTCTTTATTACACATATTTAAGATCTTTACTTTGAAACATATCATTTGAGTATATATAGCTAGTGTAGTTCATATATACTCATTTGCAATCGGGTTGTCATCTAACTTCTTCATTATGTGTTAATGGTTGGATGGTCAATGTGAGAGACCATGTGAGAGGTGTTTCCATGTTTGTGACGAGTAATTGACACGTGTGCTGAAAGTTTGTGAAATGGATCAGCTCTGCTGTCCCCAGATTTCTTTGTGCGGAACTACCACCGTTTACACGTCGGTAGTACCGCTTTGGGAGCGGTACTACCGCGTGTGCGCAGATCAGTGTTGTGACCTCTGTATGAGCACATAAAGTTTGAGTTTGATTTGCGTGGTTCATGAGTGAGTTAACAACTAATGCAAATGTTAATTTCATTATCTCGAGTGGTGCTATGTGATGTGTTTTCTTATCTGTGATGACTGCAGGACATCGAGGCGGAGTCGTGACGAGGCACGGGATGACCGGACTAGGCACAGGCGGTGCTGAGGTCAGAACGGTCGGGATGTGCCGAAGACAGCGAGACTCGAAGTGGTTGCGAGGTGTGCAGAAGGAACAAGGAAGCTTCCCGGAAGGTGCAGCAGGGGCGTTTTGGAAAAAGCGCAAGACTGCAAAAGCGGAAGCAAATTCGGTTCGAGTTAGTGGATAAAGCAATAGAGTTGTTGGCACTAATAGGTAAAGTGTGTTTGTGAACCCATTAGTGGACACTATAAAAAGAGAGGGAGAGGCATGGGAGGAAAGTGAGAGTTATGGTTTCTTTTCTCTCCATTTGTTGTGTGAGGCTTTCTCCTTTTCTTTTTGGTTGTTGAGGAGTGGGTGAGAAGGGCAGAGTTCTGTCCTTGCTCTTTTGTGGTTCTTAGGTGTGTTCTAGATTTTTGTTTTTCTTCCGAATGTACATGCGTATGTGGACGTATCTTGGAATGAATTGGTTGTAGCAACTCATGTGATCATTCTTCTCTTTTAGTATATTTGAAAAATCGTGATTTGAGATGATTTTGAGTTGCTCAGTTCGTTCTCTATTCTTCCTGGCCCTTCTCATTTCTTGCATCTTTTGGTGATTTCTTGATTTTCCAGTTGTTGTTTGTTGATGCTATGAACTAGGGAGATTATCAAGATCACCTGAGCATCCCATTTTTGAAATCAGAAGGAAGAATCATCAAGTCTCCTTTTTCCCGAATTGGGCGCAGCGTTTGGCTCTGTACTTCAGTTTTCTAGTGTTAAGAGGCAGTGCACAAGTGCCCTCTTGATTTTCTAGTGAAATCTTGAAATTTGTTCTTGGCTTATTCTTCTGAGACTGTTTCTTTGTTATCCTCAAAGTTTCCTAGGCCAAGAATCCAAGAATCTTGCAAATTTCGGATTTTGGTCACTCTCCGAGCTTTCCCAAGAAATCCGATTTTCCCTGGTTGTTTGATCTTTGTCTGTAATTTCTTCTCAATGAGGTCAATATGCTGTTTAGGATGGTGTCCTGTTCAAATTGACCCGAGCTTAATAAATTCCTTGAGAAGGAAAAGCCTAAGTATAAGATTTTGAAGAATGAGCATGTCTCGCTTCGAAATGATTATAACAAGCTAAAAAAAGAACATGAAATTCTTCTTCTCAAGAAATATTCTAAGCCTAATGTGGATATAGACATTACTTGAAATTTAATAGATGATATGACATGTATAGATTCTAATCCTTGCATAACATCTAAAGTTAGTGTATCCACATCTTGTGAGGATTTAATTGATATGCCTTGTTGCTCAAAAATAGATGCTTCCAGTTTCTCTATGCATTGCAATCTAACATTGTAGAGGAAAATAATAAACTCAAGGCCCAAGTCACAATATTGAGAAATGACTCAGAGAAAAGCTACAAAAGGTAGGCATTTTTTGACAAAATATTGGGAAACTAGAGAAAGTCAAATGACAATACAGGTATCAGTTTCACCTCCAACAAAAAGGTGAAGAGTATCCCAAAGCAATATGGAAAACAATTCAACAATCTCCAGTGCTTTGGGTGCAACAAGAAGGGATGGACTAGGAGATCCATCCGCACGACCAATGGCATCTATACCGCGAGGAGTGGGATGTTAGACGGATCATGAGAGAGGGCGAGCGGCAAGCCTCGAATCGATTGAAGTATATTTTTTGTAGGAATTTTCACATATAGCAAATGCATTTTAAAATTAGTAAATTATTTTGTGAAGCCTCCTGACATAGTGTACTTATTTGTGTATTGTTTTCATAATTTTATCTGGTATGAATTTTTCTTGAAAATTCATTTAATTATACTATTTGTAAGAATTTTATGAAAAATTCAGAATAGATAAAATTATGAAAACTTTACACAAGAAAGTACACCGTGTCTGCAGGCTCCACAAAAACATTTATAATTTTTGGAGGTCATTTGATATATTTAAAAATTCCTATAAAATATATTTAAATGGATTTTCCTGATAATGTGCTACAGAGCCTGCTACAATGCTCATGCACCTGCCGCCCCCCCCATATGGGGCAGGTCACTTGCCCCCTCCTCCCCCCCTCCCCAGTGCAAGTGGCAGGTCACCTGTCGTGCCCGGGGCCTGGGGTAGGTGCCCTGTAGCGGGGCTAAATCTGCAAATTATAATAGAGGGAGTCTATTTTGCAGGTCACAAATGCCAAGATTCCCATAAATGCATTGCTTGTGCTATCTCAGATTAAGGTCCGTTCCAACCGGCTGCGGCTTTCAGTTTCAACTATTATTTTTTTTATTGAAATTGCACCGTAACCGCTATTAGTTTTTTTCTGCGCTATTCAATTAAGTGAGAAAAAAATAGAAAATATTGTTATATCTCCATAGACAGTGCAAAGAAAAAAAGAAAAATTAAAAAGGCAAAAAATCAAAATTAAAAAAGCGGCTATTGTGGCTTTTAACTTTTAGAGCAATATCATCGCCCGTGTCCCTTGGTTTAAGAAACAGTACTCATTTAGTTTGCTTTGGACAAATTTACACCAATCATTAAAGAAGACAAAGGTCTCTCGATGTTGGCGCGCATTTCTTTATGAACAAACATAAGCAAGACAAGTAAATATTCTCTGCAACTTGGTAAACACATCTGATTTGAACCAACACCGGAAAATACTACTGTAACTAGACCATACGTTGGCACAATAACACCCGACGGTTATCCCGTGTAGACAGATCCTACTGTTTTAGCAGCTCAAAAATGGCAGTAAAGAACGTCGCATCACTCAAAACGCATAACAATCCTTCTCTTTAGACACCAATAGAAGGGTGGAAAAGAAGAAACGTATGTCGATGTCGTGACTCGTGAGGTTAAGGCGTGAAAGCATACGCCTTGGAGATCTTTTTTTTTTTTGTAAAAAGTAAAGAGAAAAAAAGATAGTCGCCCTGTTTTGGATTACAAACCAATCAAACTCGGTTAACTTACGCAGATGCCCTGCGTAAGAGCCAACCCTTGTGTTAATTAAGCTAGGTTTCGTGCCGCGACGCACGAGGTTGCACCAAGTTGGACGAAAGGTGAATCGATAAAGGAACTAATTCCAGGTCGGAAACTGCAAGCCCATGTTATGTATGTGCCTGTTTGGCAATGGCTGTGGCTTATGACTTTTGGTTGAAAATTTTAAATTTTGGTTATTTACGGCAGACATAGAGAGATACCCACTTGCGATTTTAGATGCCGTTGGGTTTTAACGTGTACATCGCTTAACTTGTAGACAGAAAATACTTTGTTTGAAAGTTATGTCTTATAAGGTTGGACGTGCCTATGTCTCTTATTAGTCTCTGCTATGCTGTGACGCCCCGTGCCGTCACACATTCGGTAGCATCACCGGCTTGCGGGTTATTACTTGACTCTTATCAAAGTGCGGGCAGACCAATAGCTAGAGAATCCTATATAATAATACTAAACAAGTAATCCCACTAACTACCGTTAATACTAGTTGTATTTTGCTTGCGAGTTCAGCCGGCCCACGACCGGTCCAGCCCAATCTTCCAACCTATTCAGATCGTCCCGTATTCGGCTGAATCAATTCACTTCGTCTGCTAACCCTCGACTCTTCCCATCCCGTAATCGGCGGCAATGTGAGCGGCCGCTAGAGAGAGAGAGAGAGAGAGAGAGAGAGAGCAATGAAACCATGCCATCTGAGATCTGAGAAGTCTGTAACCGACAAGACTATACGGCGCGCGACTGATTTTATCCTCATCCTTCGGCAACATCCCAGATTGTCCGGCAACTCTTTCGTCCCGTCCGCTGTTCATACCTACCGGCGGCAGCGTCAGTCGCCGAGCCGAGCCCATGGTCTAAGCCAAGGGGAAGCGTCGCCCGCGGCGTGCCGTGCCCACCGCAACCTCAACTCGCGCACCAACCTAGGTCCACACCAGTCTATGACGCGCGATTCATACTAAAAATAAGCAAATTAGTTTATCGGTTCTATCCTGTAATGACATATGGTTGTATGATTTAAGTGTAGAAAAGAGATAACTATAAGATTCAGTTTTTAATAGACTCAGGTAAGATCAATCAATAAACCCAGAGCTCGTGCAATCCCTGCACAACTATTCAAAAGAAATGACACATGTAATGCTTGTACAACCAATCAAAAAAAATGATATGTTCAATTCCTGTACAACCAATCAAAAAATAACATGTGCAATCCATGTATGGTCAATCTAATCATATGTACATTCCTTACACCGATCTCCTATCAACCACTCGTCTAAGTCTCCACCATTTTAGAAAATATTTTCCTTTTTCAACAGCAACCTAGAATACCATCCCATTATCATGTTTTCAAGTTGTAATTACCAATATTTATGTTGTATTTCATTTCACCACTAAAATATTTCTAAGCACAATCATACTCTAGTAACGTTTAACCAATGATAAAGTTATTATTTTTATAAGTACACTAGGATGATATGGCAGGGGAATATCAACAATCAAGAAAAGTAATTAGTAGATATCAATTACATGGTGTAACTAGACAATCAAATTTTAACATAGCATTTATGTAAATAACAACAATAAATATGTATTTGTATTTAAAAGCAAAATATTTACATTTAAAAATTTGGTTCAACATGATCAATTATAAGGACATGCCTTGTCAAGGGTGAAAAGTATAGGCACTTGTCGTTAGCGACAAAAGCGTCCAAAGCGTCAAAGTCTATAAACGCAAAATTACCTATATTCAATACAACATTCAAATAAAAATTCAAATGAACTCTAAAAGATTTTGGTGATGTTGGAAAGGTTTTAAATGTAGAAACAAAAATCATTAGATTTGGATTTGAAATGAAGAAGTTATGTCCTTTCAAAGTTTAAACCAAAGATGAAATTTCAGAAATTAGAAAATTTCTGATAGATTGGGTCAGTCAGGATTTTGTTTTCCTTTTTCAATTATTTTCTTAAGAAAAACATTCAATAGTTGATAGGTGGGGTCCATCTAGTTATAGTTTCTTTTCTAATTGCTTTTACTCAGAAAAATAGGATAGAATGACAGGTGCGACCATGGTCCACACGGACTCGGTCCACATAGTGCATTATAGAGAATAGGACCCACGTGTCAGTGACAGTGGTCCACGGAATAGGTCTATAACTCTATGCGGTGGTTTTAAGGGTGCGGGGTCCACATATCAATGACTCATAGGTTTAAATTAGAGTTAATTAGGTTTTCTAAACATGTAGGGCCTCTATGTCATACTAATACTAATTACATACTTAACAATTAACTAAATTACTTATCTAAAGTGCGGTGCCCACTGGTCAATGAGACCAAACAGAAAATAGAGGAGCTCATGGCAGAGCTCCTTGGCGAGCTCACCAACAATGAGGGGGGGTCAGTGTGAATGGCTAAGGGCCAAAATGTGTTGCGTGCGTTAGTATCTAGCTATTGGAGGTAAAAGTTCTCGATGAGGTACACTAAAGTGATGGCTAACCGGTGGTGAGCGGTGGTGTCGGATGGCGGGATGGTGGCAATGGCACAGAGCCAAGCTAAGGTCAAAGCCAAGTACGTAAATGGTCCAAGGAGTTTCCTAAAGTGTATCGGGCATGGTTCGAGGACCTAGTTTCATCAGACGAGGTCGATGGTGAGCAAGGCGACAACAGCATGGCCGCCAACATCAAACTTCAAAATTTCTAACTTAGCCCTTCAAATTAAAGGTGGTTTCATGCTCTATGAGCTAAGGCAAAACTAACGACTTCATGAGTTAATGCAGTTGAGCATGGCGCGATGCTTTGATTAGCGTGGAGTTTTAAGGAGGTGTTAATAAGGGTGAGATAAGCGGGGAATTGAGGAATCGGTTCTAAGGTTCAATGTCTAGCCTACCAGCTAAGCTTTAATCTGAATTACAAAGGATCTGAAGTGCTTACCGGGAGATGGAACAGAGAGGAGGATCAACGACGGCGAGGGGCTCAGTCTGTGTTGGAGAAGATGAGTGTGTTCTGATGCCTTTGAGGTACGGCAAGGGAATTCAAATGGAGCATTAGAACAAGGAGGTCAAGGTGAACAAGAATGGCATGATGGCTAAGGTCGAAGCTCACCCGAGTGAAGGAACAGGCAGTGAGGTCGGTAGTGGCGTTGCGCACAGCAACGAGGTCGATGGCTTCAACCTTCCTGAGGTCAAACAGGCATGAATAGGTGAGCACGAGGTAGAGGAAGATGATACAAACGCAAAGCATATGGTGGCGACGTCGAAGACCTACTGGACAGTGAGGAATCGATCGACGAAGCTTTTTGGCCAGACTTGGGGAAGAAGGTCAAATTCTTCCTCTCCGAGGGTGAAGGGGTGCGAGAGCTTCGGGGAAACAAGGAGTGAATTAGGGTAAGGGTTTTGACATGCAAGGGGGCTTAAATAGGGAGAGAAGGGAGAGAGGGCACGGGTGCCACGAGTGGCTTCGGGCACCGGGTGAGAGAGTGCGTGAGAGTGAGAGAGATGGCGATGTGACGATGTTGTAGTAATTGGATGATGTCACAGCCACAGGATGACATCAAGCACACAAGGCTTGGTCTGAAATTTACTGTTGAGGATCGTCACAAAAGTACTCTCTAGAACAATCGAAATCTACACGTGAAAATAACCCAACAAACTCAAATAAAATTCAAATAAACTCCAAACTTCAAAAAGAGTCCATGAATGGATAGTTTAGGATTTTAGATGAATTTAAAATTTTGAACAGGTCCAATTGGAGTTAGGATGAAGAAATACGGACTTTTGGAACTATTTTTGTTGTGGTTGGAAATGGCAGTAGTCGGAAGTAGGAGTGGTTGAAGGTTACCGAGTGATCAGAGGCTTAGAGGTCGAAGGATATATGTGGTCAAAAGTTGAAGTAGTCAGCAAAGCAATAGTTGGAAAAGTTTTAGTGTGATCGAACGGATTAGAGGTTATACCATGGCCGGAGTAGTTAAATTGGGTGGATCTTCAGGTGGTTGAAAGCAAGAGAGTGGTCGGAACAAGAGTAGTCGAAAGTTGAATGATCGAAACTTGGCAGTCAAAAGCTATATGTGGTCAATAGGCTTTGGGTGGTCGAACAGTTGTGGTCAGAAATTAGAGTTTTAAAGTGGTCGGAAGCTTTAGTAATCGGTCGGTACTTGAAGCTATAGGAACTGATCGATACTTACAAAGTGGTCGAATCTTTGGTGATCAAAACTTGGTGGTCGGAAGGCTTGTAGAGTTTAATGTGTGGTCGATGGCTGAAGTGGTCGAATAACCGTGATCGGATGGCTGAACGTGGTCGAAATTCTATGTGTGGTCGGAAGGGGTGGTCAAAAGGATTGAAGTGGTCGATCGGCAGTCGTGGTCGAAAACAGCTGTGGTTGAAAACAACTATGGTCGAAACCAGCTGTGGTCGAAAGGCTTATAGAGTGGTCAAAGTCTAAAGAGTGGTCGGAGCGGTCGAAAGCTATAAAGTGGTCAGAGACATTGGAGTGTTCAGAGGCTATAGAGTTTTGAGAGTGATCGAGACCTCTAGAGTGTTTAAGGTGGTCGGTGGTTTGCAGCGGTCGGAGTCGAAGGTCGGAGGTAGTCGAAGATGGCAGTGGTCGGCAGCGACTGTGATCGTGAGAGGGTGTGGTCGAAAACCATAGAGTGCAAAAAGTGGTCGGGGCTCGAGAGTGATCGGGAGCGATCAGAGTGACCGAGGTGATCAAGAGGCTTCCGTGGTCCCGTCGCGGTTGCGATCGAGAGCGATCGTGGTCAGAAGGCAAGAGTGATCGAAAAGAAGAGCGGTCAGAAGCTATAGGATTTTGTGTGTGGTCGTGGTCGAAACACTGGGAGTTTAGATTTTAAAGAGTGGTCGAAGGGGTCGAAAGCGAGGGCGGTCAAAAACCTCCTAGGTGTCGACTACGGAGCGGTCGTTACCAACCGTGGTGGTCTTAATCGAACAAAGTGGTCATAACCCTACGTCAAGGTGCTAAGGCCGAGGCGACTTCATGAGTTAATGCAGTTGAGCATGGCGCGATGCTTTGATTAGCGTGGAGTTTTAAGGAGGTGTTAATAAGGGTGAGATAAGCGCGAGATTGAGGAATCCGGTGTGGAGATTGAGGGGTTGGCGCATGGTGCGACGGAAGAGAAAGGGAAACGAGAAAGGAAGGCATGTGAGGGAGATCGACCAGAGACCGCGATGGTCGGCGGAAGAGGAGGAGATGAGCGGGAGGTAGAAGACGGTGGGGTGGCCCACTGGCAGTGAGAGGGAAGGAGGAAAGAGAGAGACGAGGAGGTGGTGGCGATGATGCCGGGTGGCAGAGGGAACGGAATCGAGGCCAGCTACGTGGTACTCGAGAAAAAGGGAGGGATTTTAATTGATTTCCTTTTCAAATAAAAGCCAGAAGATTCAAATAATTTTAGAAAATAGGCAAATAAAATCTCCAAAATTCAGGCAATCAGATAACACTTGATTTTATTTTAAATTAAATTTATTTTATTTTTTCACTGAAAAATTTAAAATAAACAGTGTGTTGTTACACCGGCCGAGCTAGTCGAGCCAACGAGCGGCTCATGAGCCGGCTCGAGCTCGGCTTGTTAGGGGATCGAGCTGAACCCTGGCTTGGCTCGACTTGTTTATACAACAAGCTAAGCTGAGCCTTCAACGAGCTAAGCTGGCTCACGAGCCTCGAGCTTTTTTACCACACTTATAGGAACATTTCTCGCTACCTGCCCTTCAGATTTGCCTCGGCTACGTAGAAAGAAAGTCACTACTACTTTCTGAGCAAAGAAAACAATAGCCATTATTTTTGGCTTTTCAGTCGGTTTTTTGTTTCGGTTTCTTTTAGCAATCACTATTTATTAAACTAATAAGTCACATCAAAAGCTGTAACCCGTAGCCTAAAAGCTAGGCTATAGCTTATAATTTTTAGTAATAGTATAATGAATAATGATCGCCGAGAGAATTCAAAAACCCAAATCCGCTGAAATGGGAAAAAAAAACAGGCTACACAGCAGCACCCACACATGTATCTTTCGGGCTCAAGTGCTTAAGGGCTATTAGCCCACTACAACCTTTGCACACATGTAGCTTTCGGGCTCCAGTGGGCTGTACGGGGTGCGGCGTCTGCGCCCCATGAATCCAAAAGGGGCCCACGAAACAGCTTCTCTCGATCGTGTCAGATAGGCGGGCCCACGTATTAATCTCCTGCTCGCTACACACTCGAGCTTCTTCCTTGGCTCTGAACAATTGTGCAGTGCAAACTTCAGGATCCTCCTACTGCACGCGTCGCTACACTACACACGCCAGCGTGCTGTGCATGCACAGTCCCTGACCAAGCCGGCACCGCCTGGCCTGATCAGATAGGCATAGCATGGTCCCCTAGAAATCTCTGTGGACATCATCGTCTTCGTCTTCGTCTTCGTCTTCCTAAGAAAAATGACCTTGCTAGTTATGTCCGACATGTTCTCGAAAAAACAAATACTACACTATATAATCGACAATTAGTACTGTCCCTTTTGGTTCATGTGATCCGAATACAGGTGGAGGACAGCTTGTGGTAGCGGGGCCGATATGGATTAGGACATATTTCCGGATAAATTTTCTTCTAAGACTCTTGAGTTGTTTTGTATCTCTGTATATACCCTCGTAATCTGCACAGGATGAGTTGACGATTCATTACAAGTCCTCTGTGTTGTATAATTTTTCTCGTATATTGATTGTCACCGATTGTGTGTCAATGTTTTTTTTCCGTCCACGAAGTAAACAAACTAGCATCTACAAGCCATCTACAAGCTAATTTGACACTCTTTCCTCAACAAAAAACCAAGAGTTTGATGACTGGCGAAACCCAAACCCTACACGAAGTCTTGGCAATGCCATCAAATCACTCGCCATCGATGCCAAAACCGGTGCCTGGGCACGTCGGTTTCTCATCACCTAACAGTGCAACACGTTGCAAAATCTAAACCTCTCTGGCCTATCATGCCCAGTCACTTGCACTGGTTGAGCAGCCATTCACCCTGTTCTTTTTTTTTTAATCGAAGCTAGCAACTTTTAAATAAGATATTTTCTCAAGATCAAATCTACAAGTTAATTATAGTACATGTTAAAAACCCAACATATGTATCAACCAAAATCGCAAGCAAACATCTCTCTTCATAATCTCTATCGCAAACAGGTAAAATTCAAAAATTTTAGTTAAAAGCTATAAGCTGCAGTCGTACCAAACAAACCTATTTGCTTGAGCTATGAAGCCAACAATACTGCCATCTCGTTTGCATCTTCCTGGAGTTTCCTCGAACCTATCTGAAAAGGTGCATGAAAAGGATCGGGCTGCGAAAAGAGGTTGCATATAGGCCTTCCTTTTCACTTGGATTTCCCTGAGATTGATCTGTAGTGTGCGCTTGCAATTGTAGTTGAATCAGTTAATCAAAGTGCCATCAATTTTTGGAGGTTTTGGGTTCACTGCCACAGAAAGAGTCATTATAGACGTTCCAAATCGTCATCACAGATCATTTTTCATCCGTCTGAATTTATGTGTTTGTGATAAATACATACGATTTTAGTTAAGAACCGTTTGTGATAGTCTAATATCATAGATCACAGACGATTCTTAACTAGAAACGTCTGTGATTGTATTTTACGTCCTTATAAATAAGCCTCCTTTGGTTCATTTGTATTTTCTAATTATGCTATAAACAACGCAATTAGAGGATATTGATGAACTGAAGAGGGCCTATTTATGAGGACGTGAGAGCTTTGGCAATAAACTTTGGTGCCATGTCTTCATCCTGCAATAAAATATGAATTCTAACAAGGGTTGAAACCCTAACCATCCATCAATCATCACAAGAACTAATTAAGGTATCAACAATTAATTTTCACATGCACGAGCATCAAGATTTACATGGTTGAAACCCTAGCCATCTAAAAATTTTGGATGGAGGATATATCACCGGCGAGGAAGGAGAGGCGGCGGCATCACCGTTGTGTCACAGTGGTGACACTACACAAGACACTATTATGACACTTAGGACAAGAGTGCCTTGTGCAGTGAACCGTGGCGTCAGGACCGAAGGCGGAGGAGCTCATGGCGGTTAATGAATAAGGAGTGGATGAACTAGAAGCAGCAGAAAATGTCCTCATCAGTGTTAGTTCTTAAAGTGAAATTGGGGGAAAGGAGAGGGGGAATAATAAGGGGCGAGAGGTGGAAGGAGATTGGTGCATGTTGTTCGATGCGGTGGGTGAGATCAAAATTCTGGGAGAGATGCCACAGATCGGTGATGTGGCATTATTACAAACAGTTTGGACTAAAAACGGTTTATGATTTATGCTGATATCACCGACAGTTTTAATCCTAACCGTCTGTGATAAGTATAGACATCACAGACGGCTTTTGTTTTGAACCATCTGTGATATTATCATAGACGGTTCGGAATAAAATTATATGTGATAAGTACGTCATCACAGACGATTCTTTCCATTACGGTGAACTTAGACAGTCTATCTTATAAAATCGTCTATGGTAACTTTATCAGTGACGGTTTGTGTTGAACCGAGTTAAATCGTCTAAGATGGCCTTTTTGTGTAATAGCGTTTATGACATCTCACAACCCATGAGGCCATGATGAGGCAGAAAAAGGGGTTCTTGATAGTGTGGCCAACCACTCGCACATGTTTAGTCCCTTGCTTCCTTGTCACCAGCTTGGGAAAATCAAGCGCAGCTAGGCAAATTAATGGTGGTGTTCATCTTAGGTGCCTGCTGACAAGTATAGATTTCTAACGTGTTTAAATTGGATTCCCATGTCCTTTTAAGGCTGAAAGGTCATTGAGGTTTGCTTGTTTATGCCTGATTTTGGTTGAGCAGTACAATCTGAGATGGCAGCCTCCAATGTATGTTGGTGTCTTCTCACTGTCGCCTTTGCTTGATTGAACCTCAATTTTCCACTTGTCCACTGGACAAAGCACCCTTCATTCCTGATGCATGATGCATCCACATGGATTGGTTTTAGAGCTGTACTACAGTGATAAAAAAAAAAAGGTTCTCACCACTTTAAAGATTTTACATGATGCATGCCATGACAACTTTGGGGATTATTTTCTTGTTGATATCCTCTTTAGCTTTTGTGTAGCCGTTTCTGCAAGTTTCACGTACGCATGCACAGTTACAGAGCTTTTCATCGTTACTTCCTTTTGTTTTCCTTTTCGGGTGGAATCTGACTTCTTCCCTGTGGTGAGATCGCAACATATTATTCTCTGAGAATATGCATGCTAGCGTCGGATTCCACTTGTTAGGAAATCAACAAAACAAAACACGAAGTAATCAAGAACATGAGACAGATATTTAACATGAAAAACTCTTTCGGTGAAACACCACGGACGCATAATTAGCGAAATCACTATATGAGAAGGAGTTACAAGTATGGAAAACTTCAGTGTGTATCAACCGTGCGACTATAGAGGTATATATAGGCTAGAGATCAAAGTCCCGAACAAAGAAAGGAACAGAGTTATAGCCGCAACGAGACAGAGTCTCCGAAGATGACGGTGAAGAGTTGTAGTCGAAAGACGCTTCGAGTAGCCGCGTCTCACTCCAGTTGGCACATGCACCTTAGAGCACCCGTCTAATGCAAGTCGATGCAGAGTCCATCATGTACATGAAGATGATCCTAATCATAACCTCCGATTAGTTCGCATTGCTTCCTGATCGAACTCGCAAGCAGTCGAAAAGACCAGCAGTGGTCAGATTCTACTAGATTCGGATCACAAAATACAACAATGCAAAATTGCAAACTCAAAACAACCCAACATACAATCTTGGGACAAATTGGACACCTTTGGAACTAGTATGTGATTGAGAAAATTTTGGTTCCTACTGGTTTACATGGCATCCAAAGTTTGCCTCCTGATGGGGTTTGGATTATACTATTGCTTCAAAGGATTTTATATGAAACTTATCATTTCTTACAAATTTGGGAGGAATTTAAGCTGGTCTTTAACCCCATGAGAAAGTTTCCTTAAGTTGTCCTAGGCAAGCTCTCTCCTAATTAATCACTCGGTTCACTAAGAATTTTTTATACCTCGCAAATGCGATTTGAGTTTGATCATGAAATTTTATAGAGATACATAACATGATTTCCCCTATATCTGGTAATTTTGTGAGAAATTTTGAAAACTTCCACTCCTGATTTCCACTGATTTTTCATACCTGGCCAGTTTTCACGAGATATTTGCCTTTTCATACTTGCCATGGAAAGGAGAGCAGTCGTCAGTGGATGAGCCAAGATAAAATAAAGTTCAAAATAAGTAGCAGTGGATGAGCCAAGATAAAATAAACTTCAAAATAAGTAGATGCCAAAAATATGACAAATTATAGAACAGATTGGTTAGTATATATAATCTAGCAGGTCCCTTGAAGATTAATCATAGGACATGTCCTTGATTGTCAATTACATTAACATTCATTTGTCTCTTTTTGTTATCTTTTGCTGCTTTGTAATCTTTGTCACTTTCCTTTTGAGAAAATATAGAAAACGCTATATTGATTTGACACATTTCCAGCAAGACAACCATCAGTCGTTCAATCTGATGCATCCAAGGCTTCTTACCCTTCGCGCTGCTCTCCACAAGGCCATGACACTAAAGGTTCTTCATGTTATGAATAGCGCTTGTATTCATATGAGGCCAACGGGCCGGTATATATATACACGAGTACAGGATGGCAAATATGGAAAGAATACATATAAAGAAAGAGTGCATGTATGGAAAGAATCTAAACTATCCTAATACAATGCAATCAGTATCTCTAATCATATCAATCAGTAATATCTCTAACACCCCCCCTCAAACTCATGGTGAATCAACAACACTGAGTTTGGAGAGGTAGAAGCCGTCTTTCGTCTTGGTCCGGCCTCAGAAGAAATCGCTATCCAAGCTCAGAAGGCACATCTCAAGAGCAACCATCCGATCATGCACACAAGACCTCATGAAGGAAGCATCAACACCAATATGCTTGGTGAGTTCATGCTTCACGTGATCACGAGCAACCGATAGCACTGTCTTGTCGACAAGAGAGGAGTCGGTGTAGTGACGAAACACCAAAATCCTCAAGTAACCACCGTAGCTGTAATCTCTGACAACAGAGCCATAGCCCGCAACTCGGCCTCTGCACTCGAACGGATATGCAATCTGCTTCTTCGCCTTCCGTGCAATAAGCGAACCACCAAGAAAACACAAGAAGGCGAGATAGACCGCGATCGATGGATCATCGCCCAAGTAGCATCCGAATAAGCTCAAGTCGTAAAGAGTCGGAGCGTGGAAAGAAGAGACGACGAGATAGTCCCACGAAGGTATCGCAGAACTCGAAGAAGGTGGTCAGAGTGGACCCGAGGGAGCGTAAACGAATCGACTCGTAATGTGAACCGGATAAGTGATATCCGGACGAGTAATGAAGGTAGACAAGACTCCCAACAAGATGACGATAGCGAGTCGGATCGAAAGAGGCTCGCCATCGAGGGTCGGAGATGAACATTGAGCTCCATGGGAGTCTCAACAAGACGTCGATCGTGAGAGAAGCGCGATCAAGAAGATCCTGAATATACTTCTCTTGGGACATAAAGAAACCATCGGGAGTGGACGTAACCTCAATCCCAAGGAAGTAACGAAGAGGACCAAGATCCGACATAAGGAACTGCCACTAAGACGAGCCTTGACAAAGGCAATGTACTCGAAATCATCTCCGTAATGATCATATCATCAACATAGAGAAGAAGAAGAGTCCCACCACGAGACGAAGTGTGGACAAAGAGCGCAGATCATGATCACTTGTCGAAAACCAGCAGCGGGACCACGTAAGAGAAGCGCCAAACCAAGCACGAGGGCTTGCTTAAGGCCATAGAGAGAGGCGAAGTCGACGCACCATGCCCTCGTGAACAGAATACCCAGGTGGCGGATGCATGTAGACCTCCTCACGCAACTCGCCATTAAGAAAGGCATTCTTGACATCAAGCTGAGAATGCACCGATGGCGCGCAGGCGCGCCACCGAAAGAAGAGTGCGACGGTGGTCATGTGAGCCACAGAGCAAAAGTCTCGTCGTAGTCACGACCATGCTCTTCTTGGAAACCACGGCAACAAGACGCGCCTTATAGCGCTCAAGAGAACCATCGAGCGAGTCTTAATCTTATAGACCCACTTACACGTGATGGGACGAGAGTGAGATGGAAAGGAACAAGATCCCAAGTACCAAGACGCTCAAGAGCAAGAATCTCCTCGGCCATGGCATGCGCCACTCGGGGTGAGTAGCAAGATCCCAGAAGAAACAAAGCTCACGAGTAGCTGCGCTAGCAAAGGCAAACGCAGGGGGGGCGCGATCGGGCGATCGCGGAGAGCGAGGCGAGGAGGAGAAGATGACCCATCGGGAAGATGGTGCATCGAAGATGAATCATCAAGAAGATGGCTCATCTGGAAGATCCTCAACACGAGGTCGACGAGTGTAGACTAGTGTAGTGGGGGAGCACGAGGAGCCGCAGGAGGCGACAACGGCGAGAGGCCACAGGAGAAATATGTGGGGACTCAGTGGGACGGGTGGACTCAGTGGGACGGGTGGACAAGGGCAAGACAGAGATAGGTGTATCTGGAAAGGTCAAAAAAGACAGAGACTCAACAGAGGAAGTCGAAGGAGAGGTAGGACGTGGGTAGAAGGGACGAGACTCGTCGAAAGTCACATCCCGAGAGATCCGCATCCGTCGACCAACAGATCCCAAAGACCGATAGCCCTTGTGCTCGACCGTATCCCGAAAAACACACTCAACAGATCGAGCGCTTAGTTTGGTGCGTTCCCGAGGGCGAGAAGAACGAGCAAACGCAGCCAAACAGACGAAGGGTAGAGTAGTCAGGAAGGAGACCACAGAGACGCTCAACAGGTATTGCACCCTGAAGAGCAGAAGAAGGCTGGATGTTGACGAGATAGGTGGCAGTGGAAACAGCCTCGGCCCAAAAGTGAGGTGGAATAGAGGCGGCAATCATCAGGGTACGAGCCGACTCAAGGAGGTGACGATGCTTGCGCTCAGCAACACCATTCTGAGCATGAGCACCAGGACAAGAGAACTGGCGAGTGCCCCGCCAGCAAGGAAGGAAGCGCAGTGATGAGAGAGGTACTCGCCAGAGTCGGACGAAGACACGAATAGGAGTGGAGGCGAAAGTGCGAACCATAGTGGCAAACTGCTTATAGATAGACAAGGCCTCACCACGAGAAGACATGAAATATATCCAAGTGTGGCGAGAGAAATCATCTATAAATATGATATAGTATCGATGACCTCCTTTCGAAACAAAGGGGGCCGGACCCCAAACATCAGAATGAACAAGATCGAAAGGACGCTGAGACACTGACTCACTATGAGGATAAGGAAGTCAATCTGCTTGCCTAACTTACACTCGACAATCCAAAGACACATCTCCGAGACGGACCCCGAAGACCACGACGAACTAAAGACGACAGACGAGATCCACAGATGGCCAAGACGATGATGCCACTTCTGAAAAGAGCTCAGAGACGGAGTAGTAGAAGCGAGAGACCGGTAGCGACGGTGGCGTGGAAGGAAGATGAAGCCGATCAAGCTCCCAAAGACGTTGTGAGTCAAGGCGCCGAGGGCGACCAATCGTGGCTCCCGTGTGGCGGTCCTGAACACAACAAGAGTCAGAATCAAGGATGACTCGACAACCAAGATCAGTGATCTGCCCAGCAGAAAGAAGCTGCATGGTAAGACGAGGAACATGAGCAACAGAGGGGACATGAAAAGATGAGTTGCTAAGAGGTCCTCGACCGAGATGAAAGAGAGGTACCATCGCAGAAGAACACCGGGGGAATCAAGAGGTGTAATGAAGGACAAAGTAGACGAATCGGGAGTCATATGAAAAGATGCTCCAGAATCAAGAATCCATGGGGAGGTGCCTAACTGTGGAGGTGGTGGTTTCGCAGTTCAAGAGTCGATGCGAACCGGCACAACTCGTCGAGGAGAACACAGGCGGCAAGCAAGTGGCGAAGTCTGACTATCTCCTGCTCAGTGAGAGAAACTGCTGAAGGAGTCGATGTAGACGTTAATGTAGAAGCGGCGAGCAAGCGTCGAAGTCTGGCTATCTCCTGCTCAGTGAGAGAAACTGCTGAAGGAGTCGATGTAGGTGTCGATGTAGAAGCACCAGTGCCGGTGCTAGTAGAAGAACGGGGTAAAGGATGCCGTTGCTTCTTATAGCACTGAGACTCAATGTGGCCGACCTTGTCGCAAGAGGAGCGATGAGGACGCCACCACCACCGTGGCGGCCTACCGGAGGTGGCAGTGTGCGAAGCGTGGAGCAGTCGGTGTAGCAGGTGGACGAGCGGCGAGCACAGAGGGAAGTGGTAGCGCACCAAAGACCATTCATCGAACGAAGCCATCGGTGGCGGCGGCCGGCGGCGCGGCGACCAAGGCAACGAAGTCAACAAAGCGCTACCGACTACGGCGGTTAGATCGACGTTTTTTTTTTTTTTTTTTTCTTGTTGGGCCGCCCAACTAGCTTATAAGGGGTCAAGACGGGAGGCGGGGGAACTAGAGTTCCCGTGAGGCGGCGGCGGAGTCGGCGGCCTCCAAAGGCGGCGGCGGAGCCGGCAGCGCGGCGGACTCGGCGGCCTCAGCGGCGGCGGGGAGCCGGCAGGCGCGGCGGACTCAGCGGCCTTCAGCGGCGGCGGCGCCGGCAGGCGCGCGCGAAGGGCGCGCAGAGAGGCGCGGGCGATGAGATGAAGGCGGCGGGAGGCGCCCGGCGGACAAGGAGCGGCGGCGGACTCCAACAGCGGGCGGATGTGCGGAGGCGGCGGCGGGACCGGGCGATCAAGGGCGAGTAGAGGAGGCGGCGGCCGTCAGTCGGTGGACGCGGAGGAGAGAGGGTCGAACCCGAGGTCCAGCCCACCCGACGAAGAGGAGGACCGGGATGCCTCCCGGCGGCGGCGGCGGCGTCAAAGGCCGGCGTGAGGTACGCCCCGGCGACGGGACGAGAGGCGGCGGACCGAGTCGGCGAGGCGGCCGGAGCGGCGGCAAAGAAGCGCAGGCGCGGCGGCCGACGCGCGCGCGGGCTCGAGGTGGCTCGCACGGCGGTGCCCTCGCGTGCGGTATAAGCGACCATCACGAAGTCACCGTGGCTGCTGGTAAACAATATCCAGCCGAAGAACCATAGCATGTATGCCTCAAGGTGCCATGACACCTGGTACTCATTGGCGTCTGGGTCCATCTGCTCGACCTGTGCATAAACGAGCAAATAGCAATCCCATCATATGTTAAGGATAGTACATCGGTAAATAGAAAAAATAGATAGCATACATACCCAAAACTACGAAAGCCACCGAGAGATGCCTCCGCGCGCGAAGACATAGTACGCTACCACGGCCTCGGTTGAAAGAACCCCGTCAAACCTACGGGGTCGTCGCGCGCGTTGGCGGCGCGGTCCGTCAAGGAGACAACCTCTCTGCGATGGCGGTGCGACATCGCGATGTCATGCAGTGGGGCCATCTCCCGAATAGGAGGTAGAAGGGGCGTCTCGGGCGCCTCGGTCCAGCGAGCTATCGCACGCCGTCGAGCGGCCGTCATGCGCTCGAGGCTGGACCTCCGGCCTCCTCGACCGAGCACGTCGCTCACGGTGGCCTCCACCATCCACGCGAGAGGTAGAAGGCCGACATCGCTCAGCCTGCAAAGCACGAAGAAGTACATAGCATAAATATCATAAAAAAATTTGCCATAGTTTATACACAAACTTGTCTCTCCAGCATTGGTCTAGTCACTAAACTCGTCGCGTGGTCGCTCGGACTACCTAACTAGGTCTCCTCATCCCCTCGGATGTGGGACACGATAGTCAGCGTGGTCAGGTGGCGTGGGATCAGAAGCGAAGGCGTCAGAACCATCAAGGCCGCGAGCCATATTTGCAAATCAATTTGAAGTTAGAAATTACGACACAATACTGGTTTGGTTTAATTATTTATGGCGTAGCTCCAGGAATTGTTCAAGTCATTCATAGTAATACGTATACTATTATGCCTATTTAATTTCCCGTTGGTGCATACGCATTTATCGCCTCTCTAAATAAATTCTTCCCTTTGTACCTATTGTTTTCCGTAATTAATACCACATGCGGCCGTGGCGGCGGCGGCGGGCGACCGTCGGCGTCGGTCGGCCGAGCACGGCGGCCGTGGCGACGTCTTTGGGCCCGCCACGCCGTGATGGCGGCTTCGATGGAGGCACGACAATGAGGCGACCGAGCGACGGTGACGGCTCGGGTGGAGCGGCGGCGGCGTGGGCGCAGTGGGAGGCCGTCGTGCGGCGGTGTAGCGGAGGAGGCCGCGCGCGGCGCGGTGGGAGGAGGCCGACGTGCGGCGCAGTGGAAGGCCGGCGTGCGGCACGACAAGCGAAGCGACGGAGAACCTTAGGTAGGCTCTGATACCATGTTATGAATAGCGCTTGTATTCATATGAGGCCAACGGGCCGGTATATATATACACGAGTACAGGATGGCAAATATGGAAAGAATACATATAAAGAAAGAGTGCATGTATGGAAAGAATCTAAACTATCCTAATACAATGCAATCAGTATCTCTATTATTGAGTTGAATGCACCAACCAATTCACCCAAAAGCTTAAGCTGATAGGGAAAGATGGACAATTCACTTATACTTCAACACCCCCCTCACGTGTAGGCTCCCTTAGGCCTAATACGTGGAATAGAAGTGGACCAATTAAATTTTTTAATTGCGTCACCGATTTTGAACTCGGGACCTCTTGGCTCTGATACCATATTGAGTTGCATGCACCAACCAATTCACCCAAAAGCTTAAGCTGATAGGGAAAGATGGACAATTCACTTATACTTCAACACTTCATACCATCAATTCACTTTCTCCACCCTCTCTCTCCCAACAATGACACAACACCGACTGATTTGCTGCCAGCAGCGATAGATTTCACAACTGACGATCACGATTTGCACCCTGAGCTCATCTTATTTGGACCAGCAGTCTACAATGTTGGTGGCTCAGACGGGCCTGACTGAGCTGGTGGCGAAGGCAAGCCCGACGGCGGCGGGCATAGCCGCCTTGCCCACGCCGGCCTCGTCGCCTCCAGCAGCACCAACGACTCTATCTACCTCTTTGACCTCCCCACCGACGGTGGCTTGGCGAGGTTTAGTGGGGCAGTCTCATTGGGTTGGTGAGGTCGCAGAGGCAACCATGGGCATGTGGGGCGACGCAGCGGTCCAGTAACGCGGACCGATGAGACCAAGTGTGGCTGTCTAAAAACACGAGGCAGGACAGTACAGCGAGCAAACGTAGCATCATGCGGCAGTGAGACGACCTTGGGCTCGTGCTGTGGCGGCAGACGGCGAGAGGCCATGGGTTCGCACAGTGGACAACGGACTTCGAGGAGCCGCAGGTGGACGGTGATGTGCGGGCGAGCACACAGCGGGTGTCGTTGTGGTGGCCGTGGAGGACGAGCCAGCGTGAGGTCTCCGGCATGGCGAGCAGCGTGATAGATTTATTAAGTTGAACTCTCAAATTTCATGAAGTTTCGTAACTAAGTTCCATAAGATTTTATTAAGTTTTATAAAGTTTCGGAAAATTTCATAGATAAATTGACTAAGTTTTATAAAATTTTATATCTAAGTTTTATGGTGTTTTATGAGGTTTTATAAAGTTTCAGAATGTTTCATACTTAAGTTAACTAACTTTTATAAAGTATATTTGAAACTCTATAAAACCTTGTGAAACTCAATAAAACTTATCTATAACGTTAGAAATATTTTTAATGGTATCTCATGCGCTAGTCATCCCCTTTCTTTTTAGCTTCTTTTTCTCTTTTGGGTCTGGTAACGTCGGCTTCCACCTCGATCCTCCGTCGCCTAGATGCAGTGTTTCGTTATTTAAGTGATGCAGACTAAAAAATTGCGAGCTACTACTACTAGAAACACTACTCAGGCTACCCAAGAGATCTCCCTTGCAGTCTTGCTTAGTCTCTCCCTTGCAGTCTTGCTTAGTCGAATCATCTAAAGCTCAGAATTGCGCAATGAACTTGGGACCATGCATGCAAACAATTTTTCGATAAAATTAATTATTGCTTCTCTTTAAGTTGACAACAGACAAAAGAAATGAGATGAGTTTTATTTGGAAAGAAAGTTAAAAAGGAAAAACTTTTTGAGTGTCAAAAGAAAAGAAAAAACTCATAAGCATTGAACTTCCTTACTATATGAGCTAGCTCTCACTAGTTTTTCTCTTATTTGAGAGCCACTCATTCTTTTCCCTTGTAAAATATATAGTTTTCTTTTGATTGGCTCAAGGTTGAGTGCTATGTGACTTTGTCACTCTTGTCCTTCATTTAGGTCATGTTAGAACAAACTAATGGGCACTAACTGTAGTCTTTCTTTTACTCCTATCTTGCCAGCAGATTGCTGTTTTGGTTTTGTGATCCGAAAGAGATAAATACGATAAATAATTGTATGCCGTAGCCAAGGTATTGACATCAGATTTGTTAAATAAAAGAGATAATGAAGTTAAAGGCAGTCAGGAGGAATCAGGATCCTTTTTTTCGTCCCAAGAAATCGAGGATATGGATCGCAAGTCTTAAGAGTAATCACCAGCAAAGTCAAGAAAAGCGAAAGATGACTTAGGAGTATTGTATTACTTATATTTCAGACTAAAAACTATACATAATCATTTCACAACAATGTTTGGTAAATGCCACACACACGTACATCACTCTAAACCAGAGAAAAATCGGACAAGAAAAATAAAACATGCCAATCCCTTTCCAACGGCAAAGTTTTTTTTAAATAATTAATTTCTAATTCTGAATTACACTAATATACTTGTATTTTATTTTTACATTTTGACCATATATCGCTCTACGGTTGGACGACTAAGGTTAGTCGTCTAACCGTTGGGCGACACATGGCTAAGTCGTCCAACTGTTGGACGACTTTCCTATGTCACCCAACCGTGAAGCGACAATATATAAAGTCGCCTAACTGTTGTGTGACATGTCCCTAGTCGCCCAACCGTTGAGCGATTTTAAAAAAATAATATAATTATTTTATTAATCCGATAGAAATAATTGTGGGGGTAAATGCAATTGTTGTAGGAAATATATTTAACAAATGTAAGTTGTTTCTTTTTAAAATAAAAGTGCAGACAATGTCAGTTGATCCGTTTGTGATTTTCGTAGATTATGAATGGTACGAAATCTGTTAAACTCGCAATAACATTTTGCGATCGTTGTATGTTGTTGCAGTGCGATAAATTTTCTGAAGAATTTTCTGAGGACGATTGAGGTAGCAACGATTAGTAAGTAGAAAAGTAAGTGATATTGCGATGCAATAGGGAATTCGTACACAAAGAAAGACAAAGCAAAATAGGTACACAAAAAATACACAAAGCAGGAGGAAGACCCACTACTCGCCACTAGCAACACCACCCGCAGCACCTCCTTCGTCATCGCCACATCCCACCCTTGGTCGGTGCCCACCTGTACGGCCCTGCTTGGGCCCCATGGTGCTGCACATCAACATGGCGGTCCGGCAGGCCAAAAGGCCAGTCTGAACCATCAAGGCCGCGATCCATATTTGCAAATCAATTTGAAGTTAGCAATTACGACACAATTACTAGTTTGGTTAATTATTAATAGCGTAGCTCCAGGAATTGTTCAAGTCATTCGTAGTAATATGTATACTATTATGCCTATTTAATTTCTCGTTGGTGCATACGCATTTATCTGCCTCTCTAAATAAATTCTTCCCACTCTGTACCTATTCTTTTCCCGTAATTAATACACACATGATGATTTACTTACATATATATAACAGGAAGTAAATCTTAAATAATAATTAAATTAATTATACTAAGGTGTCCCTATGGAATGTCTGAATTTTATTTTCGTCATTTTCGGATTTTTATGACTCAAATGCTATTTAAATCGTCATGTACAATTTTAATTGCTACGTGTAGTCTTAAATCGTCGCGTACTATTTTAAATTGGCGCGTGCTATTCTAATCATCATGAACAGTTTTAAATCTTTTGATAGCTATTAATTATTCTAAAAATTAAGAATGCTTATTACGGAGTTTCTACAATTTATAAGCAACTAACAAAATTAATTAGGCCCTCAAATGCACAACAGAGAGATCTAAACGACAATACAATTAAGAATAACTAAATTGACAGATAAAAATTTATGACCAAAACATGGTGATGGTTTAATTTTAGGTTTTTTCTTTTGTGTGAGTTTGTTTTCAAATACATGTAGGGATAAGTTGGAGTTGGTTTAGGACCTCTTGGCCAGCCATGAGGTGGAGAGGGAACTACACTTTTTATCCATGATGAATTTGAAGGTGGGACCAGATCCATTGCGTCACCCTTGAAATTATCTTTCCAACGAGTACAAGAACACCTGAATCAGACTCCGTTTGTGAAAATTATGGCCTTTTTAGTAACTCGCTTGTCGTCGTTCGAACCGAATCCGAATTGAATCCTGAGTTGAATCCGAGTTTGAATTGGGTTGAGCACATGGGAAGTTCGAATTTAGCTTGAAAATCTTATCCAAAATTTGTAGTTTAAGTCCTTGGGCTCCTCCCTTTTGCTCTCCCATCAAACGGGCTTCTTTCCTCCTTGATCAACCGCATGGGTTACTTGATTTTCTCCTTGCCAACCGCTTTGGCCTTCTTGTTCTTCATTGCTAGGCAGTAAATATGGGTACCCTCCTTCTTGTGCTCCTCTATTGCTTTGGCTCCGGCCTCCCTCTCGGTTCCAAAGACTTGAAGCTTGTCAAACCTGAGAATGCACAAAGTATTGCTTTTATGTAGTATCCAATTCTCATGGAAAACACAAAGAAACTTGTTAAGAAACAATTGCACCTGTTATTTGAGAAGTATAGATCGTGCTTTATAAACAGCGTTATAAGTACTAGAGATATCCTCATCAAGCCATGCTACGTGTGTCATTATTTTTTTTAACCGCAACTAAGGGTGTTTGTATTTGCTATGGCTAATAGATTTTAGTTACGATTAATGATTTTTTGCTAAAAATAAATAGTATTAGATAAAAGAAGTGGCTTTTAGAAAAAGATGGCGAGCGGTGGAAAAAATGAGGGACAGATACATGCATGAGATGGGGAGCGAGAGAAGTGAGGTGTGTGATACGCCCATGACCCCCTGCCTTATCGTCGGAGCGAGACAGGAGTGAGTGGAGTATAGAAGCCGCTTCGAAAAACCAGATATTCATATTGACTTCAGCAGAAACCAGAAGTAGAAACCAATACAAACATACCCTAAGACTTTGGAGAAACGCAGGTGCAAATTTTGCATTTTGCAACGTGAGCTCCAACTCTAGAACTGCCTAAAACGCAACCTCCAATTCTCAAAACCATTTTTTCACCTTCGGCCCTTCTCATCCCTGGTTTTCGTTGATGTGATAATGGTTTTTGCTGATGTGGTGGTGGTGGTTTTTGCTAAGTAGGGTGGAGCCCATATGTGAGTCCTTCCTCTCCCTTCCTTCTCTTCTGTTTCTCCCCTCTCTCAAGCCATCCATCTTGACCAGGACTTGTCGCCAACCACCGCCACGTCCTCCTCCCCTCTCCCTCCCTCTCCATGCTGATCACCACCGCCACCACCTCCTTGCTCCCTTTCTCCCTCTCCATGCCTCCACCTCGTGCCGCGAAGCTTGCAGGAACCAACAACACCATCGACATCGCTTGGCCCAAACGAAGGGGAGCACGAACATAAGGGCGTTACAAAAGTATATTGGTGAGGACAATGAGATCGAGAGAGCTCCGAGGTGGCCCTACAGTGTGCAGCCGGTGGCGGCGGTGCTAGAGAGGATGAGAGCTCCAATTAGGAGTTGGGGCTGGAGGAAGAAGGCCGGTGGTGCTCATGTGGGATTTAATTGGATAGAGCCTTACCGTGGGAGAGATGGAAATGGCGGTGCGATTTTAGTGGGGAACAGGGAAGGCGATGGCGGTGCGGTTCTCCTGGGAGCGAAGAGTAAAATTGAAATGAGGGTTTTTTTTTGCATTAAGTGCCTGATGTGCTAGTCGTTAGCTTTAAGTGCTTGAAGTTCATCCATAGACGACAAGCAAGAAGCCACACATCAAGGCGGCCACAGAGTAGCACAAGAAGGCCCTTTTGAGCAGCGCAGGAAAGGGGACTAGACATCGCTTGTGTTGGAGAGAAGGATCGTCGCAACTTTCGACAGAGAAGAGCTTGATCTGGCCGAAGACGGAATAAGGGGAGAGTCACTGCTTGCGACGGGGACCTAGATTTGGACGGCAACAGGAAAAGAGGTTTGGACAAATAGAGGAGAAGAGAGATGAAGAAGGTGGGGGAAGGAACTAAGAAGAAGATGAGAAAGGAACTAACATGTGGGCCCTATCTTTTTTTAATTTCTAATTTGCTAGATGATGTAGCACACACATGTAACAGACATATCGTATGAAATTGGGTGGGAAGATTTGAGACGATTTTGGAGTTTGACGTTGAAAATCAGGCTCAGACTATAGTTGAAGGTTGATAAAATAGACTTTTTCCTATAATATATCTGCCTTTAAAAATACAAAAAAAAAAAAGGCAAATGTTTGGGTGATAGGGTCTCATACGTGATGCCGTGATGGCTTTACCACACACAACCTAGTACCACCAAACAAATTCTAAAAATTACAAATTGTAGCTATGGTGCGCACTTGAAATTAATAAATTCCGAACAGCGAGCTAGCTAGTGGTTCGCGATTTCAGTGGTGGTACTTGTTAATACGGCGACTAAGTAAAAAAGAAATCACAACGAGCAAGGGCAATTTAGTCATTTGCACTAGCAAGTAACAGGTGGTGCAACCCCGCCTCAGCAATATAATAATCACCACCCGGCCGTAGCCATTACGCCCATTTACAAAAGCCTCCCGTGAGGCCGTGATGCAAGATTAGCCAAGTCTTTTGCATTCGATCGTTCGTATCGTATAAGCCGAGACCGATGAAGGTGTTCGCCTTCGTGAGGCGCGCACGCTGGCCGTCGGCAGCGGCGGCGGCGACTCCAGAGCCGGCTCCGGTGGCGCTGGAGGACCCGGCGGCGACGTCGGAGAAGCGAAGGAGGAGGCCGTCGTCGTCGACGGGCTCGGCGCCGGCGTGGAAGCCGACGCTGGTCGCCATCTCCGAGGACGCCACGGTGGCCGCCGCCAAGGCGAAGGCGAAGCCGAAACCGGCTGCGAAGGCCAAGGCGAGGCCGTCGCCTCATCGCGCGGCCTTGGTGGACTACGACGACTTCCGGTGAGTTCTCGGCGCGCCCGCGCTTGTGCGTGTCACTGTATGAGGCGTTGTGTCGCGCGCGTGCCAGGAGTAGACCGCGGCCGTTGGATCCGGCAGGTTAGGGACGGGATCGCGACACGTGTACGTTGACCTTTGGGCTTGCTCCCGTGCGTGCCGGGCTCCTCCGGCGAGGTCGGAACGCCGTCGGATAGGCGTCGCCCGTGGCCCCCAGTGGGGCCCGCAGAGTCTCGTGGGCCCACGGCTGCTTGCCTGCTTCTAGCATACTATTCTTTTTTTCAGAAGCTTATGGGTTTTTTACTGTAGCATATGACTTTTGGGTTATTTGTACGAAAGATTACAGAGTAATAGAAATTTACGTGCGGTTTTACCGATATAAATGAAATCGATATAATATATACTACAATTAACTTAGGGCTGTTTGTTTGATATTCTGCGGCTCAAACAAGCAATCAGAATCCATTTAAGTGCGAAGCTACGCCGAACTAGTAGCCGGAATCGACTAGTCGGATACTCACCGTAAGAATCTACAATTAAAACAAAGTAGCCCTTAGTAGACTCTATAAAAATACTTCGTCTAAAAACTAGTTAGGGCCTGTTTGTTTCAATTGTAGATTCTAAGAAGCGGTGGTGAATATCCAACTAGTCGAACCGAGAAGTCGGATAACCCCACTCCTGCTACTAGTTCATTTTCGGATTCTCGTAGCTTCGCTACTTAGAATCTGGATGAAAATCTGACTGCTTGTTTGAGTCAGATTCTAAAAAGCTGCAGCTGCTGTGTTCGAAACAAACAGCCCTTATTATAGAAAAATTAAAAAATAGTTGGCTTTGAGTCAATGGTCCATGCAGATGCTGGTAGGCAGCTTTAACATTTCCCTGGTTTTTCGTGAAAGTGATCTTCTTCTAGTTTGGGAGATGGATACATAGGGTTGATTAGTTGAAGGCTCCTCAAGCAATGGGTTGGTTGCTCACCAAATTAGTTAGTTGGATCTTGCAGAAAGTTGACTCGATAGGATTAATTGGTTTCACAGTAGCAAAATATGTCAGGCCAATGGTCCTTGGCAACTAGCTTACACTGTTGGTTTTACTCCCTTCGGACACAAAAGCTTACACTGTTGGTTTTACTCTTTCCGGACACAAATAAATGTCGTTTTGGATGTCAATGCTGTCGAAAATATACAACTTTAATCATTAATTTTATTATAATGAATTTATAAAACTTAATAAATTGCACTTTTATAAAAGTTCTTTTCAACACAAATTTATATATATATATATATATATATATATATATATATATATATATATATATATATATATATATATATATATATATATATATATATGTGTGTGTGTGTGTGTATACCATTTTCACGTGTTTTATCTAAATATTAAAAAAGATATCAATAATTAAATTCTAAAATGTTTGATTGTACATATCCCAAAACAGTATTCTTTTGTAACCGGAGGATGTAGCTTATAATCATCTAAGTGACCGCGGCAATGCTGTCAATTGTCATGCATATCATATGCAACGCTGTACTTTGACTTCTAGCTCTCCTAGCACTTGACATGTTCAATCAGAAATCAACACTTCAGAGCGAAAATTTCAAAACTTTCATAAGAGAAAATACGAACCTTTGAGCCTTCCAGATCTAAACAGAGGAATTCATCCCTGTATTAGACAAAAACTTTTTTATTAATACGTTCGTTGGTGCACGAACAGTAAACCCCAAAATGAAATTAAAAAAAAACTCTTAAGCCCTGGAACTGTATGGACCACCTTTGTCCTTCCGATGGAATCTCCGTTGATAGACAAGGGGTGCATTCTCTTCGGCTATGGTTGATTGGTTTATAACTTTGGCTGATAGCTTTTGGTTGTAGTGTAAATATTTATACGAACGAATCGAATACTAATAAGTTGTTTCAAAAATATTATTCTGATAAACCGTTTCAAAACGACAACGAAGAAACTATCTTATTTATTTATTTAGAGAAAACAATAAACCGGGGAAAAAAGCAAGCTCATTATCCTTATCAGAATCAAGAACAAAGGGTCTCCGGACCTAATAATTTCCTCCTTTTTAGCCGTAGTGCATGCGTCAGACAGAGACATTTGCTTTGCTTTACTGTTAGTCAAACTCATCAAGCTGCAGCTGCACTGCCCCAGTCAAGTATGGTCGTGACTCAAGCCTGTGACCCTGACGCCTACAACTACTGCTACTTGTCCCTCAAAATCACGGTACTAAACTGAAAAGGTCATGCATTAAATTGCAAGAGCATCAATATTCAGCATACATCAGATGTTCAGAGATCAGATACCCTGTAGTACTTGCTATGTTTGTCAATGTTGTAGACCAAGACCGAATCCAACAATGTTTTAAGATTAAGATCTCGCTCATTTTGACTTGACTTTTGGCTTATTTTTTACTATTTATAAATTTTATCTTTTTCTAATTTTTTGGCATTTTTTAGCCTTTTTATTGGTCCTTTTGTTCCATATTTGTTTGCATTGTGGTGATAGGCTAACCTGTTTTTTCTATTTTTAATTTTTTAAAATTTAATTATGCCAAATAAACCACTTTCAGTTATAGTGCAATTTTAGTTATAAACCACTATTTTCTAGCCTAAATGAGCGGCACCTAATAATAATATTGATGTTCTTGACGCTGACCCAGGTGCATCTTCTGCAGGCACTTCGGAGCACCTGCGGTGTTGCCGGTGTTCACGCCGACGGCGTTCCTGTTCTGAGCTCACAATCCGCGCGGCGGCAGGACGGACCGGCGGTGGTGTAGCGGACGGATGTGGTTCGACCGGGCTCTGCTTTATGTGCCCAATCTGAACTTGCAAAGCTGGTTCTGTGATTCCTAACGCTTCTGATGTTCATGTCTATCGTTTCGGATTCTCCCTCACTTTGCATTGTACCTTTTTGTTTCCATCACCTTTTACGATTCTTGATGTTCTCTCCTACGTGATGCGATCATCCAGCCAGCTAATTCTGCTCGGTTTAATGATTGGTCTCCATAACTCGATCTTTCGGTCGAGCTTCTGTAACCCAGATCACCCCAACGACGGAGAATCAATCCAAACCTTCAGCACTTCAACCGGACTCACCGAATCCAGACCATTCCAGTTATCAGCAGAACAGAAAGACAAACAAAAAAAAAGGAATCATGAATGAAATCCTACATTAGATTGAAGAACTATATGTCCATATCTTCTTCGTGCTACAGTATCATGTGCCAATGAAAGGATCTGAAAACTAACCCAATGAAATTACCATTTGCCCGATCTGAAATCGAGCGCACAAGCATTGTATATATATGCTACATAGCACTGATCTGGTAAGATCTTAAAACAAGCACACAAGAAGCATATATATGGCACATCAAACTAGCAGCACACAGGCAGCAATTATTCCCCAGCTTAATCACAGGTAAGCAGGCTGAAGAATAGAAGCGGAAATAGTTCATAAATTCTCATCTCTTTGTTATCAAGAAAGGAAATGGACCACCAAGTTATCAGAGGAACCTTTGTTTGCTAAATGAGACTAACACCCCTCGTGTGTCGCCATTCAAGAGAGCAACAATTGGACTTTCCCATGCTGGAACAATTGAACATGAACATAAAGCAAGGCGCTTCGGTGAGGCCATGATATTTGAATCTTGTCATCACGGGAACATACCAGGCGTGTGCCACAAGATCAGTAGCCATTAATCTTTCGCTGTGAAGGGCTAGAGTGTAATGTCCTGTTGTCAGTGAGCCTTGAAAAGGCAGCCTGATCCCTAGCCCCAGGGCTTGGTGGGACACTTGGACTAGGAACACTGGTTAGGCGGCTCCGTGGCACTGTATCAGACATGGACTTTGAGAAGGCTTGGGCAAGCTCCAATGCGGTCGCTGCTTTCCCGAAACGAGGTGCAGTAACCTCAGTCTTTACTGGCTCCACTGGCTTACGCCAGGTTTGAGGCTCTGGACGTGGCTGCTCAGGCTGCTTCTCCACATCTCTAGCAACCCTCCTGCTGTCCTCCCGTTGCAAAGGCTTATATGTGTCAGCCCTGTCTGTATCCCGCCTGAATTCTTTCCTATCAGCATTCCTTGGGCCTCTATGACCAGATGGAAAACTCTCAGCCTTTTCACCTGAAGGGTTAATGGACATAGCTTCAACCTTCTGCTCAACCTTTGCAAATTCATTTTTAGACCTACAAAATGCCACAGAGTATTAGTAAATGTAACACACCTTCAACTTATGCCTGTCTCCAGTAATCTCTGCAGAAAAGAAAAACACTCTCGAGAAAGAAAGAAAATGCTTTATCATCAACTACTGCATAGAAACACACACATAAGAAGCAAACCATACAACAGTGCCTAGTGACTACAGGAAAATCACCATACCAACCAGGTAAAAACTACAATTTTCCTCATCAACCACCTTTTTTGACACTCCAAAAGCAAACCTTGTGAATTTTTACAATAGGATCTGATTATTAACTTAAAATGCAAGTTGCACACACTTGCCAGCTAAAAACACCATCAAGCAAAATTGTGTTCAACAGCACACAAATTGTAAATTTTACTATCTTAAAAGCAAAAGCCCACATAGCATCCCATCAGTGATCCCACAATTCTAGGCTGACAGCACACCCGCATCCCATCAGTGATCCCACAATTCTAGGCTGACAGCACACCCATGCCTCTCGTATCTCGTTGTAGCCAGCTGTTTCAGCCCTTCTGTTCTGTGACTATAATAGGAACATATGATATGGTTCAGATCCAATTTCCGATCTAAAGTTTACTTATTTGTAACTTCATACACAACTACAAATTTTATTTCCATGATACACAAGAACCCAACAAGTGTGACTGCCTGGCAGCATACCTGTCTCCAGTGGCAGCACAATGTTCAACTGCTGTTACTTTCACTCAAGTATTCGGCATTCAATCATCACATATTGGAAATAAAAATATTATCCTAATCTTGCCACTCCATTCATGTAACAAACTACAAAACCTAAATGTGTATGCTCTCCAATATTAAATACCTGGCAGCTTCCAAGCAACAAATCAGAATTATGTAACAAAAATAACAGCAAAGGAGTAGGAAGAATCAAGACCAGGCATTCAAGATGAACAAGCATAATCAGCACACCTTAACCATAAGAAAGACATTAATGTCAAGTAATAAGGTTGCACCAATATATTGGTTGTATCTTAAAGGGCATCTTAACTACCTGCCAACTGGAGAGGCCTTCTCAAGATCACTTGTCAAAGCATCTATTCCACGTTCTCTGAGAACCTGAGTTTAAAAGAACACTGTGTCAGCTTTTGGTTCAGCTAGAACCAAATTATTATTATTATTATTATTATTATTATTATTATTATTATTATTATTATTATTATTATTAATAATAAAGTATCAATAAAAACCACACGAGGAAAGGGAAGCAGAGCACAAACTTGTTCCCGTGGACGAGCACCACCAAAGAGGGATTGCCTATTGCATTTGAAAACAACAAAAGAAACTTAGAATAATTTTTTAAAAAAACCTATATCAAGATATTGATAAAATCATAAATACTCCTCTAATGTAAATAAACCTAGTGGCCTCAAAGAGTCAAAGATAATTCTTATGAAACATATTGAATGTCAGATTGCTAGCTTATCGACTTTCTAACAAATTCAGCACTAGTATACATTGTCAAAAGAAAGATTCCAAGCTTTCAGAGATTCAAAAAATAAGTGATGGGGGTGCTGGAACCAAATTAAAGAGAACAGCATCTAGATGTCATTCTCCTATTATAACCACTCATTACACACATCAGTTTAAAGTAATTCTCCTTATCCGCTTTCTTTCAGCACATACTGTCCAAAGCAGCACTATCATTTATTCCTTGTGACAACTTTGAACAATCTCATAAAGACATTCTGACGATATTAAAATATTTACTCCATACACATCACTCATTCCACATATGGTATGCAATAGGAAACTAGAGGGAAGTGGTTTCCAAACAGTAAATACTAAACGAAACCTAAAGGTGATCAACATTGGCTAATGATGTAAACCTACCTTGAATAGGTAGACAGTGGAACTTAACTTGTCTTATGCCCTTTGGTTAAGCATGAGCTACGTGCAATCATTCAACAAAGAAAAAACAATAACCTTAGAATATACATCAGGTGTTATGTTAATCTGCTAAACAGGTACAATCCAAAACAATGTAACAAGTCATACTTAATTGTGTACAGCATAAAACACGGATATGGGAATGTACATTGCAAACAAACACATAAGACCGATTTTCCCATATAAATACACCTATTTGACATTAATCATAGATCAGTTAACAGGAACGACACAGTGCTGGCACATAATAGAACATAAATAGGTTGCATGGACAGGCTACAGTGTATTGTACATAAGCCAATTTACAGCACACACCAAATGATTAAATTAAATTTTCAAGAATTTCCTGAAAAGCAAATAGAAAAGTAACAAAAGAAAAGGCTACCTTTCCTTTGCAGCACTTTCATCAGACTGTCCCACCGCATTAGAGCGATGTTTCAGATTCAGTCGTGGTCGCTCAGCCACCCTGCTTTCAGCATCTGCCCCTGCCACTCCTGTTTTAGCTGCCATCACATTCTGGTGCACATCATGAACAACCTCAACCTGCATGACATTCGCAAACACAGGGACCTGATGCACCTGTACAATTGTAATGCACACCACCAAGAGAAAAAGGATTAAATTTCTACCATGTCATCAAGAACTTATTGCATATCAAATTATCAAATCAAAATAACAAAATGATAATAAACACAAAGCTACATAACACAATCATGTGTCACTTTGCATGGAGATATCTCTAAGGAAAAGTCCATTTTTCAACCTTCAACTATGGTCCGAGTATGTTTTTCAACCTGCAACTTCAAAACCATCTAAAACACAACCCTCTACCCATTCCAAGAGGATTTTGCTCCGACATGTCGACCATGTGGACCCGACTTTGTTGACATGGCATCCTAGTCAGCTAATAAATAGAAAAAATATGGTAGAGCCCCCTATCAGCACCTGAAATATGGTAGAGCCCCCTATCAGCACCTGTCTTCCGCCTCTCCCCATCCTGTTCTTTGTCCTCATCTCCCCCTCTATCTCCTCCATAGCTTCATGAGCAGGGGCTCGAAGTCGCCGACGATGGTCCAGTGAAGCTACGACAGCGCCTAACAAATCTAACACCACCCGACTATCGCTGCCCACCGCCTCCTCGTGCGCCTCGCCTACACGCACACTTCAGGAAGCAATGGCCACCAATGCTCCGACGATGTTCTAGCCATCGCTGCGCTCGCACGGTGTTTTCTTGGGCATGGATGTAACATCCCAAATATATGGGAGATATTGTAATTGCGAAAACAGGAAAATCTTTTCTTCGCTTTTCAGTGTATTTCAAAAATTGGCATTTATTTGAGTTCTTGATTTGGGTTTTTGCAGTCAAACTCAGATAATGAAAATAAGAATCTGAGATCAAGGCAATGGTAAATCAAGCAAGGCAAATCATCACTTTGATCATATTGATCCTACATTGTATGCAAAATTATGTTCCTTTAAATTATCAAATCGCATGCATAATTTATTATGCAAACGTATGTCAAAATTTAAGGTAGCTAGATGCCTACTTGATGATATAATAATATTAATATGACACCCTTGACACTTGAATCACATGACCCTTGTCATCCTAAATAATAAATGGTAACTTTACTAGCTATGAGTCATATTAAAATGCCATGCTAGTCTTGTGTAAGTCCAGAGTGTTAAATTGCCCTGCTCATTACTCCTCAAACATGAAAACTTGTTTTGGAACAGTCACGGAATGTAAGTGGCTGATAAGTTGTGACAATTGAATTTATGCTTCTCAAAACCCTAAACACCTGCTATAACCCAAAAAACCTACTATACCTGTCTGGGCGGATGGTAAGATAGGTTGGTACCAACGTCGCACAAGATATTGTGGTTTGTGGTATGAACCGCCCAGACAAATTAAGGACTTAATCCCATGATGACGTCCTCGTGTAAAACAGTACTACCACAAGCTGGTAAACTATAGGCTTAGCTGAATAATTTACTATACTAGACCTCGGAATCTTTCCACATGTGGGGGAGTGAAGTTGTGCGTGTGCGGACCAAAAAACCGGCATGAATGGGACACCGTGTAAAGGTGATGTGTACCCGTTTGTCTAGCGCTATGGAAAGCCATGGTCTAGCTCCGCTATGATGTTAGGGTATGACTTCTCGCACTAACTTATGGGGACTACCTCTGGTGGTTCTTCATAAAGGTGGACTGGCAATGGGGGTGAGATATTGTAAAGGCCTCAAGACAATCTCTCGGTCTACGTGACCAAGGAGATTGCATAGGTCTATCGGGTTGGTTGTCTCTTGTGGATAAAGATGTACAGGCTCTGCGGAGTATAAACTGTTCGAACAGCCGTACCCACAGTCAAGGGCGGATATGGTAACTTTCTCAAGTTAGTTCTATTTCAAAAATCTTTGTGAATGGGATAGAAACTAGTTAGGCAGAGATGGAACCTGACTTTGTTTTTTCCTAGAGGGAACTGTACTTTAGTGGTAAAAACTAGCATTTGGTAGAGGTAGCCATGCACCGTAAAAGGTGGTTGTAACATACGCAACAATTAATATTGTATTCTCATATCAACTTTAAAAATATATGTTTCGGTTAAAACTGCTAAGTCTCAAGAACTTTTCTAGTTATTATAATTTCAAAGCAATGCTTTTAGCAACCAAAAGAATCTCAAGCCTTACTTGACAGCTTTCATCTATTATTATTGCACTCTGTATAGTGGCTTATTGAGTACCGTTTTACTCACTCTTGCTTAATTACCATCATTCAGTCAGTAAGGCAAGAAGGATAAGTCCTGCTGTGCATTGAAGGAATCGACAGAGCTAAAGGTCGGTGAGGCCAAGAACTATGTCACGAACCCCAGTTGGTTGCCTGTGGACATGTCCTGAGAGTCCCACCTGTGTGAAGTTTCTGCTGCTGCATTTTATTGATTTCGGCCTGATCGCCCATGAGTAAGTTATTACTGTATTATCTACGTTTCCACCTTATATGTTTTTTATATACAATAATGTCTTTGTGAGCACTATCTACTGATCCAGGGAATGGTACGGTGGAATCACAAAGGATCTGGGTTTTACTAAACCCAGGGTCCGACAATGGAAAAGCTGATAGATGCAGTTATTTTGACAAACGGGGTCGGTGGTAGTCCACTGACGGCGGATCAGATCTGGAGAAGAGGACCTCGTCGGTGGTGGCCTTCTGGTGGTGTCTCAACGAAATCGGGAAGTGGTAGAGCATCAGTGAGTTGGGAGGTTATAGTGATCGCCTTAGTTCAAGCGGAGGCGGCAAGATACGGTCTAGCGACGGTGGATGTGGCAGCACGATGCATGCGGCAGCGAGGCAACCGGCACCTAGGAGGGTTGTAAAATGGACCTTTCCTATATCTAATAAGGTTTGCAAACCCACTTGATTAACTAACACTATTCCACTACTGTTGCTATTGGATGCAAGGCATGGCAATTCGATTTGCAATCCGATCAACACAATTCTGATAAGGAACAGAAGTAACAACCTGCTTCTCTTCAACATAGGTAGGAGATGGTTCGGGAGCGTCGATTGGCTTAGAGCGAGGAAGCAGCTTCAACTTGGGCCTCTCTGGCACCTCCCCGCCTCTCCCCTCCCCAACCCTGCCTTCATGCGACGCAGGCCTCACTGGTCCCGCGCCCCTCTCCATGCCACCGTCCAGCTCCCTCACTCCAACCGACCTTGGCCTCTCCATCTCTGGCGGGGCCACGTGGGTCTCCGCCACTGGGGCCGACACAGGTGCCGGTGGGGATGAGGGCTTCGACGAGTTCCACCTCCCGGAGATCACCTTCTCCACGGCGCTCGCCTGCGCGATGCGTGTCGCCGACCAGATCTGGCCGCCGGCGGGAGCGGGACCCACCGGCGCCGCGGCCGGGGCCACCTCCCTCCTCGGCCCCCAGGCGTTCCCGGGCCCGGATCTGGCGGGGCCCACAGCCGGGGAGGGGGCGAACGACGGGGGCGACGGCGCCGGGCGGCGCAGCGTGGCGGCCTCGAAGGGCGTGCGCTCGTCCTCATCGAAGTGGCGGCCGATGCGGGAGGGGTTGGTGAGGAAGGAAGGCACCGCGGCCGCAGCGGCAGCGGCGGGAGCGCGGGGGCGGGTGGATGCGGCCGAGGCGGGGGACGGGGAGGCCACGGGGCGGTCCGGCGGTCGTGCGGAGCTGCGAGAACGAGAGGGGGTCGGTCAGTCACAGCGGGATGAGGGGTCAGGGCAGCGGGTAGGCGGGGTTAGGGTTTGGGAACTTACACGCCGGGGCGGAGGGAGGGGAGCTCGGAGGGGATGGAGCCGCCGTGGAAGTCCTTGAGAGTCATCGTCGTGGCCGCCTTCTTCTTCGACATGGCCGCGGCCGGCGCGGTGGCCGTCGAGCTCGTCGGCGCCGGAGACGGCCGGCTGCTGCTTCTGCTCTCCACAGAGAGGCGCGTTTGATCGGGACCTCATGGTTCCAGGTGTCTACTTTTGTGTTGTGTTGGACGGGGAATTTTACGCCTTGGCCACTGCGCTATTTGGTGAGTTGCGTCTGAGGAGGCCGTTTGTATTCTCCACGATGTTAGGGACTACTTAGCTATTTTTTCCCTCATCCCTGTATTCCTGTGGGTGAAGAAGATCTTTTCAACAGTCACGTAAATATCCATGTAGAGGAGGGCTTGCTTAGAATTTGGTCGCCAGGCCAGAGTAGGCTCGGGCCGAGCTGAACAGACTAGCTGGGCTGGGCCTATTTGGTGTCGGCCTGCAAATGTTTGGATGGGACATCTATTCGGCTTATTGCCAAGCTGCCGGACGCAACTCGAATTCTTGACACATCTAGCCCCTTTGCCACCTAAAATTCCAATTCTGGCTCCCTTCGCACGTTAATTCCGTTTGTAGCCCCGGTCGACCGCGCGACTCGCCGATGCCGACACGTGTCGGTCGTGCGGTCCGGACCGCACGACCGCACATCGTAGCTAGGTCGTGGGTCCCGACCGCGACTTCTCTTCATCGGTTCGCGATGCTGACCGACCGATCGTGCGGTGGGAATTTCGGTCGTGCGGTCGGGATCGTGCGGTGGAATTTCGATCGTGCGGTCGGGAGAACCGGTGTGGCGGCAAGAGCGATGAACAGAGGGCCGCACGACCTAGTTACGATCGCGGTCGTGCGGTCCGGGACCGCACGACTGGACACGTGTCGGCACCGGCGAGTCGCGCGGTCGACCGGGGGGTTACAAACGGAATTAACGTGCGAAGGGAGCCAGAATTGGAATTTTTGGTGGTAAGGGGGCTAGATGTGTCAAAAATTCACGCAACTCCTCCTTTCTTCGTATTTGGCGCTGCCATGATCATCGGCAATCATGACGTTGTTGTAATATCACGAGTCTCCATCAAGGAAGATAAGGCCATCCAACATGTTCATCGATTCGTGAACATTACGGAACCTGTTGTAATATAGAATATTTAATGTAAAATTTGGATACTTATATTCTTTTTCTTTTCCCAGGAGTTATTATTGATATAAATCAAAGGATCTTTCTAAAAGCGATTTATCAACAAAAGTCAAGCAAAGCTCTTTTCTATCTCCTTCGCGTCCTAACTTATTTTCTTGCTAAAGCTTAGTTAATTGGTGGAAAACTAAATTCTTGCAAAAAAAAAAGTACAGTGAATTTTCGTACGAGGAATTCTCGTGTTTAAGGGCCATTTTCGGTTCAGCCCACGGGCACATGAACCGGACCGTCGGCATCTCTCAGTGCCCAGCCTTCCAGTTCTAGTGTCCTTGCGCGGAGGCCGTGTGTGCGACCGACGTGTCCCGTCTCCCTCGTGCCGTGCATCGATAGCCTCGATTGTCGTGCGCGCCGGACTTGGGGACAGCCGAGCAGCGCGGTAGCATCGGTCGGCGCTGCCACGCTCGCCGCGCGTCGCCAATTCGTGTCCTCCCAAGCCCCAACTTCCGCCCTACATCCTTCTCTTGGCGCGTGCGGCGCCGCCTTCGACGGGGCCGCGTGGTAGATAGGCACCGCCTCTCGCTTTGACACCAGATGACTCCGATGCCGCCGTGAGCGTTTTCCCTTCCCTCTGCCTCGCTTCCATTACTATTCGCAGCGGTGGTGGATCTAAAATTTTACCACTTCTCGAGCTAAACTCTAAAAGACTAACATTATAGAAGTAACGTTAATTTATACCCGAGTAACAACGTAAGAAAAGTATATCATAAATACATCATTAATATAGAACTTTAGCTCAATGCTTCAATATACAATATAATAAGAAAACATAGCAAAAATAAGAATGCAACAATATCACGATATAATATTTTGCAAAAACGGCGATACGGCAAGTGTGTGTATATATATAAATACAAATTAAAAATATATAGACGACTATGAGAGAGCAAGAAAATAATATTACCTTGATGAATACTATATATTCCATTATTCCTTTCCTCCCTCGGTCGCTACTTCTCAGTATGGACTACAAAATTGATATTGTTTATGAATTCCAATTCATAAAATATGAACATCTATAGATAATTTTGAGATATGACAATACAAATGCCTAGCACAAAAATCATTCATGACAAATCTAATGGAATACCTCATTTGCCAAATAGCAATGTCGTTTACATAATTGTGCTGCTGAGAGACGAGGTCGATCGTGTTTGCGAAGAACTTGAGCCCCGGTAGGTAGCCCTTGGTCCGCATCACATGCAAGAACTTGAGCGCCTCTTCAAACTGGTTCCCACGCTCGAGCGTGGAGAGGAAGGTGTCGTATACGGGCATGTTGTCAGCGTCCCACCCAACACAAACGACCATCTCGCCAAAGATGGTCTTGGCGTGCGGACGTTCCCCTCCTCCCACGCCTTGAGTAGTATCGCGAAGGTGTCCGCATCGGGCGTGACGGCGGCCTTGGTGCGGTAGAATAGCTTCTGCGCAGTCTGCACGTGTGTAAGATCGAGAAGACCGACTAGAAGGGTAAATATGCGGTTTTAAAATTTTTTGGCTAAAACAAAGTTTATAATACGAAAGAGTAATCAAATCGGTTTTGCACAATTAAGGTCTAAATCAACTAGTCTCACTAAGTGCACCAACAATCTAAATCTATGTCAAAAGTTTGCAATATAAATTGAGCATAAAAAAACAAACCACAATGACACGGTTTATTTTTATCTTGGTGTTCGGAGACTTATCGGTCTCCCCTAGTCCACGTTGAGGTAAGCCCAAACTAATTGGACCGACTCCACAAATTAAGCCTTCCAACTCAAATCCACTAGTTGTAGCTCTTTTCCACTCTGAATAGGTGAGCTCTAACCTTCACAACACACTGGGCATTCTCACAAGCTTCTTTGAGAAGATCACTAGACACGATACCTCCAACATCGTCTAGGAGTCGTCAACCTCCAAGAATAATATGTCAAGCCGCTTGCTTGACTCTCACCACATGAAACAAATGCACAAACTCAAGTGCACACAAAATCCACCTCTAGATCCAACACATGCAACTAAAGACCTTCTCCTTGTTCACGAGGTGCAACACATGCACGATTGAGAGCAGAACCTCACACTAGCTTAAGAGAGTGAAATGGAGTGCCAAAGATCTTATCTCAATCGGTCACAAGGAAGAATTTATACCCCCACACCTCAAAACTAACCGTTGGGGAATAAAAAATAGGATTTTTGGAACTACCATCGTTATAGGAACGGTACTTCTGTTTTTCATCATAACGGCTAGAAAATACTTCCGGATATAATATAGGGATGATTGGACTAGCCACCAGCTAGTAAATGAATTATGAATAGATAGATAATTTCGTAGAGGTCGGACCAAATTTGCCCCTGTTAAATCATGGGCACACATGGGACATAATGACTGGACCTAGATTACATCTACGGGCTAAGCAGTGTTTATTTGATCTTATAAATTCAGGCTTTTGATTTTTTTTATTATAGCAATTGAAAATATACTGATGTTAGCTTTTAAAGCATAATTAAATTAAAAAATATATCATAGCAGATAATGCAAAGAAACAAGGGGAGAAAAAGATAAAAAGCCTAAAAACTAAAAGGCTAAAAAACAACGAATTTAAAAGGCGAGAAGCTAGAAATAGAATCTCGTTAAGAGTATAGCCTAAATATCGGGAAACCGGGGGAGCAGTAGTGCTTATGCCGAATTGCCGACCTAGATCTCGCTAGCTCAAACTCGAGTGTTTGGAGGTCTATTTGTTCGCTTGCCTATTTTGGTTACTCATGTCGCGCCACTTTCGCCCGAACTCTTCGCTGAGAACATTGTCGTCGAGCGTTTCAGAATTGACAGATTCATGTCGGCTCTAACGTGTTGCAATGCGTGCAGTGCTTCAGTCACAAGGCAAGTCCCCGTTTTTCTGTCGGCATTGGACAGTAGCTTCAGGCAAGGCCCTGCTAGCTTCGGACTTCTTAATTTTGTTGTTTTCTTGCTTATCTTTTTTCTTTCTATTTCTTTCCATTGTTCATAATAATATAGTCTTTTATTTTAAAATTTTTAATTACACTGAAAATATCTAACATCAGTATATTTTCAGTCTAAAGTATGATATTATAGACCCTAAGGAGCACTACCCAAATCCGACAACCAATAGCTTCTGGCGATTTTTTTGGGAAAAAACTTCTATCTTTGCCACCAGTCACAGCAAAACGGTCCATCATCCTCGCATGAAGTAACGCGCAGAATACCTTTTGGATAAAAATGATCCAGAGTCGCATCATTGCCTGCAGAGTTTGATTTCGCAGTACATATTTCTTGCACATGTAACAGGAATGACACAAGAAAGCGTTGCAAAATCCTTCTTCCTCCCAGGAATGGGGTCTACTCTGCATTCTCAAAGCATGCTCCACGGAATGGAAATGCTCCCTCTGCGGATTTGCCGATCAACGGACGATGACTGCAGAATCACATCCAGTATATCATCAAAAAAAAAAACTGCGACAACAGTGAATACATGGAAGCGCAAGAAAATTGTAATTATCGTACAACTTGTACAATCTAATGTCTGTTTTTAGCCTGGTCTACGTTTAGGCAATGCTGAGGATGCAGCATCATGTACAGGTACATCAAAGGGCATTCCTTTTGGAAAGGAGACCAGGGAATTCGGTATATAACCTCTGTTTTCTTTACTACTACTGAAATTATTGTCAATGCCAAGCAGAAGCAGATATCAACTTCCTATTCTTCCAGCCGAGAAGCATCGCGCCATCCTTCTCCTCCAAGGTGTACTTGTCGGAGTAGCAAGCGAGGAGCTTCTTTATCACCGAGTTCACGTACGAACTCAGCGGGTAAGGCTTGAAGCCAGCCATGGTAAGCCTTGATTTCCACTTGCCGAGGAGCTCATGCCTCTCCACCCTTTCCTTCCCCTCACAGGCGATGATGTTCACAATGTCCTTGGCAAGGCAGTGCTGCTCCACGCTTATCCTCTCTTTGCTGTCTCGTGGCAAGCTGGCGTCGATCGACTCAAACATGGCAGAGTAGTAATCCATGGTCTCGACAAACCTCATCAAGAAAGGTGTCGTGTTGGTGTGCGACTCCTGCTCCACCAATGTAGTCACCTTGGGGGACAGCCCTTTCACCATCCGGAGCAACCCGTCCCGTGGGTTGTTGACATCCACGCTCTCATCTGGGGTGTGGTGTAGCTGGAGAGTGAAGTTAACAGCAAGTGCTTCACCTGGTCTAATCTCAAGCATTTCTTTTGTAACGCGAGCAGCATAGACAGGTAGAGGGGTAAACTCCAGAGGTATGTTGAATTCTTCAGACATGCTTTTCAGCATATTCCCTACAATTTCCAGACCTTCACCCCGGGCATACTCTGACACTGGGTCATCTATTCCAGTGATCCGCACATGAGGTGGACCCCTAGGCCTCGCAGCTAGCGCTTGTATCAGTGTGATCCATTGAGTCCCTTGAGCAATCTGGAAATCAATTATGTGGATCTTGTCCTCACTTCTCAATGCCTCTGCAATCGCTCCATTAGCTGCCATATAGCCAAACTTGAAGTAAGGACAGATATTGTACAAAATTTTCATGTATGACAGAAGCTCCTTGCTCTCCGGCTCACGGCACTTCAAAGCACGGTAGATGTTTGTACCAGAGTCTCCATGTCTAGCAACCAAACCCTCAAGTAGGTAAGCACCGAGGCGCTGGATTGGTTCCCCATTAATTGAAACAACTCCACGAGCATCCTGAACAAGCTTAAGAAACTCCTCTGTCCTGTCCTCACTCAATGCCTCAGCGCACTTGGTTAACAGCTGCTTCACAATGATCTGCGGATCCTCCCTTAACCCCCTTTGTCGTTTCTCTGGACGAAATTCATAACTTGCTGTGGGGTATCCACCAGTAGCAAATTGATGCCGAACAACTCCAGGCGATGGTTGTCGCAACTCATGACTCCATGTCCTCGACCGCTGCCTCATGAGCTGAGTAGGCTTGGTTTCCTCAAACTCATGCTTGGTGCTAGCTGTTGCATCATCAGTGTCAGGTGCCATCAGAACAGTTTCAATCTCCCGTAAAGCGTGTTGCATATTATGTCTTGAAGTTGCATACAACGGATCAGATCTCACTTGAATGTTCTCCCGGAGAAGGACACCTGCCTGTCTGCATGAGCTGTCTGCTTCCAGCAGGGAGATTGGTTGGGCTGAAATGGTTTCTGTGGAGCTCTGGTTGTCTGGAGTGTTGCTAAGAGCAGACAAATTGTCACACTCAAGCTGGGAAGAAAGTGGGGTGTATGGGGAGTTGCTGAACTCGAACTTCAGTGGACTGGCTGGCCAGGGAGAGTTTGCTAAGTTACTCCCTGTAGGAATTTTGTAGAAGACGTTAGCACCGGTCAATCTGTACTTTAATAACTGGTGTAAGTCCATAATAAATGAACAGGGATTAGTTGTTCATGACCTGTACATATCAAAAGAAAGGGAACTATAAACCATTTATTCCATGGAAGGTGACAGAATAAAGAAGCAGAAGAGAAGAAAAGGCACAGGTAGCAGACAACAGACATTGCAAAACCAGTAGTGTGGCTTAAAAAACATATATGCAACTTTAGATCCCAAGAACTTCCATACTAGACAAATTCAAGGAATATGCGGCACATGTGCTTTAAACCTAACGGCACAGAAGATATATAAATGAAAAGTTTTAACTAGCAGCATGGAACTAAAATTAAGCTAGAGTCACTTGAATAAATTTCTCATGACGATGTAAATGAATTCTCAACATCAATGATTTCTCGGAGAACAAAACAAACATTGAACATACTAGAGCAATAGAGCATATAAACCAAAGGGTTTTTTTTTCAAAACTAATTTAAATGATTTACTGATTTCTCTGCTTGCCATTCCTCTATGCATACAGTACAATTTAACAAGTAGCTCTCTAGAATTCCACATAAAGCGAACTCATTCTCTGTCAAAACGTCCCCATCATCTCCCTACAAATTTTAATGGCTCTATCCTTCTTCTCAAATTTAAAAGACAACCACAGAAGTCAAATTCGAGCAAGTCAAACAAAGAAAAGGATCATCAATCATGAGTCAGTCAACTAATAAGATCCATAAATTCCAGCCTGTACCATCATCTAGAAAGAGAAACTTGCAGTGCAGACAACGGGACAAGAGTGCCCCTTCCAGGCAACACATCAATTGACCATCACCCATTCCCATTAGAGGTAATTGATCTTTTGCCACACCTTTCATTGCATTTGATGATTTACCCTGTGATGTCTCAATGACATGTGGGTCCAAGGCCCATATGTCAATGAGACAAATAGGGCAAATCATCAAATTCCATGTTTATGTATGGGGGCAAATGCTCCAATCTCCCTTCCCATTATGATCTCAGGGATTCCCATGTTATCCAAAGATCCAACTTATTCCAAATTTCCAATAGTGCATAGATCCTCCTTCAGATTTTACGATGGAAGTAAATGAATTAGCAATCCCTGTTCCTTTACTCAATATTTGCGTCATGTGTCATGTGACTTCAACTCCAAGTGCCAGAGCATCATTTATGAAATACCCCAATCGCTTCCCAATAGTTCCAATGTACCCATTTTTATTCCCTCAAAATGCACACTTGCATAAATTCAGTTCATGTAGTCAGATTGTCAAACTCAGGCAGTAAAACATGAAACTAGAGGAAGACAAGGAATGAAGAAAGGAAGGTGTTTAAGTATTCAACCTATCCAGAAGATCCAACCTAACAAGGAGGTTTGGCGAACAAACAACGGACAGAATACATATATTACACCTCCCTTCAACGCATTCATTGACCATCCTCACAATTAAAGATAAACAGCCTCAAACATTCTCTAGCTGGTTGAAGAGAATAGACCCACACTATTTTATTATTGATCCTTCTCTAGGCACACAATTAAGACCAATCTTAAGCAGCCTCTAAGATTCTCTAGTTGGTTGAAGACGATTGACCTACCTTGTTGTTTGGCTAATGGTCTATTGATCCACCTCTGAATTCCGAAGAAGGAACACCCCAAGGTCCCCAGCAAGAAGTTTGAGCAGTCAACCGTGTGGAAATCAACATCGCCTTCATCACTCAAAACATGAAGCCAAATCATATGAATCGAGGAGAGGCTTTAGAAGGCAGAAATTTCACATGAAACAATTCAATTTCCACAAAAAAAAATCGACGAAAATTCAGGCGGTTCAAACGGGACCAAACTTAGGGATAAAATTAGCTAAACCTGACAGGCTTGAGTAGAGCGTGTAGCTAAGTACTAGTAAAAAAAGCATCTCGCACAGTTAAAGTGCCAACTAAACGAACCATGAATTAGCGCTGATCCACGTACGAAGCAAGTACAAAAAAAATTGCAGCAAAATGCAACAGTAGCCTCCACTACAGCACCCCAAAAGCTCAAGATCAACCCATTAATCGCGGAAATGGAGGCGCTCCCTCGAAGCCAACAGCAAAATGCTCTGGACTGGAACACTAAGCAGATCGAATCGGCTGGAACCAACACAAATCCCCAACTAATTCGTCCACTAGAGCTCACTCACCCAAGGAACCCATCTCCTCGTCGACCTACCACCAACCGGAAACCGCACAGGGATCCCACCTTTACCCTCCCGAACCGATCGAACCACCCCCCAAAGTTAAACCAAGCAAAAACAAAAAAAAAACAAAACAGCACACAAAATTCAGCAGCTTGGGGCAAAATCAGCAGCACAGAAGGCACGGAATCCAACGAGGTACAAGGACGAGAGCTCTCACCTCCTCCACCGATCTGCGTCTGCGCAGCCCGATGCCCCGATCCAAACTCCACCTCTCCCTCTCTCTCTCTCTCTCTCCCGGTTCTCGCGTCCTAAACCTCCTCTCTTGCGCTCCTCTTTTTTGTGTGCCGATAATTATATCTGGGACAGAGAGAGAAAGAGAAAAGAAATAAATAAAAAATCCAAAGGTGCCACGCCTTATATAGCCCCCCGGCGCCCCGAACCGCCTCGGCAGACGCCGATGGGGACGGAGATCTCCAGGCCGTCGGATCGGCATCGGACGCCGTCGCGCCTCGACACGGGTTCACGTGCGGCGCGCGCCGCGGGGGGACGCGAGGGCCGCGGACACGCGGTCGCGCGTTTGACCTGACGTGGACGGGGGTTTGAACGGGCGCTGACCGTCGGATCGAGATCAGAGGGTTGACGAGGGGCCTAAGCGGCTTCGGCAGTTGGTGGCCGTCCGATCAGGGGCGGGGGATAAGATGGTGACGTGGGCCCGGGGTGGTGTGGGGCCCACCATGAGGAAGCCGACAAAGGAGTGTGAGGTGATAGGCAGATAGCTTTTGCTCGAGTGTTCTCCATTTCGATGAGAGAATGTGATGCCTCCTTTTTTTTTCCTTCGTGGAGAAACGAGATCGGCCTACTTTTCTATGCTGAGTTGTAATTCTCAGCTTCAAGAAGTTCGGTATGAATAATATTCAGTCTAATTTAGGCGAAAGTATCTCAGCTCGGGTTGGAATACGAACCCCAAAGGGCACTGAAATATAAAGTACTCACTCTAAATAGTTCTATCTTCTAATTTTTTTAGTTTTTACTTTATCTAAGACAAAAATCACTTAGAGCACATTAATTTCTAATTTTAACTTATTTTAAAATTTGCGGTACAAGGGCCGCATTAACTTCTTAGCCCTAAGACACGAACCAACTAAGACCACATTTGACCTAAGACCAGTACTACTACTACATCCGATCCGAGAGAGAGAAAGAAAAGGGGAAATTGGACAGGTGAAGCCTCCCCAGGTGTGAACGGAGCAGGAACTCAGGCTTCCAGAAGAACACGAGGGCAAATTGCCGCCAGCCTGCCACGTAGCCGCGTTCTGAAGGCGTAAGGAACAAACCGGGCCGCGCGCACTGTCCCCGCCTGGGGCCCATCACTTGCTTGGATGGAGCGTTGCGAGTAGAGGCGCTCAAGCGAGTGGGCTCAGCAGACCAGGAGAACATAAGTAGAGGCGCTCAAGTCTGCAAATCTTTTTTTTTTTGCTCTTTGCTACTAATAATAATCTTTTGCAGTACTAGCATGGCCGTTGGAGTAGTACAATATTTTCTTAGTTTTTTTTTGGGGGGCACGTACAGAGAACTCGAATGATCTGTGCCAGCTCTGGAAAAGAAAATGCGACTATCTTTATGTTATAAAAAGAGGCTGGTATTGATCTTTTCTCACTTAAAATTTTGAATTTTGGCTATGTACTTAAAAGATATGTGCCGAATCTTCTCACCTTCCCATCAAAATATCTTTCTTTCCATGATTTAGTGGTCAAGATGGATTTATAAATGTTAGGTTTTTGTATTTTCATCCATCGTTTAATCTTGTACTAGGCGAATGACCTCATCTTTAAAAAAAATTTTATCATACTATATGTTAAACTAACGGATGGTAAAAATTTAAACATACATACAAATATGTTCTAATTTTTTACGAAAAGAACAGACCCTTATACTCTTAAGCACATGTGCAATCAATATAATACAAAACTGGCCAGCGATAACCGGCCTAATTAAATCAGGTCTTTCTCCGACGGCGTCCTAGGGCAATAGTCCTTTACAATAATGTTAATAGCATTAAGTAGCATATCAACTAAGATCAGACACGATTTAGACGCTACTAGCGTAGATTCGATGGGATCTGGAAATAGACGGTGGCTGTTGGAAATACCTTATAGGGAGTGTTCTTTTTCGCTACGGTTTATGATTTATGGTTGAAATTTTTGAATTTTGGCTGTTTACGGTACAGATTACGGAGAGACCGATACTCACTTATATCTTGGCTAGTACTGATGTTAGGTTTTTAACGTGTACTACGTTTAACTTGTAGACTCCGTTTTAAAAAAATACTCCGTTAAAACTTAGATACTGTAACAAAAATGAACGGCTTCTCACCTGCCAACACCCTGCCATATAGTGTCATGAAGATACCTTAACAGACACCAAACCCAAAATGCTAATTTAGAAGAAGCTTTGATAAAAAACAATGCGCTTTATTAATTCGTTTCTCGGTTTGCGATGTTGTGGTAGTAGTACCAAGCAACGCGTATTGGTTACTTGGGTGGTCTTATTAGGCCATGAAAAACATGTGCTGTTCATCGACTAAAAAAAATCGGCTTGTAGGTGCAGATGCAGCCATCCAAAAAACAACACTGAAAAGCTAGCATAGCACTAAACGGGAGATGGGGTCTTGTGGCGAAATAAAAAATGGAACTACGAAATTTCCGGTCTGAGAAACGTACGGAATACTCTTTTTTTAAAAAAGTAAAAATAAGAAAGATTCCAACGATCATAGCGTGGGTGCGTCGTGGGATGGCGCTCAGGCAAACAAGGTCGGCGTGCGACGACCGAAGGGAAGCCGAGTGCAAACAGGAAATGGTCGCGCTCCCTCCCTCGATCAGGCCAAGTCCAAACAATGGCTTGTAAATTTTCTATAAAATTTTTGTGAAACTCATTCGTTCCAATCATATCCTTGTTAGACTATATACAATGATACGACAACAGCTATCTACAGATATTACCATGTAAGATATGAGATGACGTGGAGCAGAGATGAAGCATAGAGAATTAGACTGTCTATTATACAGTAGTCAACTGTAACACGATAAACAAGACGCATTATGTCATAAAGAAGTCGTCTATAGAGACATGCAAAAAAGCAACCTATTGTATGAGCTGTTTTTAGTGCTATCTATAGATAACATGGAGAATATCATAGATAGCAGTTGTCTATACTATTATATATGCCCTTATACCACACTCCCTCGATCTCTGTCATCCATACTTGCGTCTGCGTGGTCCATGCATATATCTTTCGGTGAAGCTATCCGGTTGCTTGTGGAGCAGCTTGAGTTTTGCGATCTGACACATTTGGAAGGTCGGATCCGACATACCTCTGGGAGGTATCTGCACACTGGTCATACCCGTTGTATAAACTAAGGGCAAAATGAGAATTTCCCATTTGATAAAAAAAGATAAGAGAGAGGGGCCCACTGTCGGTGGGCCGGAGAGAAAGCAAAAGGAGGAGCCGGCCTCCCTTCAGCCAGGCGGCGGCGCTTTTGGGGCGATGGTGGCGGCGATTCAGCGGAGGGGCAGCAGCGGCGGCAAAGTGCTAGGCGGGCCCAGCGGATTGGCTCGGTGGCGGTCCGGTCTCCCTGCGGTCCTCCCTCCCGTCGATCGCGCTCCTCTCTCTCGTGAGCTCGCCTCATCCCGTGAGGCTCGGTCTTGGATCGGCATATGAGGTGAGAGTGGGCTGCGGTGGTGGTGCATGAGACTCGGTCGTGGCCGTTGGCGGCACCGCCGAGTGCTAAGCTCCTCCCTCTCTTGGCTATATATGGCGGCCGGGTCTTTGGTTGGAGTACACGAACTGTGAGCTTTTCCTTCTTCTTCTTTTCCTTACCAGATTTGGATTTATGGACTGTAAGCCAGTATCCACACCCTATGATCCAAATGCAAAGCTGCATAAGAACACTGGGCATTGGAAGGATCAACTTAGATATTCTCAAATTATAGGATCCCTGATGTACTTAACTAGTGCAACAAGGCCAGACATCTCATATATTGTTTGCAGATTGAGTCGTTATACGTCCAATCCAGGAGATGATCATTGGATAGCACTAGAAAGAGTACTCAGATATTTGAAGGGAACATCTAAATTGGGAATTCACTACTCTGGTTATCCGGCAGTCTTGGAAGGATTCAGTGACTCTAACTGGATCAGTGACTCGGATGACATGAAGGCTACGAGTGGTTATGTATTCACTCTAGCAGGTGGGGCCGTTTCTTGGAAGTCTTCAAAACAGACTATCCTTACACGGTCCACCATGGAGGCTGAGCTAGTTGCACTTGATTCGGTACAGAGAGGCGAATGAATCCGAGAACTCCTTTCTAACCTCGCTCGTGTCGGAAAAATTCTAGCTATATATATATATATATATATATATATATATATATATATATATATATATATCTACTACGATAACCAAACCGTTCTGGTTAAGACGAAGAGTAGAAAGGACAATATGAAGTCCTCAAAACACATAAAGAGACGACTTAAGTCGGTAAGGCATGCTAGAGAGACGGGTGTTATTTCTGTATAATACATCTAGCCTGAAAGGAACTTGGCAGATCCTTTCACCAAAGGATTGGCACAAAAGGTCATCCTTGCAGCATCTCAGGGAATGTGGCTTATACCCGTATGAAGGCTCACATTGGTAGTAACCTATCCTTGGAGATCGGAGATCCCGTGAACTAGGCTCTAGGACAACAAACTGTGTGAGATTAGATAGCACATTTAACGGGTCCCATTAGCTGCAGTGCTCTTTCTGTACGGAAGGTTGAGCATTGGCTCTTAATGAATTCGAGGTCTATATGACTTATGGAGTCATCCTACAGGACTCCTAGAAGGGTTCACCTACGTGAGTGTGATTGTGAGGTTGCAATCAAAGAAAGTTGAGGGTATACCTTCTTAAACACTCATGAGATAGATACGGGACATGACCGTAACGTCCCAACCCGAGAGGGAAAGGGCAAGCCGCCCAATACAAAATGTGATTTGGGCGAAAATTCTCACACCAAGGCATTGGATCAAGGTGTAGTCCTCCTTTGTCTGTGCAGAGTCGTAGTCCTTGTCGCTAGGCTTTGGGTTCAAACCCGAAAGGTACCCATCGTCGAATAGCTGTATATTAAACAAGACTTTGAGCACCAGTTATCAAACTGAAAAATTGGTGGGGACTATTGTATAAACCAAGGGCAAAATGGGAAAAAAGATAAGAGAGAGGGGCCCACCTATCGGTGGGCCGGAGAGAAAGCAAAGGAGGAGTTCTGCCTCCCTTCACAGGCGAGCGGGCGGTTTTTGGGGGCGATGGTGGCTGCGATTCCGCGGAGGGGGGGCATGGTGGAGGCAAAGGGCCCACGGATTGGCTCGGTGGCGGTCCGGTCTCCCCTGCGGTCCTCCCTCCCGTGCGAATCGCGCTTCCCCTCTCTCTCTCTCGTGAGCTCGCCTCTTCATCCCGTGAGGCTCGGTCTTCAGATCAGGCATATGAGGTGAGAGTGGGCTGCGGTGGTGGTGCGTGAGACTCGGTCGTGGCCGTTGGCGGCACCGCCGAGTGCTAAGCTCCTCCCCTCTCTTGGCTATATATGGCGGCCGGGTCTTTGGTTGGAGTACACGAATTGTGAGCTTTTCCTTCTTCTTCTTTGAGTTTTGCCTGTGGTGTTTGACGACTGTGGTTCCCTGGTGCTTTTGGTGAGGTGCTTGGCCGGCTTCTCCCCTGTGCTTCTGCGGCGTTCCTCTACCTCGACTTGCCGACGCGACTTCACTTTGGTAAGAGGGCTTTGTATCTCCGTGCCTACTGCTCTTACTCACGGTGGTGTGAGGGTAATAGGTTTTCTGGGACAGCGCGCAAGCGTGCCTAGCCCGTGACCTTCTCGGTGATTTTGAGTATCGCCGGTTTTGTGAGTAAATCAGTCACTTGTCTTTGCAATCTTTGTGTGCTGTGCTAAATTGGAAATCTCCTACTCTTTATTTAGCACTGGGAGACTTAGATTGCAGTGGGATTGGATTGTTGCTCGATGATATATGAAATCATATTATGAGATTGGTAGATTTAATCTTTGAGCTCTAATTACTGTCACTTGTTGTCTTTTGATTCATTCTCATACTCTGTAACTACTGTTTAATCATGAGCTTTGAATGATAATCACTAGACAAAGATATATTGTATATGTGTGATTGGAGCTGTCTCTAGCTTGTAGAAATTCTACATATCTGTTGCAGATCTGTTAGAAGTCATATTTTGCTAATTAAGATTGATTCAATTACTACAAAAAGACATGCTTTATACCTTGTCATACATATTTTGCAAATTAGTCAATTAAAGTTTGATCTTGTTGCTAGATTTAATTGATACATGCTTTATATCTTGTCATACATATTCATGTTTAGAGTAGCATTATCTCTATTATTGAATATGTGGTATATCATGAATGATATGTTCAATTCATATGGTTACATCTTTGACATGGTATGCATATATGAATTGGTATCCTTGATGTGCTTAAATAATTATATTGGAATTATACTTATATACGTGCTTATACCGTAAATATTACAACAATACCATCACCTCATGTGGGTATGATTGGCAGTACCCTTTTATTTGAGGATCCATTTCAAAAACAGTTTCTAGTTTATAAAGTCAAAAATCATTTGAAACGTGTTGATTTTTTAACATAACTTTTTTCTTTTTCTCACCTTTTCTTTTTTTTGGTATTATGTATAGAGATATAACGGCGTTTTTCTATTTCTTTATTTTTTTAATTAAATATCTTAGAAAAACACTAACATCCACTGCATTATCATTTTAACTAAAATCCACAATACTTTTTGAACGGAATCTTATGCCTTTATCTATACATGCTATTTTTTGCGCACAGTTTTCTCCGATGATATCATGGTGTAGGTGGGTGCCCGTCATGCTTTCTCTGCTGAAAAGGAAATCGTAATCATGGCATTATTAGCAATACGCATGTGGCGCTCCACTTACATCTTATTGTATATAGAACTAATGTTACGCGGTTTTCTTTCATTGTATATAGAATTAAATCTCCAACCTCAATTTAAACTTTACCACTAGTTGAGCTAAATAAGTGGCATCATGGAATTAGACCACAAGATTAATGGCTGAATCTTTTTTATAAGAATTTTTATTATACTTCTATATTTTTCCTTAGCAACTAAGAAACACCCACCACACCCATCAGCGACGCTACCATCGGATTAGCTGTGGCGAGTCGGCACGAACAATGAGGTGCGCGCACATCTTAACGGAAGGAGGTAGAACTTATCTCCTTTTTTCTTTCCTGAAAAGAAAAAGACGTAAGAAATTAAAAAATTTAAATCCGCTGAATCCTTCGCGTGCCCTCTGTGTTGATTGATCTCTAGGCTAACTGCCTCCGAGATTTTAGGGAGACCAAGTCTCCACCTCGCACCTTGATCGGAGGCGGTTGCCAACTATTTTTGGGTATCGGTCCCGGTCACCTAGCGCTATAAAAAGAGAGGGTCTCGGCAGGGGTTGAGACACTAGTTGTTCATACCCTCTACGAACTCTAATATTGCCCGATCCATTCGAGCGCTACGGTGAACGAAGATCGACGACCCACAGCCGCCGGCCATCCTCCGTCCCCGTCTACGGCATCACCTTCATCGACGCCGGCCGACTGCACCGTCGCTGTCTTCCTCACCGACCGACCATCCGCACCTCATCTTCATGGCTACTTCGGTTTCGGATAAGTATTGATGTTCCGCTTTAATGATTTAACTAGGTGTTCATGTGCTAGAACTAGGATTAAGCCTTTTGTTTTTCGGATTAAGTCTAACAATGGTATCAGAGCAACCTAGTTCATCCATGAACCCTAGACTTTCGGATCTTAGGGTCGGCTTAGAAATTTAGAAGAAGGGGAAGACTCTTGCAAAAATCCTAATGGAAAATCCCCATCACTCGAACCGTAAATCCCCAAATAAAAAATTGGATCGTGGGGGGATCTTACTGTTTTTAAGGCGCTCACGCTGCTTTTTGCCGTCGGTCGTCGTCGTCGCTTCGCTGCCGCGGCCACCGACTTGGGTCAAGACGTCTTGCCGCCGCCGCGCCCGCCCGCCGCCAAGGGCCGCCGGGTCCGCCATGCGCCGCCGGGCAGCCACTCCGTCTGAGCGCCGCCACCGCCGTCGCCGCGCCGCGGCTCGCCCAGACGCCGCCGCCGTCGCGCGCCGCTTGTCGCCACTCGGGTTGCCGCCGGAGACCTTCATTTCGCGGGCGTCCGCGTCCCGCCGCCGCTTCTCAGGCGCCGCTGCGACGCGCTTAGTCGCCTTTGTTGCCGCCTCGATGGCGCGCCGCCCTGCCGCTGCCGCACCGGTTTTGGGCACAGCGCCGTCACGCCGCCATGGCGCCGCCGGGTCGCCGCCTCCGTTTCGCCCGGTCGCGCCGTCACCGCCGATCCATTTTTTCGGGAGCGCACGGTTGAAATGACCCTAGGGTTAGGGTTTCAAGGATTTTATCCCCACCCGCGTTTGCTTTCGACCATCCGATCCGATCGGACGGGCACGATTTTATGGGCCGTTGCGCTTTTGGGCCGGCTACAGCTCTCGGCAATGGATCACGATCCGTGCGCAGCGCAAGATAAGGTAATCACAGACGATTTTTTTGTTGCCGATCGCGATCGGACGGTCTGTGTGCGTGAGTGCGAGAGTGGGCCGCGGTAGCACTTTTGGGCCGTTTTCCGGTCGGCCGCCCGCGGGCGCGCGTGATGGGCCGTGCTTTGCGCTCACGTTTTTTGGCCCAATGGGTCATGATTTTTAATTGCCTTACTCGTGGGATTTTGCCCGGGGAATTTATGTGGGCGCTTTTGGCGAATTTCTTTTGAGGCCGAATTTTCAGCCCAAATTTTCTTTTGAGGCAGATTTTTCAGCCTAAATTTTCTTTTAATGATTTTTCAAAGGCAAATATTGTTTTAAGGCTTATTTATGAGCAGAAATTTTATATTTTCTTATTTCAGTGCATTTTCTTTTGTTTTACATTTATTTTCATGCACTGTTATAATTTTAATTTTCAGTGCATTTATTTTGTTTTAGTTTATTATTATGCACTGTTTTAATTAATTTTTCAGAGGCCCTAATTATGGTGAATAATTACGTTATTGTTATGAATAATCTCAAATTTAAATTGAAACAACGAGATATTTAATTTGAGAATTTATGCTTAATTTTGGAATTATGTATTCATATAATTATATTCTGACCAACGTCGTTTATAATCATATGTCGCCAATTAAATATTTTAATTTAAAATTTTTATGATTAAAATTTGGCATTATGTATGCATATGGTTATATTCTGACCAACGTTGTTTATAATCATATGTCGCCATCGAGATATTTAATTTTAAGATTTTACGCTTAATTTTGGCATTATGTATTCATATGTGTTAGACGGATAAATCACGTTCACACCGACTGTTCGGTTCGGTCTCGTGTTCACACCGACTGTTCGGTTCGGTCTCGTGTTCACACCGACTGTTCGGTTCGGTCTCGTGTTCACACCGACTGTTCGGTTCGGCCTTGTGTTCACACCAACCTCGACCGGCTATATATATGTAACCCATGTACCTTAAACTTTTGATCAAATCAATTGTATCATTACCCAAAACTCTATACGCTTTCATGGTATCATGAGTGGTTCACCTCCTGCGACCCTCGCTCAGCACCATAGCCGCCGGCGCTCGTCGCCGCGCCGCTACTACCGCGCCACGGCCATCTCCTCGCCCCGCGCTTCCTCCCTGCTCTCTTCCTTCTTTCCACCCTGGCGCCATGGCTAATCCCACCGCTGAGGAGTGCGAGCGCCACCGCTTGAAGCCGAACGCGCCTGTAAGCACGCCGAGGACGAACGCCAAGACGCTTGAGGTCGCACACAGATCAACGCCGAGCGCCCGCTTTGATGCCGACCACCGCGCCTCGACGCCGAACGTGCTCATGGCGCCCAACAGATGCCCTTGAAGCCGCGACCATCGCGACCCTTCACGCTCAGCGGTGGTCGTCCGCAACATCCGCTCCCTCATCCCCGCCGTGCTCGACCGACCACCGAACTACACCAAGTGGTGTGGCCTCTTCCTCCTCACCGTCAGCAAGTACGAGCTCTCTGACCATGTCCTCTCTGACGACGTGCACCCCGACATTCTAGATTGCTGTCGAATGGAGTGCACGGTCCTCAGCTGGCTCTACGGCACTATCTCTGCCAGCCTTGTCGAGCTCGTTATGACGCCGATGGCGACGGCCCGTCGTGTTTGGCTCGGCCTCGAGGAACAATTTATTGGGAACAAGGAGACGCTCTCGCACCTCGACGCCGAGTTCCGCAATCTCGCTGTATGGCGATCTATCCATCTCCGACCATCGCCGGAAGATGAAGACCATGGCCGACGCCTCGGCGATCTTGGCGAACCCGCCCTCGATCGCACTCGCCCTCTCCGTACTACGTGGACTGAACGAGCGCTTTGACCACATGGCCGCTATCATCAAGCGGTCAAAGCTGTTCCCCTCCTTCGTTGAAGTCCGTGCGGACCAAATGCTTGAGGAGCTCTCGATGAAGAACAAGCCCGGCGGCTCTTCATCCACTTTTCTTGCCACAGGCCAAGGCAAGGGCAACAATGGCAATGCGGTGGTGGTGTCGGGACCCCAGACACCCAATCCGGACCCTCCGTATTACAAAGACTAGTCCCGGATCAAAGCTAGTGCACACGCTAAACAAAGATGATTACATTGCCAAAGACGAATATTACAATAATATAGAGAGTATCGACCAAAGGTCTTACAACACAAACGAGGTTTCTAGACCTCACAAATAAACACAAACACAATGGATGCAAAATAAACACGATAAAGTCCCATCAATACGCCACGTGCAATTGATCGGGAGCGCGACCTAAACGTCTGGAAATCCTTCATCAAATCCAACCGCAGAGTAGTCGAAGCCTCCTTCTTGAACTTCATACTCCTCTGAGATATATATTTTAGGTGTAGCATGTGAGTACATAAAGTACTCCATAAGTCTTGGGAAAATGCATTAGATGCAAGGTTTAACAAAGAGGGCTATATGGCTCTTTTGCACAAAGCGATATTTTATTTCCAATACCAATAACTATTTTTGAAGGTGACAGTTTAACTGAAGTAATTATTCTAACTAAAATCATTAAGCATTTTTAATCATAAGGATTCTACCACCAAGTTTGATATTACGGGTTCCAACCACCCATACTGGTTCCAACCACCAGGACAAATTCCCCGAGAGTTCTATCCACTCTCGGATTCCCAAAACTTTGTTTTAAACCAAGAATAAAGATCTACCATGTGAAAGCATTCCTTGCTCCGCCTTGACCGTAAGGGCACGGCTATTCGAATAGTTTTACACTGCAGAGGTTGTACACTTTACCCACAAGAGATAAGTCATCTTAATAGCCAACATGCTTCCTTAGGCATGAGACCCAGATAACATACCACAAAGCTTTTACCTTACTCTAGTCTAGCTAGACACCACCCGCTGAGGTTTCACCGTGAAGGGTTAACCACCCGCATGTAAGCCCCTCTTGCGCCATATGAGTACAAGAACCTCGTCCTCATCGTGAATAACCAAGAACCACGGTATCCACTTTCCATCGGTGATACCTAAACTAGTCTATTATAAGTTAATCAGCTAGGTCATACCCATATAGACATGTGGTTGTACGGTAGTGCTCGATCGACAAACACAAGCGCCGGTCCTTAATTGACTAGGGCGAACATACACTTTTCAAGATCTCGTGCTAACCGCACCAAACCAAACCAACCAATCCGCCCTGGTCTAAAAACAATTTGCTCATTTTATTTTGTTTCACAAAACAGTGGCAACACCAATTGCCACTCAAACCGGATCAACAGACTAGATCATTGGTATGTAATTCTCAATCCAAAGTTACTAAAGTTATATAGCTTGTCTAAGCATCTTACTACCGATACGACAATTATCAAAGATTCATAATAATCTCAATAATAAGACAAGGGAATTCATAGGGTGTCAAAGGTACATGGTATTCAAAGTTCAATCGAGGGTATAACAATAATTGGGATATATAATACCTTAAGACAGAAATTAACATTTTATGTAACATAGCAAATGCAATAAATTTAAAATATTCAAAAACATTTCACAATCATAGGTTCAAGATGTTCAAAGGAGACTTGCCTTTGTGTGCGATGTCTTGACTTTCTTCTCATGGTCGACAAATTCTTCTATGACGCCGGATTCTACGCTAAACCATTTAATACAAAAGAATAAATAAATACAAATAAAATCACAAAATATAAAATATACACTGGAGGAAAGGTTAAGATTTTAGATGAATTTAGGAGAAAGAATCAACGGATTCGGAGTTCGAATGAGGGAGAACGAGTAATTGGAAGTTTTAGATATCACATGAAATGATAACAAAATCGAGAATTCCTTTTGAACAAAGGCGGTGTCGATTGGTTGCGAGGTGGTGGCGAATGGACAATATGGAACCCCAGCGATGAGGCGAAGGTGGTGACGTGGAGTACGGTATCGAGGACGGCAAGCAATCATCGGCGGTGAGGAAAACGACAGCGATGTGGCGGGTTATGACAAGCGTGATGGAGAGATAGTACCGGGTATGGAATGTGCATATGTAAAGTGAGCATGGGGTAGAACATGGTATGATGAAGCTAAGAAAATTATTGGCTAGGTGAAACTTCATCGGAGATGATACAATCGACGCTTGAACGATTTACGGTAGAGAAAAAGGAAAACTTGATATCTTCGTGTTCGGTGAAGCGAATCCAAAACCATTTGAAAGGTAGCTACCGATGGTTTGGCACGCTATGACGTGAACGGATTGGGGAAAACACCAACGGATAGACGGAGACACGAGATGCCATTGGCGGCCATGGCGAGGTGTCGAAGGCAAAATTTTGTGGAGGCTTTTTGGGGAAACGGAAGGAAGCACATCGTAGAACGCGGTGAGGCAAGTCTAAGAAAAATTACGGCACATGCTAAAGCTCAACAGAGACGACGAATCGACGTCGGGAGTCAAAAACGGCCATTTTCGCGGAAAGTTCAATTTCTGACAATTGGCTCCACGAAAAATTAAATAAAAATGATAGATAAATTACTTGGAGTCTAGGACACGATATAACGTGAACAAAAATCAAAGCGCTTACCCAAAAGTGGTGTACGCGCAAGGTGCGGCCATGCTGCTCGACCGGTCGACAGGGACTCGGGGAATCTTCGAGTGAAGGCGATGGAAGCATGGCGTAGAACACGTCGAGACGAACTCAACGGTACAGACGGCTCGGCCAACGGACATCGGATAGTGGCGAAACACGACGGAGAAGACATTCGGCGACCGGCGGGTTGGCATCGGCATTCCGGGCAAACGGAGAGGAGTTAGAGGGTGAGGTTTGCGGCGAAACGAAGAGGAGAACGTCGGGAACATAATGCTCACCTCGGTTTTGACGGAACACGCACGGTCGGCTCGCAGCGAGGAGTGGAACGACGGCACGGTTTGGCCACGGTGGTCCGGTGATGCTCTGGTGATGCTCCGGCGAAGGCGAGGGGAGCACCGCGTAGAACGCGAGGAGGCAAAGCCAACGGTGTGGTCAAAAGTGACCGGACTCCACCGTTGGAGGCTAAAGGTCGACGAACACCTTCGGTTCACAAAAGTAAAATGGAGATTGTGGAGAGAAGAAAGGAGTGGAGACTTGAAATTTTCTACGGTGGATGAGGATTAGAAGGGCACACGGTGCTCCCTTTCATAGAGGCGGAGGTGGACCGGAGAGGGAGATCAACGAACGAATGTCTTTCGGTGACGGTTCGTTTTCTCGCGAAAATGCATATGAAGGAGTGGGGAAACAGTTGGGAATGGAAGAGTCAAGAAGAGAGGAAGTGAATGCACTTGATTTCACGAAAAACGGTTGAGAAAATCAAAAGATATGGAAGTTTGAATAACCGGCGTCCATGGTGTGCCTCGCGATCACAAGACGCGATGCTCTCAGACGATGATGAACAAGATCACACTGCATCTGCTCATCCTCTCCCTTTTCTTTTTTTTGTTTGGGATTTTTGAATTGAGCTCAAACAATTTCCGAACAATCTAAATTTTTTTTGAAACTTCCTTGAGACTCAAAGAACTCAAATAAAATATTTTTAGTAAATATTAATTTTTAATTTAATCTTATTAAATAAAAATTCTAATTAAGCTTTAGTTTAAACCAAATAAATTCAAAAATTTCAAAAATTTGCAAATAGGGTATAAATGGATAGATTAGAATTTTAGATGAATTTATAAATATTAATGGGCTCAATCGGAGTTAAAACGAAAAAGAACGGGCTCTCGGAAGTTTGAAAAGAGAGAAAAGAATAAACCGATTTTCTGGAATTATTTTTGAACTAAAAAATCAAATTATGACGTCATCAAGCGAAATGATTTTGAAATGAATTATTTTTCTGAGGAAAATGAATTTAGGACGCCAGCAAGGATTTTAATTTTCTGTCCAAATTATTTTTGTAAAGAAAAATAATTTTATTCATTGACCGGTTTTATCAGCGAGAGAGAAAAGAGAGAGAAAAGAGCGGACGGTCGGATGAGCGATGCGATGCAAGGAAGAAATCAAGACCGTCGGATGGAGAGCGAAGGAGTTAGGTGAAGATGGACGCACGAGATTAGATCGGGCCGCAGAGAATTAAATTTGATTTAGATTTTCAGAAAATACCAGAAAATTCAATAAAGCTCAGAAATATATAAAATTAATTCCAAAAGTTCAAGAAACATTCAAAGAACTTCCCGGAGACATTTTGAACTTAATAAAAATATTTCCAACTACTGTTGGTATTTTAATTTTCATACTTAAAATACTTTTGCTTTAAAAATATATTTTAAAACTCTAGAAAACTCGAACACCAAATAAAGGACAACTAAATCCAAATAATTAATTTGAATTATGATTTTATAGAAAATCAAAATATCATTTTATTTAATAATATTTTAAGTTTTTTAACCTACTTTTGAAATCTAGCTTTCTTAAAAATGTAAAATAAGGGCAAACAAAATTGAAATTTCACACAAACAAAACTCTTATTTTTATTTTAAACTAAATTAATTTTATTTTATATTTTAAATTAAATTTTTTCCAAAATTTGAATAAACAATTTGGTCATATACGGTGTGATCGGGACAACTACAAAACCGCAAATCATGCCATGGCCAGAATAACCGTGGGGGGGGAACGACGGCAACAACCCATCTAACTCCGTGGCAAGAACGCCGATTCTGGCACAAAGGGCATGTCGAGACGGCTCCAAGACTTCGGTGTCAAGGCGGCCGGCCTCCGTCCTTCGGAATCCATGGACGTATCAGCCCAAGTCCGCCACACCCGGCCCACAACTGTTCTCGGTCCGCGGCCTAATCAGCGCAGAATGACCTCGCGCCTCCTCTCGCTTTCATGCAAGAGCCAGTTCACGCCCCACGGCCACCATGGCGCCCTATCCAAACCCCATCCTGCAAAGACTGGTGGAGGCCCATTCGGGCGCTTTCCGGCGAGCCAATGGACAAAGCGGCAATGCCTGAATCCCATATCAGGTGCTGGACAGTGGGACCAAGCAGCACTATTGAACTCATTCAACATTATGTCCCTTACCCCGCCTCCTTCTGGGGAGTGGTACATGGACTCTGGCGCCACATCTCATATGACTTCGGATGCCGGTAACATCTAAGTTTCCCACCCCCCTCCCTCCTCTCACTCTACTATCATCGTGGGTAACGGATCATCTCTTCCCGTTACCTCCGTCGGATCTCCTGCCCTTTCCGCTCCTCATGGTCAATTTTCTTCAAATGTTCTTGTCACTCCACATATTATTAAAACTTAATTTCATTAGACAATTTACCATTGACAACAACTGCTTCGCTGAGTTTGATCCGTATGGTCTTTCATCAAGGATCTTCGCTTTTCGGGCGTGATCGCCAGTGCAATAGTTCTGGCTACCTCTATCCATTGCTGCCATGTCCACCCACGCCACGAGCTCTCGTCGCCACTGCACCTTCTACACTTTGGCATCGTCGTCTCGGTCACATTGGCACTGAGGCCCTCTCCAAACTTGCTAGTACTTCGGCTATTTCATGTAATAATGAGGCTACCGAGTCTATTTGTCATGCTTGCCAACTTGGTCGTCACATTCGTTTACCTTTTGCCACTTCTAGCTCCCGTGCTATTTCAAATTTTGATTTAATTCATTGTGACCTTTGGACATCTCCTTGCTAGTATCTCGGCTACAAATATTATCTCATTATTTTAGACGATTGCTCGCACTATTCGTGGACCTTTCCACTGCGCCTTAAGTCGGACACCTTCTCTACCTTGTCACATTTCTTTGCCTATGTCCGCACGCAGTTCGGCCTCACCATCAAAAGCGTCCAATGTGACAATGGCCGCGAGTTTGACAACTCCTCCGCCTGTCACTTCTTTCTTACTCATGGCGTTGCACTCGCATATCATGCCCACACACTTCTCAACAAATGGAAAGGCCGAGCGCATCATTCGCTCCACCAACAACATCATGCGCTCCTCATGTTCCAAGCTAGCCTCCCACCATCATATTGGGTTGACGCTCTCCACACCGCCACATATTTGCTTAATCTTCACCCCACGAAGACACTCCAGCCTCACACCACACTTCGCCTATTTAGTGTTCATCCCTCATCGCCACTTACGTGTCTTCGGTGTCAATGCTACCCAAACCTCTCCTCCACAACCGCTAATAAGCTCTCTCCCGGTCTACTCTATGTGTCTTTCTTGGATACCCATCGAACATAAGGGCTACTGCCTCGATCTTTCATCGAATAGGATTATCATATCCCAAGATGTCACTTTCGATGAAACATCCTTCCCTTTGCCACCTCCCACGATCGCTTTAAGCCGACCGACCTTGACTTTCAAGCTAACATGGACTCCGCCCAGCTGCCCCTTGGGCATTTTCCTCTTGCATGCTCTACGACGTCACGTGGCAGTGCGATCGGTCCCGCCGCCCCAATGGTACATCACCTTGGGTAGCGCCACGAACCGACCACACCTCATCGCTGCGATCTCTCAAGACCACAGTCGCACCACCGCTTGGCCCACCGGTGTTCCCCGATGCTTCCTCGACGATGCGACACAAAGACCTCCTGGCGCCAATGTCGCCTCGACCGCTCCTGTTGACACCCATGCACCCCGAGTTGTGGCCACACGCACGGTCGCCGTCTGGTTGCTCGACTCCACCCAGGTAGCTAATGATCACCGTATGGTTACTCGTGCCAAATCGGGTATCCGTATTTCAACAGATCACCTCAACCTACATGCAGCAGTTCTTTCGCCAGTTCCGAAGACATTCCGTAGTGCGCTGGCTGATCCCAATTGGCGCCAAGCTATGACCGAGGAATTGATGCACTCGCCTAATCGACGTGGGATCTCGTTCCTCGTCCACCTGGCGTCAACATCGTCACAGTCAAATGGGTTTATCGCCACAAGTTTCATCCTGACGGTTCTCTTGAGCGCTACAAGGCTCGCTGGGTTCTTCGTGGTTTCACTCAGCGGCCTGGCATTGATTTTGATGAAACCTTCATCCGGTGGTGAAGCTCGCCACGATTCGCACAGCTCACATTGGCTCTTTCTCGAGATTGGCATATCCATCAGCTGGATGTGAAGAATGCCTTTCTTCATGGCACACTAGCAAAGACCGCTCATCGTGTTCGACCTTACGGGTTTGCGCTTACGCCCATCCGGACACGTCATCGACTCAACAAGTCTCTATATGGCTTGAAGCAGGCTCCTCGTGCATGGTACAGCCGATTTGCATCTCACATTTCATCATTGGGATTTATAGAAGCCAAGTCCGATACATCTCTATTCATCTTCAACCGAGGACATGATACATCATATTTGCTCCTCTATGTGGATGATATTGTTTTAACTGCTTCTTCAGACACTCTTCTTCGCCGGATTATTGCTGCTCTTCGGGATGAGTTCTCTATGAAGGATCTGGGGCCACTTCATCACTTTCTGGGTCTTTCTGTGAGTCAACAGAATGGAGCTCTTTATCTTTCCCAGCGGCATTATATCCTCGACATATTGGGCGCGTTTGGGATGTCCGATCGCAAACCCCGCAAAGACGCCAGCTTGATACTCACTCCAAGCTCTCTGCTGATGGTACTCCTGTGGATGACCCGACACACTACCGCAGCCTAGCTGGTGCTCTCCAGTACTTGACCTTCACTCGCCCAGATATTGCCTATGCTGTACAACAAGTCTGTCTCTTCATGCATGATCCTCGCGAACCTCATCTTGCTTTGGTCAAACGCATTCTGCGGTACCTTCAGGGCACCCTCGACTATAGCCTCATTCTTCACCAAACGTTCCCAACTGAACTGGTGGTTTATTCTGACGCCGATTGGGCTGGCTGCCCCGACACACGCAGGTCTACCTCTGGCTACGCGGTCTTTCTTGGTGATAACTTGATCTCCTGGTCTTCTAAACGACAGCACACCATCTCTCGGTCATGGCTAACGGCGTTCTTGGTTACTTAGCTACGCCGATTACTCCTCGAATCACGCATACCTTTGCGTCGAGCTCTCGTCGTGTATTGCGACAACGTCAGTGTTGTCTACCTCTCCAGCAACCCGGTTCAGCATCAGCGCACCAAGCATGTGGAGATCGACCTACACTTTGTTCGTGAGCGTGTTGCTCTCGGACACGTCCATGTTCTTCACGTGCCTACGCCGTCGCAGCTTATGGACATCTTCACCAAGGGTCTACCTCGCCCATCTTCACCGATTTCGGATAGTCTCGAACGTCCGGCCTCCTCCCGCCGAGACTACGGGCGTGTTAGACGGATAAATCACGCTCACACCGATGCCCGGTTCGGTCTCGTGTTCACACCGATCGCCGGTTCGGCCTTGTGTTCACACCAACCTCGACCGGCTATATATATGTAACCCATGTACCTTAAACTTTTGATCAAATCAATTGTATCATTACCCAAAACTCTATACGCTTTCAATATGATTATATTCTGACCAACATTGTTTATAATCATATGTTGCCATATAGAATTAAGTTCTTTTCATTTTCTGCCCAACGGTGATATGAATTTGAACTGTAACTTATGCATGTTATTAATCAGACCAACGTAGGGTTAATTACATGCAATATATATATTTTTATGATGATTATAATTTTTGCCCTGTATTTCAATTCGGCACTTAATGTTTCAAACGTTGCCGCCACAATTGATAACATTGAGCAGCTCACGGGGAGCAATTTTTCCTCGGAGAGAGAACGAATTTATGTTGTCCTTGGTGATTTGGACCTTGACTATGCCTTAAGAGTATATGTTCCCGTTCCCCCCACCGAAGGTGAGGAGAATTTAATTCAGAAAAGGAAATTTTATGAGGATAATGCTGAAAAATGGGAACGATCTAACCGCTTATCACTTATGATTATGAAGACCTCTATTTCAGTCATGATTAGCCATCCCCAATTCCAAAAAAAAAGAAGAACAAAAAAAATGACTTTGCTTTTAATGTTGGTGGCTCTCATAAAAGGAAATTCCAAGGGGACTTCAAGTCTAAGAAGAAGTTGCATTTCTCCCCTAACTCAAATGAATCGGGGCCTAAAGTGCACTATGCACAAAAGCCTCATGTTGCTTCCGCTGGATCAGCTAAAGGGGGAGAATACCATTTCTGAAAACAGCTAGGGCATTTTTCGAAAGACTGTGTAGGCTTTCTTAAGTGGCTCGCCAAAAGGGGAATTCCTTACCGCGAAAACACTAAGAAAGGGGGAGCGAAGTCTTAGAGTCGCGGATGGAAAGGAAGCTCAGTTGACTCGCGTCTTCATTCTTCATCTCAATAATGTAGTTTTGTTCCTTCCATCAGGAGGAATTTGTTTTTCGTTTCTTTATTGGACGATGAATGTTTTAATGTATTTTTGGAGACAATAAATGTATTAAATTTAATGGTGATGGTCTTGACAAGAAAAGCTATATATGCTTCCTCTTAATTATTTCACTGTATCTTTAGATTAATGATGAGACTTCTTCGAAACTGTGGCACTGTCGTTTAGGCCACATTTCGAGGGGGAGAATGTATCGTCTCATTAAAGAAGAAATTCTCCACCTTTTAGATTTCTTTGACTCGCACTACCCGCACCGATTGCATTAAAAGATGCACCGATTGCATTAAAGAAAATAAAACAAATAAAGAAGGAACTACTCACAAGACAAAGACTCTTAGAATTAATTCACAGTGGATGGTTTTGATTCTTTCATCACATTCACTGATGATATTGATATTTGCGGTCCTTTTCCTGTCACATCAGTGGATGATTTTGATTCTTTCATCACATTCGCTAATGTTTTCTCCCGTTATGGTTTTATTTTTCCCCATTAAAGATCGCTTTGAATCACTCGACAAATTCAAGATATTTAAGGCTGAAGTTGAAAATCAGCACAACCTAAGAATTAAAATTGGAGGATGAACTAAAGTCTATAAGCACTAATAATGTATGAGACTTAGTAGAAATTCTTGACGGAGTCAAAACAGTACGCTGTAATGGATCTACAAAACAAAACATGACTCTAAGGGAAATATCGAAAGATTCAAAGCAAGTCTTGTAGCAAAAGGCTTCTCACAAAGAGAGGGAAGTAACTATAATGGCGTCTTTTCTTCCGTCTCAACTAAAGATTCATTCAGAATTGTTATGGCACTTGTAGCTCATTATGATTTAGAGCTGCATCAGATGGATGTTAAAACGGCATTTCTTAATGGCGACTTGCAAGAAAATGTTTACATGGCCTAACCGGAAGGTTTTGTCGTGGAAGGCAAGGAGCATATGGGATGTCGACTTAAGAAGTCCATTTATGGCTTAAAATAAGCGTCGAGGCAGTGGTACCTCAAATTTGATAAAAATTATAAGAAGTTTCGATTTTAAGGAAAATGAAATTGATAACTGTGTATATATGTTAAGGTCAAGGGGAGTAAATTCACCATCTTAGTACTTTATGTGGATGATATCTTATTGGCCAGCAGCGATAAGGATATGCTGTTTGAGACCAAGAGATTTCTTTCATCCAATTTTAATATGAAGAATCTCGGTGATGCCTCTTATGTTCTTGGCATTGAAATTCACCGAGATATGGTTTAAAGGAATATTAGGTTTATCTCAGAATGCATACGTTGACAGAGTACTGAAGAAATACAATATGAATAAGTGCTCTGGTTCGCCTGCTCCTATTGTTAAGGGCGATAAGTTTGGGACATTTCAATGTCCAATGAACCAATATGAAACTGATCAGATGAAGTCGGTTCCTTATGCTTCAGCTGTCGAAAGCATTATGTATGCTCAAGCATGTACACGCCCTGATTTAGCTTTTGTAACCGTAATTTTTGGCAGATATCAGTCAAATCTAGAACTAGACCACTGGAAAGCCGTTAAGAAAAGCTTTGCGTTATATGCAAGCTACTAAACATTTCATGCTCACATATAAGTTTTCTGATAGCCTTGATGTTATTGGTTATTCAGATTCAGATTTTGCGGAATGTGTTGATACTAAGAAATCCACGTCAGGTTATATCTTCACACTCGCTACAGGAGCTATCTCGTGGAAAAGCTCCAAACAAACCCTTACGGCATCTTCAACGATGCAAGCTAAGTTTGTAGCATGTTATGAGGCTACCGGGCAGGCTGTATGGCTTAAGAATTATATCCCGGGACTTAAAGTGGTAGACAACATCTCTAATCCACTCACTTTATACTGCGATAATGAACCCGCAGTCTTTTATGCAAATAACAAGAAGTCAAGTGGTGCTGCCAAACACATTGACATTAAGTATCATGTTGTGAAAGATAGAATCCAGGATCAAACCATAAGTATCAAGCATATTAGTACTAAGTTAATGCTTGCGGATCCGCTTACTAAAGGCTTACCACCCAGTATTTTTCGTGATCATGTTGCCGGCATGGGTTTATTGGAAAGCCTCTGATTCTGGATAAAAGGACCTTTAAACAAACCAACTCCCATTAAGAATAATGAATATCCATTCTAAGATAAAATTAGTATACTATAGGTACTGAGGTTGTATGGTACTTTATTGACCATGCAACACATTGCCTTGGTGTGCTGTTTTATCAAAGGATGTGCTTATGATGTTAGCCTTACGATCAAAGAGGAGAATGTTGGATTGATCTCTAGGCTAACTCGAGATTTTAGGGAGACCGAGTCTCCACCTCGCGCCTTGATCGGAGGCGGTTGCCAACTATTTTTGGGTATCGGTCCCGGTCACCTAGCGCTATAAAAAGAGAGGGTCTCGGCAGGGGTTGAGACACTAGTTGTTCATACCCTCTACGAACTCTAATATTGCCCGATCCATTCGAGCGCTACGGTGAACGAAGACCGACGACCCACAGCCGCCGGCCATCCTCCGTCCCCGTCTACGGCATCACCTTCATCGACGCCGACCGACTGCACCGTCGCCGTCTTCCTCACCGGCCGACCATCCGCACCTCATCTTCATGGCTACTTCGGTTTCGAGTAAGTATTGATGTTCCGCTTTAATGATTTAACTAGGTGTTTATGTGCTAGAACTAGGATTAAGCCTTTTGTTTTTCGGATTAAGTCTAACACTCTGCATTTGGACCCTGGTCAAGATCATCTCGTGGGGTTAGTAGTATAATCAGTTTGAAGCAGTCGATCGACTGGTTCATACTACCACTACTACTATATGTATACCGCATGGCGCATGCTAAAAATGTGCACGTTGGGGTGGTATTAAAATCTTAGCAGCGATGAAACCTGCATCTCCTCCATTCAAAAAAAGAAAAAACCTGCATTTCCAGCTTCCAGGTAGCACCTGTGAGCAGTGGCCAGTGGACTAGTAGTACTCAATATGGCTTGAGTTTCTGGCTTCTGGTTTATTTTTGCACTATTCATAATTTCATCTTTTTCTGAATTTTTGGCTTTTTTAGCTTTTTGCGGTTCTTTTTTCCCGTATTCGTTATGCTTGTCTCGTGATGGGCTAACAAATTTTTATATTTTTAATTTTTAAATTTAATTATGTTAAATAAGCCTCTGTCAGCTATAATGTTTTTTTCAGCCAACTACAGTGTTTTCAGCCATAAATCACCAAAAATAAGCCGAACTGAACACCACCTAAGGGGTAGAGTATAGTACTTGTATTTTGACATTTCTTTCTTCCGTACGGAATGGCGCTGGTGCAGTTATCGCTTGATTTGATTAGTTCATCTCAGCTGATCTCTGTCTGTCGAGAATCATAGTATTAAGCACAAGAAAAAGACCAAATCAGACTGAACAGACCAAGTACGGTTGGTATCTTCAGAGGAAACGTGGCAGTGATCGAGTTATAATCCAGGCGTCGGTGCACACGTGCACATCTACGAAGTTTGATTTTTTAGGTACAAAAAGACGCACATAAGTTACGTACCTTATACTTACACCATACATATATACACGTTATCTTACTTTACTTAACGTGCACCTCCACATAAATTATTGATGAACGCGCACGTCGATTTAGGATCAAACGCGGCGGACGGGACGTTGCGTCCCAGCCAACACAACACAACACCTGTTCTCCTTGCAAGGGGCAATCTAGTCATTAACCAAACTGCTTTTCAAACAGCGGGGAATAGCTGACCTGGACAAAAGCTATGGACCAGGCCGTGCTCGTGCCATCAGAACTCCCGGGTTATTTTCGGCCTAAACCTTCAATTAGGCCTGCTTACCGGCCCAATTAACCGGGCGGCGCTCAGCCATTACCAGGATTAGAACTGGGCCGCGCTTATTGGGCCTAGCTTCTTTCAAGCGCCATTTCATACTTTCGAGTCGCGGATAGACTAGAATGGAGTAAAAAAACTCCTTTTGACTTGTCATGTCTCGGCCTCTTGGCCCCGTCCCTCCTATTTCGAGGAGACACGAAGAGCAGTGGCGGAGACAGTGGGGGGCTGAGGGGGGCCTGGCACCCCCCAAGACTCCATGGGTGATGAAGTGTGTGTTGGAGTTTGTTGGACTTAATCCTGATTGTGAGCCGTTAGAGTGGAGACTGCAGGAGTATTAGCAGTTGGTTGGTATTTCAGAGTGTCTGACGGAAGTATCGCAGTAAGCAAACTATTCTATATGAGTCAAATAACATGCAGAGTGCATGAAGTTTGTTTTCCAATAAGTATGGATCTGTGATCCGATTTAGGTGATAATAGTTATAGCATTCAGTTATAAGTCTTCTATGTATTCACAAGACATTAAGATGTATGGTATTGAATTCTTCTATTGAGTTATCAAGTGAATTCAGTCTTTGAACTCTGAACCACATTCCATCACTTTGTCGTAAGAACAACAGTGTTTTACTCTGGTTCCAATTCTGGGCGTGTGAACCTGGTGTCCTCAGTCTACAGAGCCTAGTGTTGCAAACTCCAAATGAGAGATGGATTTCTACGAGAATGTTTGGTAATTTATATTGAAAATGAATTAGTCGCAAAGATTAGTAATGATGATATTATTAAGGCATATGATCTTGCTGGTAGTTGTAGAGCTAAGTTTAAGTTAATAGAGATGTAATTTTCTTTGTATTGTAATTTGCGAAACATATTACTCTGATATGTGACTATTAGATCGATAAATCTGGCATTGTTTATTGATTATACTCTACTTATCTATGTTGCCCCTCCTATATCCAATTCCTGGCTTCGTCCCTGACGAAGAGAGAGAGAGAGGGGAATTCTTTGGCCATCTCGGTGGCTTCCATATCACGCCCGAATTCGTGGCTTTGCCGCCACGAATTTGGTGGTGCCCTTTTCTTCGGAAATCGGTGCATTTACTAGGCTTGGACTTTCTGTAAAAAATTTTCCTCTCCCTTGTTCTTCGGGTGGATTTCTTGACGGATTGGGGAGTCGCGAGTGAAGGTATCGAGTCTGGCGGTGTTTCTTTGGTCGCGTTTGCGGATTTCTTCGATTTTGGAGGGCAATGCGGCTGTGCGTTTCGTTCTTTGCGGTGGAAGCCTCGGAATTCCCCAGCTTTGGCGATTATTTCTGAGCTTCTTGGAGCATCTCGAGGTGTCCATTTCAGAATGTCAGCGTTACCATTTTACGCGAACTTGGGCGCGTTCTGCTCGAAAATAAGCCTCCAAGAAGGCGCCATTCTGAAATTGATGTCAAAACATTTGGGCTAAATCAACGGATTTCGTCGAGCAATTGCTTCGACGGAGCTGAGGAATTATTTTCCGTCCCCACAATCCTCCCAAAGGAGGAATCTTTGGTGCAATTCACATTGAGATGGTCGGGTTGGTGTAGAAAGAAGCAGGCAAAAGATGAGGCGTTGTAGGACAGAACGGCTCCTCGTCCTGTGCCTCGTCTCCGTGCAGCTCCTAGCGCCAACGAACTGCGAGGGGTTGCTCGTCGGCGCGAGCGACTTGTCGCCGCCGGCGTTGACACCACCCCTTATCAAGCAAGTAGACGAATTGGTGAGTATATTTGCATGTATAATGTATTTCATTGCATTCGGTACGGATTATTTTGTATGACGAATCGTAGATGGAGAGATGATTGTACCAACTTTTATGATTTGTAGTCAAGAACAAAGTAATTTAGTTGGGGTCATCTTAAGAAGGGATTGTGAAGGATCAATTTTGTTGCAAGCGGAAGTGCGGAACGAGGCACTGAAGGACCTTTGTTGCCGAGAGCATAGAATTACATGCATTGCCCAGCTGTATTTTTGATATGGTGTTTAGGTTGGTGCCCTTTCTGTTGGAATGCAGATGGTGGAGGAACCTATGTTTATATTGAGCTACATGCACCAATCAGTTCATCTAAAAAATTACGCTGACGAGGAAAAATAGATAATTCACTTAAACTTCAACACCCCTCTCACGTGTAGGCTCGCTCAGACTTAAGACGTGAAATAGAAGTGGGCTGCAATTATTTTTTTAATATCATCTCCTGGCTTCGACGTCATATTGGGTTGTATGCTCAAAAGCTTAAGCTGATAAAAAAAGGTGGATAACTCACTTATACTTTAACAGTTTATGTATTATGTAGATGCGGGCATGGTCGATTCATCATACGGAGGTCCATAGGTATTTGCTTAATGTAGGGCATGCATAGTTTTATTGTACTCTTGTGCTTCTCAAATTATCTGAAAGAGGAGAGATCAGATCACTGAAGTTTGTAGGACATTTCCAAAGCCGCCCATGGTTTTATTGCATTGTAATTTTTTTATTATTTGAACAACTGATCACATAGATTAAACCTTTCTGCAAGCAGAGTTTTTGAATCAAACATTTGTATCGTGTTTAATTATTGATGTACCCTGCTGATAGACACCCATCACTGCACTGGTTGAAGACGCTTTTTACTTGCCAATGCTGTCTTGATCTTTTTTTGCCCTTATTACTTAGTGAGCATCAGGTGTCAAATTTCTTTTTTGATTGACATGACGCATGGAGACTCGGAGAGAGAACCATGATTCCCCTAAGTAGTGAATGCGATGATGTTTGTTCAACAGACTAGTAATATTCTACAACGGGACTAACCATCAACCTGACATTTGATGGGATAAATTATTGTTTTTTTAACTGGTGAATGGTGATACCATGGTCATTCATGGTACTTTTTGTTGGATATGACTGCAAGGCCGGTTTATCATCACATCTTTTACTGATTAATTTTCATGTACTGACAAGGGTGACTGTTGAATACTGATAGCATTACGTACAGGTCAAACATGCATGGCTCAAGTGTGGGTTAGACAGGAGAACTCTTGAAGATGTTAGAAAGCACTTCGACTACAACCATGTCTTCGAAATTCTCCATAGGATATCTGGAAAACTTCTAAGCCAAAACCAGCAAAAAAAACCAACTGAAAGTGTTTTATCTCCACCAGACCCCCCAGATCGTTCGTCAGGAACAACTCCTACAGAAAAGGCAGTGCCCCCAGCTAAATCAGGAGCAGAAAAGAAGGACAGCAATGGCATCCCAACCACCGCTGTCATTGGTGCATCCGTGGCTGGTATAGCGCTTTTAGCTCTGCTCTGCTTGTGCTGCTGTATGTGCCGTGGAAACCGGACTTCTTTCTTCGTATGATTTAAGGGATGATAAGCCACTTCTGAGTCTGAATCTGAGTGATTTGTCTGGTGTAAAATGCACCCACTTTGCTTCAAGTTATTGTAAAATTTTCTTCTAGTGCTGATTTTTATGCTTTTGTTATGCAGCTGCTAAGTCTTCCCAAGGAAATCCCATTGATGTCAATAAGCTGGGAGCATTCTCCTTGAAGTCAGAGTCTGGCCAAGGTGACCATGTGAAACTAAGCTCACATGAAGGCGCAAACACCGAGGCTCACACAGCGGTCTACAATAGTGCAGCAGAGCCATTGGATGCTTCTATTAGTTCTGTGCCAGGATCGACACCAATGCCTCCACCGGTGATGCCTCCTCCAGCACCAAAGGCTCCTCCTCCACCAGCTCCTCAAGCACCTGTGTCACCTCCAAAAGCTTCTCCAGTTTCTCCCTCAGGACCCTCACCACCACCTGCTCCAAAAGTTGTACCTCCCCCATCACCACCCATATCTGCTGGCCCACCTCGACCACCACCACCAGTGATGCCTAGTTCTTCAAAAACGCGTCCACAGCCACCACTTAAGAAAACAGGCAGTAAGGCGGACACTGCTGCATATTCTAATGAAGCTAAAACAAAGCTAAAGCCCTTCTTTTGGGATAAAGTAACGGCCAATCCAAATCAATCAATGCTGTGGGATCACATTAAATCAGGATCATTCCAGTAAGTTTCTGAAGGCAGTTGCATCTGTATATCTCAACTTACAATTGTAGGATCACACCAATTGTATAAGTAACCAATCGGTTTCACAGGTTTAATGAGGAGATTATCGAAAGCCTTTTTGGTTATAACTCAACTGACAAGAAAAGTGGTGACGCTAAAAAAGATTTATCATCAAAGGATGCTGCTCAGTTTGTGAGGATACTTGACCCTAAAAAGGCACAGAACCTGGCCATATCATTAAAGTGACTGAGTGTTTCACCGGAGGAAGTATGTAGTGCAGTTAACGAAGGTAGAGTGTGTTAAGGATAGAAGGATAGAATAGGAAATAGATTATTTGTGTCCTTATATACCTTACTTTCCATATATGTATATCCCCCATGTACTCTATATATTGCCCTTTGGGCCTCATGAATAGATGCACAATATATTTCCAACATGGTATCAAAGCAAGGTTAGAAAACCTTGCTTTTCTTCCGCTGCCGCCGCCGCCCGGGCTGTCGTTGCTCGGGGCCCGCCGCCCTCTTCCCCTTTGTCGCCGCCGCCCGTTATTGTCGCCCGCAGCCGCCGCCGCCGATCCGTCGTCTTCGGGTTGCCCTCGCGACCGCCGCAGTCGCCGTGGTCGCCGCCGTGGTCGCCGCCTCCTGTTCGACGCCAACGACGGATCCGCCGTCGGGACATCGCCGAGCCGCCGCCACTTGGCCGCCGCTCGCCATCCGTCGCTAGATCCGACGGATCCGCCGCATCGGGACATCGCCAGCCGCCGCAGTCGCCACCCGCCGCGTCTCGCCCTCCGCCGCCGAGCCGCCGCCGCTAGATCCACGCCACTCGCTCGAGCCATCGCCGGTTCTGCCGCCGGCCGCCGCCGACGCCCAATGCCGCCGCCGCCCCACCGGTCTTCCTTCCTCTTAGTTTTCTTTTTCTCGGGCGTGAGTTGCGTAAGTATCGCCGTTTCGGCCGATATAGTTGTAATAAAAACGTTGTTCTAACCGCCGCTACCGCCCAACGCCGCTGTTAGACTTCGTTGTTTTGGTCGCCGCCCGTCCGGTAGCCGCCACCGATGATAGCTTCCGCTCCATCACCGCGATCCCATTTTCGGAACAAAGCTTCATGGAACGAACTACGTGTTATGGTCTTCCTCATGGAGATCACGCTGATGGTCTCCGCCTTTGGGGACATGTTACCGGCACGCCCTTCTCCGTCATCGCGGTTCGACCTCCTCCTCGCAGATGAGGTCGCTAAAGAGAAGGCGAGGTCGCGCATCGCCGATGTCATTGATGAGGCTTATCAGTATGCCATTGACGCTTTCGAGCGCTGGTGTGCTGATGAAGCCCGTGTTCGTGCTATCCTTGTGGTCAGTGTCGACGACTCCATTCAGCTAGATATCGTTGGTCTGCGGTCTACTCGACAGATCCGGGACTACTTGCGTGAGCGATACCAGCAGAGCAATGATGCTCGCTTCTTTTCGCTCGGCGTGAGTTAGAGATGCTTCGCCAGGGAGATTCTTTCGTCGACGACTTCTTCGAGCTCGGCTGGTCTCTCGGCGACGACTAGATGAGTCGGCTTCTCCATCGCGCCGTGATTGCCACGAGTTCGAAGGCGCATCATGATCGGGTCGGGTTGGTGTAGAAAGAAGCAGGCAAAAGATGAGGCGTTGTAGGACAGAACGGCTCCTCGCCCTGTGCCTCGTCTCCGTGCAGCTCCTAGCGCCAACGAACTGCGAGGGGTTGCTCGTCGGCGCGAGCGACTTGTCGCAGCCGGCGTTGACACCACCCCTTACCAAGCAAGTAGACGAATTGGTGAGTATATTTGCATGTATAATGTATTTCATTGCATTCGGTACGGATTATTTTGCATGACGAATCGTAGATGGAGAGATGATTGTACCAACTTTTATAATGTGTAGTCAAGAACAAAGTAATTTAGTTGGGGTCATCTTAAGAAGGGAGTGTGAAGGATCAATTTTGTTGCAAGCGGAAGTGCGGAACGAGGCACTGAAGGACCTTTGTTGCCGAGCATAGAATTACATGCATTGCCCAGCTGTATTTTTGATATGGTGTTTAGGTTGGTGCCCTTTCTGTTGGAATGCAGATGGTGGAGGAACCTATGTTTATATTGAGCTGCATGCACCAACCAGTTCATCTAAAAAATTACGCTGACGAGGAAAAATAGACAATTCACTTAAACTTCAACACTCCCCCTCACGTGTAGGCTCGCTCAGACTTAAGACGTGAAATAGAAGTGGGCTGCAATTATTTTTTTAATATCATCTCCTGGCTTCGACGTCATATTGGGTTGTATGCTCAAAAGCTTAAGCTGATAAGAAAAGGTGGATAACTCACTTATACTTCAACAGTTTATGTATTATGTAGATGCGGGCATGATCGATTCATCATACGGAGGTCCATAGGTATTTGCTTAATGTAGGGTGCATAGTTTTATTGTACTCTTGTGCTTCTCAAATTATCTGAAAGAGAAGAGATCAGATCCCTGAAGTTTGTAGGAGATTTCCAAAGCCGCCCATGGTTTTATTGCATTGTAAATTATTATTATTATTTGAACAACTGATCACATAGATTAAACCTTTCTGCAAGCAGAGTTTTTGAATCAAACATTTGTATCGTGTTTAATTATTGATGTACACTGCTGATAGACACGCATCACTGCACTGGTTGAAGACGCTTTTTATTTGCCAATGCTGTCTTGATCTTTTTTTACCCTTTTTACTTAGTGAGCATCAGGTGTCAAATTTCTTTTTTGATTGACATGACGCATGGAGACTCGGAGAGAGAACCATGATTCCCCTAAGTAGTGAATGCGATGATGTTTGTTCAACAGACTAGTAATATTCTACAACGGGACTAACCATCAACCTGACATTTGATGGGATAAATTATTGTTTTTTTTAACTGATGAATGGTGATACCATGGTCATTCATGGTACTTTTTGTTGGATATGACTGCAAGGCCGGTTTATCATCACATCTTTTACTGATTAATTTTCATGTATTGACAAGGGTGACTGTTGAATACTGATAGCATTACGTACAGGTCGAACATGCATGGCTCAAGTGTGGGTTAGACAGGAGAACTCTTGAAGATGTTAGAAAGCACTTCGACTACAACCATGTCTTCGAAATTCTCCATAGGATATCTGGAAATGACATCAAGGACACCTCTCCTGACATTGAAGAAGGCAGCAGTGCTTTGTCACCAGAAATCAGGCATACTTTGCTCAACTGTTTAAGCAAGCAGAGTTTCCCACTTGATTTCTCTGGACAGGAGGGCACAAAAAACTTGCCTGCTGGTTATATCAAAACACTTCTTGCCTCAAGAAGAAGAGACTTGGCTCAGGGACCTTCAGCTACATCACCAACATCTGCACCAGCACCATCTGTATCAAGTCCACCACCTGCCCCTGCAACTCAAGCGGTAAAATCTGTCCCAGGGAAAACTTCTAAGCCAAAACCAGCAAAAAAAACCAACTGAAAGTGTTTTATCTCCACCAGACCCCCCAGATCGTTCGTCAGGAACAACTCCTACAGAAAAGGCAGTGCCCCCAACTAAATCAGTAGCAGAAAAGAAGGACAGCAATGGCATCCCAACCACCGCTGTCATTGGTGCATCCGTGGCTGGGCACAGAGCCTGGCCATATCAAAGGATGCTGCTCAGTTTGTGAGGATACAGACCTTACTAAGATGGATCCCAAGTAATGATGAGGAGCTCAGGCTTCGACTATACACTGGGGAACTCTCACAACTTGGTCCTGCAGAGCAATTCTTAAGAGCAGTCATTGACATTCCTTATATTTTCCAACGTCTAGATGCATTACTTTTCATGGCCAATTTACCAGAGAAAGCTTCAAATCTGAAGCAATCTTGGTCGCTTCTCATTCGAGTGGCAACTCGCTATGGCGGAGGAGCTTGATGCGCTTCGTCGCGGAGACTTGGGATATTGTACCGACGCTTGTGCATGCTCGTCCTATCACGTGCAAATGGGTATACAAGATTAAGACCAGTCGCGGTACTATTGAGCGCTACAAGGCTCGTCTTGTGGCTCGTGGTTTTCAGCAGAGTATGGTCGTGATTACGACGAGACGTTGCTCCGTAGCTCATATGACCACCGTTCGCACACTTGTTGCGGTTGCTTCGTCAGGGTGGTCTATCTCTACCGGATGTTAAGAATGCCTTCCTTAATGGCGTCTTGCATGAGGAGGTTTACATGCAGCCACCACCGGTATTCATTCCGAGATGATCATGTCGTCGTCTTCGTCGTGCTCTTTATGGCCTCAAACAGGCCCTCGTGCCTGGTTTACGCGTTTACCTCGATGATCACCTGTTGGTTTCACTGTTAGTGCCCATGATCTGCCCTCTTTATCCATGTCTCACCTCGAGGTAGGACACGCTCCTTCTATATGTGGATGATATGCTCATTCGGTGACGATCCTCATTCATCGCATATGTGAAGAAGTATCTCGATGAAGCTTTTGATGATCGATCTTGGCTTGCTTACATACTTTCTTGGGATTGAGGTTTCTTTCACGCTGAGGGTTACTACCTCTCCCAGTATGTCCAGGATCTTCTTGATCGGTGCTGGTTTGGTGATACTCGACCTTGCTGAGACTCCTATGGAGCTCTCTCTTGACTTCGAGCTCTGATGGTGATCTTCATGAGGATCCTACTCGTATCGACATCTTGTTGGGAGTCGGTATATCTTGTGAGCACTCGTCCGATATTGCTCATCTTGTTCATATCTTGAGTCGGTTCATGGCTTGTCCTACTCATATTCACTACGGTCATCTTCTTCGTGTTTTCGCTACTTGCGTGGGACCATCTCTCGTCGCTTCTTTTCCTAGCTCCACCTCCCTCCGCCAGCGTACTCGATGCGACACGGCTAGTGATCCTTCGATCGTCGTTCTCTTTACGCTTCTTGTGTTTTCTTGGCTCTTCCACGATTGCCGGAAGACAAAGCGAGTGCGATTCCACTCGAGTGCAGGTCGAGTTGAGAGCTATGGCATGTGACAACGAGATTACTTGGTTGAGATGGCTACTTGCGATTTTGGTGTACCTATGAGGGACCTACAACTCTTCCGACCGAGCATGCAGAGCTATCGGCATGCCGTGATCCAGTGAAGCATGAGCTCACCAAGCATATTGGTGTGGATGCTTCATACACTCGCTCCCAGGTGCAGGAGGGTGTCATTGCTCTTCAGTTTGTGTCCTCAGAGTTACAGATTGCTGACTTCTTCACGAAGCCATAGACTAGGGCACAACATTTGTATTTTCTCTCCAAACTCAGTGTGTGTGATCCACCATGAGTTTGAGGGGGGTGTTAAGGATAGAAGGATAGAATAGGAAATAGATTATTTGTGTCCTTATATGCCTTACTTTCCATATATGTATATCCCCATGTACTCTATATATTGCCCTTTGGGCCTCATGAATAGATGCACAATATATTTCCAACAGAGTGTACTGTCACTGATCCGTATAAATGCATAGCTATTCGTGGATGGAATGCTGCTTCTTTCTATTCTTAGCACATAGCCTTGTAGCTGCATATTTATCCTACAGTTTTTTTGAGGTTGTAGAACTAGTTTATGTTGGAATGGCGATACCTTGAATCCTTATCCAGCTTCTGGTTTATGGCTTTTCTTGAGATAATGTATCTGACATACACTGCTATATGCCTATATCAATTGTGCCTTCACAATCAGGAGATAAAAACTACTCTCTTCTGAGCTAAGGGCAATAAAATCACTTATTTCATTTGTTTCCATTGTCTTTCAAAACAAATAGTGCACAAATTCTGCCTAAGTGACATAAATCTTGTCACCTACTTCAACTGCAATTCTAAAACAAAGAATAAATTGGACAAGATTATCCTGCTAGCTGCCACTTTAGAGGTAATAACAGAGTCACTATAACCTCTAAACTTTCTAGATAATCCTCCACTCTGTTGTATTAGTCTTGTGTGATGCTCTCTAAACTTTTTATTGATGAAACATGTTCATCAAGCATTATAATTTGATAGATTTTTTTAAAACTAGTGGATTTACCCGTGCAATTGTATGGCTAGATACTATGATACAGTTGTTTTTGATATATAATTATAATGCTTATAATTAAAATACAATTGTATTTATTATGCAACTACTATAATATATAATTAATCTGCATCGTTATAATCTAGTCCCATCAAAATAAGTGATGCAGATGCTTCTCTTCTTTCTTAATTAATATGAGAATTTCTAAGATTTTTCCTTTTTAGGATTATTGTGCGATTTTCTTATCCTCAAAACAAATGAGTTGCCTTGTATCTCACCAATTATTTTTATTTATATAGATGTCACACTCTTTCTGCAAATTTGTAGCCTTGGTGTTTTGATTGATAATGTACTTTCTTGCTAGAGGAAGAGAAAAAATACGGTCCTTGGTCAGAACCACTGTCGATTATTTCCATGGAGTGCAGGAAAGGATGAGGGCCTGCGGTTATTTGTGATAGTGCAGATTTCCTTGCAATGCTGGACAAGGTACGCAAAGAGGTGAAAGAAGCATCAAAAGTAGCTCCAAGAAACAAAGAGCGCCGGCCTTCCCAATCATCTCAGTCTTTTCGTGATCCCCGCCGTAATCTATTCCCGGCAATTCAAGTTCAAGTTCTGATGAGGAGAGCTAGACACATCTCAAGGTATCCGCCCTCCTTCCTTCCAAAGTATGTTACATTACCCTGTATAAACATATAGTTCAGTGATAGAAAATACAAGAAAATTAAATGATCATGTCAACTCTGTCTTGGCCATCCATTGTAGCAACAGAATCAAATAGCTAAACATGGCTTGTCATCTGCTCCAAGTCTCCAGCCCAGCATTCTTGACCAGGGTGGTTTGCACTTTCACCCTATCAAGCAAGGAGACACATGGTCGAGACAGCGTCCACTTGAAAGGTGCTATGGATGGCGAAATTGGCCGAAGAGAACTGACCGCCTAGGAGGAAATATGGATGACTCTGATACTGTCCCCTTTTTTTCGTTTCGTATACATTTGTACACACGACAGAAAGAAAGATTAGGCAGCGACCCCCACGAACGCCGATGGTGTTAACTCTTCCCGATTCCACCATTCGATGGCATCCACGACCTCACTCCAGCCATCATTCCTCTACCTCTCCTGGATCTCCTTCCTGCCTCTCCTCCCCTGACTCTCCTTCCCGGGGTATTCTTGGCAAACGTCATTCTCCCGCCTTCAAGATTCACTCCAACTCTAATCCGAGCTAACAAACACTCGCCACAACACCAACGCAACATCCTAAAACAACATTTTAACATGGTACAACAAATTAAACATGTTTACAACAAAACCGAGAAGAGTAGCCAAGTTCGTTCACCTACGCGCGAGGCTGTCTTGAGTTATTTTTTCTCTCGTAAGTCTTCCGTTCGTCCATCAAAATACGTAGTTTCTAATTTTTTAGTTCGGTCTCAAGCCATGCGAGTCCACAAATTCATTGTCGATCATAGAAGTGTAGGAATTTTTCTTTTGCATGACAAAGCCTTTAAGGCCGTCGTATTTTCGCCTCAAGCGCCTCCGTTGCGCTTCTTGTGCTCTGCTACGACTTCGCCGTCTCGGGTTTCGATCTGCGTCGTCATGCTTCTATCTATTCCTCTTGACTTGATTTGACAGCTTATTCCAAGATCGCACGCAGCGACGACATCATCAAGACTCGGTTTGGATTTATCTTGTTTTAGTATTAACCCTTTTTCAAATGCAATGCTATTGCATCGCCTTGCATTTGAGGGGGGATGTTAAGGGTATTAGAGATAAGGTATTAGAGATAGAGTAGGATTGTTATTCCATATATGTCTTATCTCTATATGGTAGTATATCCTCTCTTGTACTCTTATATATATGACCCTTTGGGTCTCATATTAAAACACACAATATTCATAACAGATAATATCTCTGCTATCTTGGCATTTAAATCCCGATCAGGTGGCTTGCCAGGAGCTTAGAAACAGCCGTCTTTTTCTGAAGTTATTAGAAGCTGTCCTTAAAACAGGAAATCGAATGAATGTTGGCACGTTCCGTGGAGGAGCTCAGGCTTTCAAACTCGACACGCTACTTAAGCTGTCTGATGTCAAAGGAACTGATGGGAAGACAACATTGTTGCATTTTGTTGTTCAAGAAATCATCCGTTCTGAAGGTGTGCGGGCTGCAAAGGAGCAGAACAGCAGCGTATCCAGTGTGAGCACCAATGATCTTACTGATGACAATAACGAGCAAACTGAAGACGATTACAAACAACTTGGACTGAAGGTTGTGTCCGGTTTAGGAGATGAGCTTCAAAATGTCAGGAAGGCAGCAACCCATGACGCGGATCAATTGACTATGTTGGTAGCAAGTCTTGGCCACAAGCTTGTCAAAACCAATGAATTTTTTTAACACAAGCATGAAAAGTTTGGATGAAGACAGTGGGTTTCACCACAAGCTTAAGAATTTTGTAGAGCAGTCTCAAGCTGATATTACTTTCTTGCTAGAGGAAGAGAAGAAAATACGGTCCTTGGTCAGAACCACTGTCGATTATTTCCATGGGAGTGCAGGAAAGGATGAGGGCCTGCGGTTATTTGTGATAGTGCGAGATTTCCTTGCAATGCTGGACAAGGTACGCAAAGAGGTGAAAGAAGCATCAAAAGTAGCTCCAAGAAAAAGCAAAGAGCGCACGGCCTTCCCAATCATCTCAGTCTTTTCGTGATCCCCGCCGTAATCTATTCCCGGCAATTCAAGTTCAAGTTCTGATGAGGAGAGCTAGACACATCTCAAGGTATCCGCCCTCCTTTTCCTTCCAAAGTATGTTACATTACCCTGTATAAACATATAGTTCAGTGATAGAAAATACAAGAAAATTAAATGATCATGTCAACTCTGTCTTGGCCATCCATTGTAGCAACAGAATCAAATAGCTAAACATGGCTTGTCATCTGCTCCAAGTCTCCAGCCCAGCATTCTTGACCAGGGTGGTTTTTGCACTTTCACTCCTATCAAGCAAAGGAGATACACATGGTCGAGACAGCGTCCACTTGAAAGGTGCTATGGATGGCGAAATTGGCCGAAGAGTACTGACCGCCTAGGGAGGATGATGTAGGCTGGATGACTCTGATACTGTCCCCCTTTTTTTTTGTTTCGTTATACATTTGTACCAACACAGACATAAAGAAAGATGTTATCAAAAGGAGCGACTAGCGTCTGAACGTCTGATCTAGGTGTTAACATCATTCGCTCGATTCCACCATTCGATTTGCATCCAACCGTCAGATGCACTACCACCATCATTCCCTTCTCTTCCTCTCCCTGGATCTCCTTCCTGCACCTCTCTTCCTCTCCCTCGATCTCCTTCCCGTGGGCATTTCTTTGGGCAAAACGTCATTCTCTCCTGCTTCAAGATTCACTCCAACTCTAATCACTGAGCTAACTAAAAAAATCATCGGCAACGAAAACAACCAACGCAACATCCTAAAACAACATTTTAAAATTTTAGATACAACAAATTAAAAACATGTTTACAACAAAAACTGAAAGAAAGAGATAGCAAAAGTTGGAGTTCACCGGCAGCGGAGATGGCTTGTCGAAGCTTGTTGTTTCGGCGAGAGATATAGAGAAAGAGAGACACACACCGAAATAAGAACCTTACGGCAACAAACCCATCTAGCAAGATCCCCAAAAATCAAGTTACAACAAGGATCAATACAGCTAACAACGAAAAAAATCCGGTTGGATTACTAAAGGCTGCAACAACAAAAAACAATTTGTAACAACCCATGGAGACAAAAAAAAGGCAACAACAAAACCACAAAACTATTGCAACAAAAAATGATTTGGGTGCAACAAATTAAGATCTCGACTGTAACAAAATAAACATACTGACATTACATAGTGTAACAAAATCATGCATTCCTTACAACAATTGATAAAAAGGACCGCAACAAAGTTTACAAACGTATGCAACAAAACCAGATTTGGTCGAACTATCGCTGTCATAGTGGCCTCCAACATGGTATCATCACCTCCTCGCCCCCAACCGCATCATCCTCTGCTCGATGTCTGCAGCACTAGCCCCTCCAGCGTTGATCCCACGAAATCCGGCAAGCTTCAGCCATGGTGGTCACAGATTCGGGGAAATGTGACCGCTCCATGGAAAAGGAAGCCACGGCCCTATGGCAGATGGCCTCCCTCTACGACTGTATGATGCACAAGAGAAGGGCAGGGAAACGCATATGAACTTCGGTCGGCAACAACCATGTGCAACAAGTGAGAGGTGGAGGAAGAGTGAGAAAATAGAGGAGGCAAATAGAGAAAGCTTAATTGTTTACATGCTTGGGCAAAGATTACTAGGAGGAATAAGGAATCACGTGGGTGGGAGATTGGACCCTTCCATGCTTTTTGTGGGTAGGAAAAGTTGAGCAAGAGAAGCGTCTAAATGGAATGCTTCGCGTCGGATAGCCGGACGGTAGCAATTCCCTTATAAAAAAGGAGAATGCTATCATTTGTACGTCCAGACACATTGGACAGACCCACTAGCCATTAGTAACTCACTCCCCAACTGCAACTAGCACACCCCCAAACCTTATCCTTTCATTGCCGCACAAGAGCATCTCGCCATGAACAATGTCTCTACCTCCCTCTCTCTCTCTCTCTCCACGAGCTCCGGTTTCAGCTGAGCCGCTTCCACCACCGACTAGCCGCTCCGCTCCTGCCTTAGGCTTGCCATCCCAAGCTTTGCCACTAGCCGCCACCTCACTCGCGCTCGACGAGGCCATCCACCGCAACCAAGAGCTTGTGCAAAGGCCCCTCCTTGCGAGGAGCGACTGGAGCTTGCCAGATCTGACGAGACTGAGGTTGAAGGAGGTGGGGAAGCCGATGGTGAGTGGATGGCCAACGATAAAGTGGTGTTGTCGGACGGAGACGAGGCACCAATTCACCTACATTGCGATGGAGAGGTGGTGGCAGCGGGTGGAGTCGAAACGGAGAACAGAGAGCGGAGGAGTGGCGATAGCGCATGGCGAGCCCTCGGTGACTTTTGGGAGCCCGAGATTGAGCGTGCTGCTGCCACCATCGGAGCTGAGACATGTGAGTCGAGTTGTTGGCTAATTGGTCTGCGTCACGCTAATTTTTTGCTAATCATTATGGTAACTTGTTGGCTAGCTATTTGTAGTGTCCTGATATTCGGTCCAAAATGGACGTTTCAACAAACATGTCATTTTGGTTTTCCTAGATAACACTTTCTATCAACGACATCTATTAATTAATACTACTTATCACTAGTAGAACGATTTGGAGAGAGAAACTCAATACAGCAAGGAGGAAAACATGTTAAAAATCGAAGTCATTAACACTTTGCTAGTTCGACTTGCATTTTGGGCAGATGGTAGTGAATCTAACTAATCGTACTAATAACTACTTGAATTCCTAGCAACCTGTCTTAATACAGGTCTTAGATTCTACTCTTATATGTAGCATACTGAACCAATTAAGGAATCACAGCCAGTTTTAGCACTGTTTCACACCGTATTTACAAAAATAGTAGTACGCGGGACGTATTGATAAAAATATCATTTTTACCATCGGCGTACCGCGAGGCGACGCGTGGCGCCGTCGCCCAGCGGCAGGCGCCTGTCACCCAGCCACCAGGCAAGCCTACCACCAGCCCGCCAGGCGTCAGGTAATTAGGCCGGCTAATTAACTACCTAATTTTTTTCTATTTAGTGTTTGTTTAAATTTTTAAATATATCAAATGAGCTCAAAAAATTACGAAAATTTATGTAAAACCACCCGACACAACATTCCTCACAATATAATTTTTGGGGAGTTTTATCCATGGCAAATGTTGCTAAAAAATTCATATAATTTTGATAATTTTATGAGTTTTTACATATAGCAAACGAGCTCTAAAAATTACGAAACTTGATGTGAAGCGTCCCGATATAGTAATAGTTATTATATAATTTTTGGGGGAATGTTATGCAGTCCGAATTAGTCACGTTTATTCGGATTAACTTAACCAAGAATTTAACGAAAAAACTCCCATGGTTAAGTTAATCCAAACAAACGTGCCTAATTTGGATTGCATAAAATTTCCAAGAAATTACATAATAACAATTACTGCATCAGGAGGCTTTACATAAAATTTCATAAGTTTTAAAGCTCATTTGCTATATGTAAAAACTCATAAAAAATCAAAATTGTATGAATTTTTGAGCAACATTCGTCATGGATAAAATTCTCAAAAAATTACACTACGAGGAACGTTGAGTCGGGAGATTGTAATAAATTCTCCAAAAATTTTATTTGAAACCTCCCGATGTAGTAATAGTTATTATATAATTTTTGGAAATTTTATGCGATCCGAATTAATCACGTTTGTTCGGATTAACTTAACTATGGGAATTTCTTCATTAAATTTATGGTTAAGTTAATCCAGATAAACGTGACTAATTCGGACCGTATAAAATTTCCAAACAAAATACATAATAACTATTACTGTATCGGGACACTTCACATAAAATTTCATAAATTTTAGAGCTCGTTTGCTATGTAAATACTCATAAAAATATCAAAATTTTATGAATTTTTTTAGCAACATTCACCATGGATAAAATTCCCCAAAAATTACACTTCGAGGAACGTTGTGTCGAGAGGCTGTACATACATTTTCGTAATGTTTTAAGCTTATTTGGTATAGTTAACAATTCAAACAACAGGTTGTACATAAATTTTCGTAATTGTTTGAGTTCATTTGGTATATTTAAAAATTCAAACAATCACTAAACGGAAAAACAAATTAGATAGCTAATTAGGCCGGCTAATCTGCTCTCGGTGGCGGCACTGCCGCCTCCTCCCTAGGCGACAGTGCTTGCCCGCCCGGCCGGCGGCAGAGCCACACGTCGCCTCGCGCCGCCGCCGCCGTCGTCGGAAAAAGCGACTTTTTGTCAATACTGTCGCCATATTGATATTTTTGTAAATTCGGTGCGAAAGAGCGCCAAAAGTGAATTTGAGTCCCAATTAAGAACAATAGTAAAAGACACACTAGTACGTACACAGGCGTGTAGTTTAATTATAAGTAGATCGCAGAATGCACGCATGCTGCCGCGGCTCCCTAGCGCGGGAGCTCGCCCACTCCTGCCATGGCCCGATGGCGTGGCACCTCTGTGGGCCATGCCACCTATCGCGCCAGGCCAGCTTGTGTTGCATCCGCCGATGATCGCCCAAAATGCTATGATGATCGGCTGCTGTCATGGTTAGGTGCAGTGGTGGCCAAATGGACGGCCTGAAACCGGCATGGCCTGGGCTCGACGAGGCACGTGCCCGTTTGGCCCATAAGCTAAAACGGACCATGCTATGTCGGTCTGTGAAACGAGCTTCTAGCCCAGCCAAAGGCATGATTAACCCATCGAGCCAAGCCGACACGGCACGCTCGTTTGGCCCGGGTAGCCCGTTTGGCTCAAAAAAAAAGAGAAAAAACCGATGTGTTAAAAAAATGTGTAGAATTAAAAAAAGCACAATAAATTATAGAAAGTATACAAAATACACATTAAATCGTAAATACACACAATAAATTGTAGAAAATGCAGAAAAGACATGTTAAATTATAGAAATTATAGAAAAAGACACAATAAACTGTAGAAATGTAATAATGAGCTTTTTATGTTGAGATGGCTGTCTCGTTAAAAATTTTGCCAAGTAAAAACTCGACTCAAGAAAACCTTGGCAAAGAAAAAAGAGTACAACATGTAGGTCAGAATTACAGATGAAAAAGCATAAAAGTACAATATATACATGGATGCTCTACGAATCGTCGACATCCTGACTGCCTTTAACGTCATCTAGATATAGATTTTTGAACGCGTGTTCCAATTCCATATCCACCACGCAGTGTTGGGCATGCGCATCATCTTGTTCCTAGCATTTCATTATGAGAAGTACTTTCACCATCTCACTCACGAGTCTTGTTCTTCTCTACTCTAATATTCTTCCAGAAAGACTGAAAGCAGACTCGAAAAAAAATCATTGAGACAAGAACAGTTAACACATCCCGTGCTAATATGGATAGCACCGGATATGTTAGCTTGTGCTCGTGCCAGCAATCCAAAATGTTGAAGTTCTCTATGTGGTGAGGCATAGGATCACTGTCCAGGAAGGCTGATAGTTCCCCACGGGTCCTGGCACGTATTGCCCCACCTCCACCACTTGAAGATGTAGAGCTTGATCTTACGGAGGATCTCCCAAAGGAAAAGATGGCGCACACATGTTTGTCTTCTTACTTGTAGTAGATGCTGGTGGAGATGTTGTAAGCAAGCTCCTTGAAACTTATGCTCGTATTTCTGGTAACCTTCAGACAATTGTGAAAGAACAACTTTAAAATAGTTAGAATAATATATCCCTATAGAATCATCTATACTGTTGAGAACATTAGTGAAACCTTCAATTTTAGCTCTTACATCTAAAATAAATGCAAATGCATATAAGTATGGAATCTCTTTCCAATATTTTAAATATTTTGTTTTCATAGCACACATAGTCTCTCATAGCAGTACGTCATTTTCAAATTTTTTTCAAGTGAATGGCAATTGCAAGAATATGATGAACAATTACCGAAGATGTTAGATAGTACACTCTGGATAAAGCAACAGTTGAGTAGAAAAAAGGTCGAGAAGGATTCGGCATATGTACCAAATAAAGGAGTAAGAATATCCATTACCCTGGAATTTGCTGCAGCATTGTCCAAGGTAATTGCAAACAAAAATGTAAGATCAAAATCTTCTATGACTTTGATAATACATTCTGCTATATTCTCACTCGTATGTGCTACATCTATCAATTTAAATCTTATGATTCTCTTTCCAAAACCCGGTCATCATTTATGTCATGAGCGACTACACTAATATAATCCTCCCTAACACAACCACTCCATATGTCCGAGTTTAAAGCCATTGAAAATGTACATGTTCCAAACAGTTCTTTAATTTTCTCACTACCATTATCGTAGTATTTAACTAAATCTCTAGTGGTTGTCTGTCTAGAAACATGACTTTTCGAATGTATCTAACACATCAAAGTTTAAAAGAAGATCTTACGAAGCAATTAAACGTGTTAAAGAGTCACGAGCTACCTCGGGATTATAATCCCAGTTATGTACTGTATCGTCAGGGTTATACATCAGCTGTGTCTGCCTCAAGGCGATACCTTGCTTTTCTTTACATCTCTGGGCATGTCTGTGCAAAATACCCGGCTCCACCTGTAGACTTTGCAGATAATTCATGATGACATATTTTGCAAACAACAACTCTTACCTGATCTCTGAACGACAATTGCTTCATGACCTTATCGAAATCTCCCCACATGTTGGATGTGCTCGGTCTGGACCTCTTAGCTGTAATGCTTGCTGATGCAAAGGCACTGGTAGAGCCTGACGATGTTACAGCCACGGTCTACTCGGCAACGGGCTTGCCCGTTTGAGGTAGAGGCGGACCCGTCCTGAACGATGCAAAATCTTCCAGATCAATTCCGTACTCACTCACAGCAAATTCGTCAAAATATTCCCTAAAGAAATTTTGAAATGCAGAAAAGTACAAAATACAAAAACAAAATAAAATTATTACCTATTTTGTATTACAATAAAAGAGATAAAAATAATATAAGAACATGAAAATTAATATTATCACCTCTTTACTTGACCGCCGTCCGGATTTCGAATTTTCAAAATTTTGGCAAAATTATTCCAAACTTTGCCAAATTACCACAAAAAGCTTCGGAATTTTCACAAGAGAGTGAGGTGAGGAGAATGCTGATTTGAGTGTGGGTTGATGAGGGGGGTATAGTGTCTATTTATAGGAAAATTTTCAATTTTTCGTATTTTTTAAGGCTCAAACATCCACAAAAGCTACTTTTTAAAAAAACTTACCATTGGCCGTACTTACGAGCTAGATGGGACATGCTCGTCGGGTCGTGCCCATGCCTGTCGTGCCTAATGGTCGCCTATTCATGCTAGATGGGTCGTGCCCCGTGGGCTTGTGTGCCTATCGAGCTGGTCGTGCCGCCATCGTGTGGTGCTGTGCTAGGCTAGATCCGACATTGCTTGTACCATGCCATGCCAACATAGTGGATCGAGGTGTCGATCCAGGCACGGCCCATGGCCTCATGTCGTGCTAGCGTAGCCCACTAGCTTTCGAGCCATGTCATAAGCTATGCCAACAGTATCATGTCTTGGGCCGACCCATTAGGCTTTGCGCATTTGGCCATCTCATCAAGTAGCCACCGGTTATTCCTCTCTGAATAAAAGAGTTAGATTTATAGTTTTATATTATATAATACTAATTTCAAAATTAAAAGGACAACTCTACATGCTCGAACAATGCTCAACATGAATTTCACAACTGATTCCAATATCACTTTTCACAATTGAACACACCAGAACTCTGACCAAAATTATTTGCCACAACGAAAAGTTCAAAACACCAATTTAGCATTTGAACACCGGAGCAGAGAAGATTTAGCAAAGTCATCCAAAGATGCACCTTTTATAGAACGCAGCAACAAATTACAGAGCAACTACATACAGAAGCACACCGTAAGTTTTAGCATCGGTACAAGCACAATTCAGCACCTAATAATAATAATAATTACCTCCTACTAGAACGCAACACCTAAGCAGGCTAGAACACACGCGTTACTACACACACCGATACAGCAACATCCACAGCCACCACCGCCGCCACCGGAAGAGCGTCAGGAATCAGGATCTAGCTATCGTCGTCGCCGGCCGCGGCCTTGGCGCTGCGACCGCCGGCCTTCTTGGGGAGGAGCAGGTTGTGGATGTTGGGCATGACGCCGCCGCTGGCGATGGTGACCGTGCCGAGCAGGCGGGAGAGCTCCTCGTCGTTGCGGACGGCAAGCTGGATGTGGCGCGGCACGATGCGGGTCTTCTTGTTGTCCCTCGCGGCGTTCCCGGCCAGCTCGAGAACCTGCAGAAAACAGGACAAATCCAACGATTACTGCAAAATCCTAGCCGATTCGAGCGAATCAAAGCTCCCCCGTCCACCCAGAATCGAATCTTTGGTCGAACCCCCAAAATTTCCCCATCGGAAACCCTAGAATTGTCCCCGAATTCTACACCCCGCCCCCAATTCAAGAACCGCAGACCCAACCGCTCCATTCATTCACCACCCAAAATCAAATCGAGGCACCGAAAAAACCACAATTCCACGCACCTCGGCGGCCAGGTACTCGAGCACGGCGGCGAGGTAGACGGGGGCACCGGCGCCGACCCTCTCGGCGTACTTGCCGGCCTTGAGGAACCGCGCGATCCTGCCGACGGGGAACTGGAGCCCGGCCTTGGAGCTCCGCGACATGGCCTTCTTGGCGGCGCCCGAGCCGATCGCCTTGCCCCTCCCGGCCATGGCTAGCTAGCAAGGGTCTCTAGCGCTGGGGAAGCGAAGCGAAGGAAGGCAGGAGAAGACCAGAGAAAGCGCGGAGCCAGCGGGCGGTTTGCGGCTGGTGGGAGGGAGAGGTGGGTGGGGATTATATGCGGGACGTGAGCCAATTCGGAGGGAGTACGCGGATCGGTGACGTGGCGGGGGAGGGCGTGGTGCTGGGAGATCGATCCTGGCCGTCGGATGGGGAGGTTGGTTTTGGTTTGACGCCACTCCGTTTCGGCGCTCTCTCGGCCGTGGTCGTGGGGCCCACTCCTCCCTCCGGATCCTGGGTATCTTTTTTTTTCTCTCTTTTTTGGGGCTGCGTGGTCCGTGCAATTGCAATATATTCGAAAGTTACCCGGTTTTTTTTTGGTTCAGTGAAAGTTGTTTTTCCCGTACACTTTTTACCCGGATGGCATAGAGGATTGTGTGTTAATCAACCGTCGCGCGCAAAGAGGGGCGTACTCACCAAACAGTGAGATAGGCCATGCAATGAGGTTAGCAGTGTAATTGAGTCGATTCCAACGAATATTGTTTATATCGTATTGTAACATATTTTTTTAATATTCGAAGTCAGATATAGTAAAGCCAGATATGAATACGAATTCAGAGTTTCAAATATAATACCATCGGGACGGATACATGACAATTTTTGGATCAGAAACAGATAATATAGCCGGATAGTATATGCATACATAAAGAAATATACACTGAACCATACCACCATCACTTCAAACCTCCAACTAGCAATAAATCTATTTAGATTACTTAAGTACGATAACCAACATAACACAAATTCAATATAAGTTCATACAAAAGTTCAAAAACTGATAAGTTTATGCATAAGTTTAAAAATCGATAAATTCATACGCAAATTCAACTTAAGCAGACAGGATTGGCAGTGACTGGATAGAGTGGCTGGACTCTGGAGTTACGTTAGGAGTTAGGTAAAATCTAGGCCGCTTGGTGTTAATGATGGTTGATCGGCTAGACCGATTGGGGTACTAATTTACTTGTCGAATATTATCCGGTTTTACTATTTATCGGTGCTATTCGATCAGATTTTAGTTCTCCCGTTTTCACTACTGTATCCGGCAACAACTATTTGATACTGATCGGATTCAGTACAGGATATTAAATTACCTTCCCGTATTTGGTACCGATCGGATTCAGTACTGGATCAGTCACGATTAACTCGTATCGTTTGCACCCTAAATGTGGTAACCCAATATTAAACAGCGCTACCTCATTTGTAGCATGGGATTTTTTTATTCCTGCAGAAATCAAATTGTTTCCCAATATTAAACAGTGCTGCCTCATTTGTAGCATGTAATTTTTTTATTCCTGCAGAAATCAAATTGTTTTCTCCAAGGGCGTCTTTGATTCGCAGGATTCTAAAAACATAGGACTAGAAAAAAAATACATGAATATGATAGGAATGCAGGTGCAAAACAGAGGAATGGAAAACACTGGAATTTTGGTAGGATTAGGTGTTTGATTCACAGGAACAGTAGGAACACAAGAAATTTGTAGTGAATACTAATCTTATTTGCTTTTAGTATAAATATAAGAGATTATCACACTAATTTAACTAACATTATATAATAAAACTAATTAGCTGGGCACTACAGGTGGCCCTACCCATCCCTACATTGATTTAAACCAACAAACAACATCGTTATTATCCCCACTCATCCTTGTCGTTCACTCATTCTTATCCACATAGGAACAAACCGATCAGTGGCGAAGGGAGCGAGGGAAAAGGAGGTGGCGCTAGCTCGAGTGGCAACGACGGTAGCGAGGGCAAAGGTGGCGACCCAGCTCGGGCGCTGATGGCGGGAGCGAGTGCAAAGTCTAGTGGCACCATCTCGGGTGGGAGCGGCTGGTGGGAGGACGAAGGCCAACGGACTGGCCACGCCAGCTAGGGTGGCAGCGACGATGGGAGCTAGAACGAAGGATGGCGATGGTGGGAGCCAAGGTGATGGGCGGCGGTGCCAAATCCGCGGTGTGATAGTGACATCTTCAACTTCAGCGCAATGATCACTCCAACAAAGGCAATGGAGGTGAGCAAAGCGACGGTCGATAAGTTTCTCACGTGTCTGTTCTCTCGTTCTTTGTGCACAGGAATTCTACAAAAGAGCCTAGGGTGGATGGATTTTTTTCCTGTAAAATTCATGTGAAATCATGCGCAATGAATAGTGTTCCTCTGAATTTTCTTGATGCGGTTCCTAAAAATCAAACGCGTGAACAATATCTAATCCTTTGGAATCCCAAATCTTGTATTTGTCCTTTGAATCAACGGGGAAAAGTGAAATTTCCTGTTTTCAAACGAGGAGGAAGATTCAGTAGTGTTCAAAATTTCCACCACGACCTTAAAATTTTCTAGACCCCCAAATCCAACCTCTAGAGGCTCTATTCTGGATTTGTGCCACCTATCGATGCACTAATCTCAAAGCAATCGAGCAAATGAGTCTATCTTCCTCCCCATCTCCTCTCATTCCAAGTTTGCCACCAAATCCAGGGCACCGCCACCAAGTTCTCTGGCAGCTCCCTAGGCCACCTAGCACGGCGGCGGCGACAAGCGAGCATGGAGGCGGCGGCGTTAGGCGAGCACAATGGTGGTGCATTTGAACTAGTGAGCGTGGCAGTGGCAGCATTTGGCGATTACGAAAGAGGTGGTGATGGCGTTAGGCGAGCGCGACGACGGAGGCATCTGCCAAGCGTGCAGAGGCGACGGCATCCAGTGAGCGCACTGCGGCGACGGCGTGGACCATTGAGTACCATGGCTTGGTGGTTGCAATGGTGGGGTTGGGGAATGCAATGTGAAGATGAGTTTGCTTTAAAATTAGTGCGTCTACAGGTGACACAAGTCCAAGATACAGCCTCTAAGGCCCTCTTTAGAATGCAGGAATATAAAAACATATTATTAGAATGCTATTACTTGTTGAATACTACAAAAAAACTGTAGAAATTGCTCAAAATAGGCGTTTGGATGCCTCACAGGAAAAATACAGGAATTTTGAGATTAGATATCACTTGATTAGAGAGAGTGGAGAGAAAAGGACACATTCTCCATAGGACTTCTCAAAAGAATTCTTAGGCCCTATTTAGAACATAGGAATTAGTTCAATTAACATATAAATTGAGAAAATTTCTAGTGTTCCAAATAAATCTTTAACATGAGGTTTGAGCGAATGTTTTGAATCCCCAAAAAAAGTTAAAGAAAGGAAAGAGCCCTATAGGGATTCTCCAGACCAATCCTACATTCCAAAAGAGCACATAGCAAATATTTGTTGGAATCTTTTGCTTTTGGTGTTCTTGATCGGGTTCGTGGAAGAAACTGAGATGGAGAGAGTTAGGGATACCGACCGTCTGATTGCGTGGAGGAGGAGGTGGCCATCTTGGGTTCGTCGGTGAGGTCTGCGCACGGGCAGCGACGGTCGGGGAAGAACGGCGTCTCCCGGTGCGCGGCGACGGTGGCGGCACGGTGAACCTTCCCGTCGCTGGAGCGTCCCCTCTTAGATCGGGTCTAGGGTTTTGTTGGTGGGGAAGGTGGCGGCACGGTGAACCTTGTCGTGCGTGCCGCCCCCCCCCCTCTGTTTTATATATGGCGGCGAGGGCCCACCACCTATTGGGGGCGCCCGATCGTATGCCATCAAGGAGAGGGGGGCATTTGGCCGTTGGGCCAAATGTCCCTGAGATCATTCTAACAATATTTTCCACAGAAATACAATCCTATAAAATTCCTCCAAAATCTTATATTCCAAAGAAGCCCTCAAGGTTGGATCTAGGGCTTCCCGCGAGATTCTTTTCCCCTTTGGAGAGTACTCCCTTGTTACGTCCCGCCTCGGTGGCAGCAGTGTACAAGTCCGGTTTGACAGCAATGGACGGACGGACGGCCAGGCCAGACCGGGGAGTAAGAGACACGAGGAGAGGAACGCGTCGGGCCGTCGATTGCTCGATCCTTGCTCAACATCAGCAGTACATCGACGACTGCGATCTCTTTCTCTCCGAAAGGAATCGAAGACTGATTTGACTTCCACACACACTTCTCCGGGTTTTCTTCGAGGCATTTTCCTGTATGGAGGAATCATGGAAGCAAAAGGGCATGTTTGGCAACAGCTGCGGCTTATGACTTTTGATTGAAATTTTGAATTTTAGCTGTTTACGGTACAGATTACGGAAAGAGAGACTCACTTGTGATTTTAGATGGTATAAATATTGGTTTTTAACATGTACAATGTTTAACTTGTAGACCCTTCTTAAAAAAATACTCTGTTTAAAAATTAGATACTATAATAAAAATCAAAAGCCATCAGTTTCAGACAAAAAGAATTGACTTGCCAAACCGGATGCCTCGACCACAAGTTTGATGCTATGCACAAGAGAAGTGACGCTGACACGTAGCCCCACCACATTCTGCGACTGCAAGCCGGAGCAAGTTCCAGAATCCAAGAGGCCCAGACGCTATCAAGCTTGGGACGGAACGATCGCTGCCGATGCTACTGCTATGGGGCAATGGAATCTAGTTCTTCCAGTCCATTTCACCAGCAGATTTGTTGACCAATCACCATTTCAACGGAATAAGGCCATTTAATTAAAGAATAAAAAACATTATATCGTTACAGATAATATAAAGAAATAAAAATACAAAAATAAAAATAAAATAAATCGAAATTAAAATCGGATGTGTTGAGTAGCAATCGTTCGTACAAGTTCATCGCATCGCTGGAACACTTCAGCTAACCACATCACTTCTTGCTATCTTGCACGTTAAAACTGACCATACTTCTGCACAGCATGCATAGGGCCAGAAGGCCCAGAACAATTTCTGAACCGCCCAAGATGGCGATAGCTCAAGCGATGAAAGCATCAGGGAGACAAATGATGATAGCTCAAAGTTTCAGTTCTTCCCCATTTGTTCAACCATTAAACAATCAACATGATCCAACACCTGGCTTACATCTGAGATAAACCCCCGAAAATTTTGCCATATTCACAACCATCGAATCACCTAAACCAACCAAGAACTAGCATTATCCTACTGCTCAACGCAACCCAACCTGAGAAACCCAGACGAAGCAGCTAAACTATCCCAACGAAACCAGCACCAACTCTTTGTGAAATGATGGGAGGGTTCTGGCGGAGGCGGAGGCATGGGCCTCAGTTGTCGTCGTCGACGCTGGAGGCCTTGGAGGAGGCGGCCTTCTTGGGGAGGAGGTGCTGGTGGATGTTGGGCATCACGCCGCCGCTCGCGATGGTGGCACCGCCCAGCAGCTTGGTCAGCTCCTCGTCGTTGCGCACGGCGAGCTGGATGTGGCGCGGCACGATGCGGGTCTTCTTGTTGTCCCTCGCCGCGTTCCCGGCCAACTCCAGGACCTGGTGAGCAAGGGGGCAAGAAAGACGAGATAAGCACATACGCGTAACATTCATTTGGAATTTAGATGTTGCAAGCCAGCGCGCTACAAACCTACAAGAAAAAACACGGATTTGACCAACATTTGTACACCAAGAAACCTAATTTTGACGGGTTTGAACGCGAATCTCATGGTTAATTTGAGAATAGCAAGAAGTTCCAAAGCATTAATCGGCAAAGCAACTAATTCCGCCAACATTACCACGCTTCAAGGCAACCAATCGACGGTACGGACATGACAGTTCGAATAAGATCCAAGAACACCCAAATATCGACACCTGCACGGACCCAGGACCCCCAAAAATGGAGGCACCACCGAGACGAATCACCCCATCGCGTGTAATACCAGCCAGGATCCGGGTCACCTACCTCAGCGGCTAGGTACTCGAGGACGGCGGCGAGGTAGACGGGGGCGCCGGCGCCGACGCGCTCGGCGTACTTGCCGGCCTTGAGAAATCTCGCGATCCTACCAACCGGGAACTGTAGCCCGGCCTTGGAACTCCTCGACGTCGCCTTCTTCGCCGCGCCAGCGCCGATCGCCTTCCCACGACCCGCCATCTCACCACCGACCGACAACGAGAACCCGCTACAAGAAACTGGCTTTGCGCGAGGAGGCGGAGCGAGCGAGAGATGCAGATGCGGGAAACCCTCGGGCGCGGGGGAGAATATATAGGGTCCGGGGGACGGGGCGCGGCAGCCAATGGGAGGCGATCACGCGGATCGTGGATGGTGGCCGTCGGAATGCGTACGAACGGACGGTGGATGTGAGGGGGCGCGAGGATTCCGATCCGGAAGCGGCGGGAGGAGGGCCGCGGAGGCTTCGTTTGGTCTTCTCGGGAGCGCGCAAATGGAAATCGCTGAGCGGTTACGTGTTTTCCTTTTGAGGGCCCAGTTGTCGGTGTCTGGTGGCTTGAGTTTGGCCCTTCTAACAGACAGACGTGCTAGGTCCAACCGTACAATCATTATTATTTCATTACGTGTAAATAGAAACACTAACCAGCATATATGTATAAAATAGACGTACGCCCCTAACAGCTCCAACCAGTCAACCATTTAACCATCTCATCCCATACTCAATTACTAGCGTTTGTTAATTATGATAAACTTACTATCGAATTTACAACAAGTTATCATCAGTAATACATAAAGCTACTTACAATTATTACCCGTAATTTATGAAGTTACTGCCGTGTGTGAGTGAAATTATGACCAACATATATGCATTGAGAGAAAATTTACTGCTGTATATGAGTCAAGTTACTGCCAAATATATATAAAGTTACTGTCAATTTGTAACACTATAAAACTACTAGTAACTCTAAATATATTTGACAGTAACTTCACTCATACACTATATTAACTTTATATAACATGATTTTCGCAGCGTCAAAATATATTCAATATGGATTTTGTTTTGTTAAGCTCATAATTTTGAACACAATGGTGAAAACGGATCATAAATTGGATTTTTGGTGAAAGAGTTATTGTAGGACCGAAATGGCGACAGAGGGGGGTGAATGGTGCCTTCAAAAACGCCCGTAAAGTATCCATAATAATATTTTCTCCGATAGCTAAGAAGAAGAAAAAGAACGAGCGCTAACCAAAATAAAGACAACTGAGCTTAAAACAAAGTTACGGAAAAACAAAGCTCAAAGCATTGTCATGGTAACGAAAACATCGAAAATGCTACCATGGCAAGGAAACTCGATGCCACGGCCGCCATGGAAAAGAAACAACACAAGAAGAAAACGATCGAAAATCTTTGCAATGGCAAGGAAATCCTGCTGCGGCGGGCGCCACCAGAAAGAAAACCACTGCTCTGCCGCCACCGAGAGAAACGAGCAAAGCAAAGGAAAAGAAAGCAAAGAGAAAGGGACCGATTTTGTCAAGATTTAAAAGCGTCTTTGGAACAACTGTGGACACACCGGCAAAGCGCAAAGAACTTGTACCATGTCTTGGACAAAGCGCAAGACTTAGGAGAAAATCGCACGGTCAAAAGAGCGGGGAAGTCTGCATTTACTTTCGAAATGCCTAGGAAACCCGCTATTTGCGATCAAAAACAATGAGAATATGCCGGTGATTCTGCACTGAAAACAAGAAGAAGTGCAAGCCAAAAACGGTGAAACTTCATCGCAAACAACATCTAGAACATGGCTAGAAAGCAATGAATAGCAAAGTAGGTAGCGATCACGGTTCTTTGCCTTTTTTTGTCCAACCGAAACCAAGGATCACAAGAAACTCGTAGCCAAAATACGAGCAAGAAATTTGTTCTTCTCGGAGTTCGCGAGATCAAACTAACAAAAGGAAGTGAGAAACATGATCCGGACTAGCCAAAGCGAAAACCGAGAAGCATGATCCGGACTAGTTGTTCGAACCAAATGACAATCTTGTTTAGAAGAACCAAACTAGGAAATGAACAACCGAAAAGAAATGCCGAGAGAGATGAAAATAGACAATAAAATCATTCTTGAATTAAAGAGAGATGACTACGATGAGTCCCCATACGCATGAACATTAGAGCAAAAAGAAATGATTACAAGACTCTCAATACATCCTCTCCTCTCAATCCTCAAGAACACCAAGAGCCTCACAAGCTTCTTGGGAGGAACACAACACACACAAAGATATGAATAAGCTCTCAAGTGTCCTAAGGGTATGCAGCCCCTCACCTCTATTTATAGCCCTTGGCTAACGGGTCTCCAACCCGTTCGCGGCTAAACCCTAACGAGCCGTCTCCCACTTGTGCGGCCTTGCGAAATTCCGTTCGCCCTTCGCACCTTCCGGGAAGCTTCCGCGCTCCTTGCCTCGCACGCCTCGCAACCACCTCGAGTCCACGTCGTCTTCGACACATCCCGACCGTTCTGACCTCAGCGCCACCTGCGCCTAGTCCGGTCCACCGTGTCTCGCCACGACTCGCCTCGGCGTCTGTAGTCGGCCATGCACAAGAAACACGTCACATAGCACCGCTCGATACATGAGCAGCAAATAGCATAAACAAAATCAAACAAGTCGCAATAATAGAATATACATCATAACCCATACGACTAAGTTTGACTAAAGTCCGACCGAGCCTGTTGCACCAAGCAACGTCGGGTCCAAACAAACCGACTCAAACTCGACTTTTGAAAACGATGTCAATTACTCATCACTCACAATGGGATGACCTCCACATGGTCTCTCAATCTCCCCCTTGATGAGTATATTGACAAACCCAGAAAAATCATGAAGTTGAGTTTGAAGAGTCTAACATGGTCCATAAGAACAAGAATGAAACTCATGACCATGTCGATGAAGGAATCATTAGAGCAACTCAAGAAAGAGTAAATTGTTCTCCAAGCTCTAGATTCCCAAAAGACTTTTCTCCAATCTATTCTCCCCTTTGTCAATAAACACATCAAGAAAGCAAAGAGAGAATAAGTCATGATGATGGATGAAATGGTGAAATTTGTTTATTCTTAGCATTTAGAGCCATGAGAATTATCCAAATGACCATAACAGATTACATCAAGCCATAACATTCAAGTATGCTACAAAGATCATGACTAAGTATGTAAAGTGAAGCTAAGCAACATAAGGTATAATCTGAATTTCAATTGAAGTGCTTAGCAAGTCAAGTCAAACAAGATTTTAGTCTAGCTAATGATATCCACAAATGATGCAAGCCATGTCAATAAGCAAAATGGAATCAAGAAGCTAGTGTTGAGCCAACTAGAGTGCTATTTGTTCAAAAATGATACAATTGTTGGAGTACATTGAACATTTTTTAGCAATTGAGCACATTTGACATTTTTCTTTGGAAATCACATGATTGTTGCCAACCATTTTTTTGTTATTTTTGTCATGTGCTAGTTCTCAAGCCTTATGCGATCACTTCAAGCAATGAGCTTAAGAAGATGATCTTGGTCATCCAAATCTCCCCTGAGTTCATGCCTTGTGCAATGGCAAGCCGTCTCATGAGAAGGAATTTGTGAGATCAGTTTTTTCGCACAAAAGAGATCTTTTTGCTTTTAATAGATTGTACTAACTTATGTGTCATCAAGAAACTATATAGCTCAATCTATTGCACAACTAAGATTCAAGACTCAACTCAGCCTATTTGAATCGGCAAGAACCATAAAAAGATAACACAAAGCTGACTAGTCTCAAATATGAACATGACAGGAATTAGGTCAAATTTAGCATTTTAATTAACCTATCCTGGCAAAGACTTGACTACACATATAAAGTCATGATCAAAATAGCAGTGGAGCATAAATCATGGCAAGATATAATATAATGAAAACAAGTCATGAAAGGATAATAATCAAGACTCCATTAAGTTATGTTACAAATCAAATGAAGAAAATCCAGCTCCCCCTTAACTTGAGATACAACTTTTAGTTCAAGTTGAGTTATGTCATCATTAAAATCTAGAAGTTCTCAAATGAACTCCCCCTGAACCAAAGCAATAAAAACGAGAAGCTGGCAAATAAATCAAGAAAGGCAGTCCTTAAAGCATAGATAAGATAGAGAATAGTAAAGACTCAGACAAACTCTTATCTACCCCATATGACTCCAGGATAACCAGCGGACGAGTAAAACACACACTAGAGAGCAAACACGCACTGCTCTGCCGAGGGTGGCCCAACCCTCGCTAGAACCTAAAAGAAGTGAGTGAGCTCAACCTAGTGAGATAAGAAACACTATCCCGAAAGCACAAGATAAGAGCAAGAAGTCTAAGCACTCGGCAGAGACACACTCTAACCTATGCTAGAAGGACTAAGCCCAATGCACCAAAATGCGATGCAATAGTAAGGGCAAGCATAAATAATATGATAAAGTCAGAAGCCCAAAGCTCCCCTCACAATAGTCCGTAAGGACAAACCACCCCAAGCTCTCCCAGAGTGAAAACCTCGAGTGTCCGAGGCTTGGTGAAGATGTCGACCACCGGTGGTCACTCTCCACAGTGAAGCACAATGTCACCCTTCTCTACATGGTCTCGAAGGAAGTGATATCGAATGTCGATGTGCTTGGTCCGTGAATGCCGCTGGGTTCTTAGCAATACAAATTGCGGCGTGTTATCGCAAAAGAGCGAACACGATCGATAGATAACCCAAAGTCCCGCAGAGTCGAGATCATCCAAAGCACCTGGCTGCAGCAACTAGCGGCAGGAACGTACTCGGCCTCTGCGGTGGACTATGCAACACCGGACCGCTTCCTAGAGGATCGGAAGCGAGAGAGTGCCAATGAACGGCAAGTTCGAGTGCTCTTCCTATCTATCCTCTGACCAAAGAAAGTCTCGCATCCAAAAGGCTCTAAGGGATGAGACAGGAGGAGGAAGAGTACCGATACCATAGTCAATGGTAGCTCGAAGGTACCGAAGATGCGCTTCACCACCGACGGTGAGATACGCGAGGAGAAGCTCGAAACCGGCACAAAGACACACGGAGAAGTGTATGTCCGGTCTCGAGGCGGTGAGGTACAAGAGAGCCAATCATACTTCAACTCCTTTTGATCAAGCTGCTCACCGTCCTCATCTGGGTCAAGTGCGTCAGTAGAAGCCATCGAGTCGACACCGCTTTCCATCACTCATGTCGAAGCGTCTCGGAGATCACGGTGTACTTGCCTTGATGCAAGAAGGTACACTCCAGTCTCGCTTGATCCGGAAGCCAAGGAAGAAAGTCAACTCACCCATCATGCTCATCTCAAACTCGGTGCTCATGACATCCGAGAACTGTGAAACTAGAGCATGAGAAGAGCCGCCAAAGATAATGTCATCGACATAAATTTAGGCGACGGAAGGTCATTGCAAGCCGTGAATGAACAAGGTCTTGTCAACTTTACCCATCTCGAAATCATGTCTCAATAGATAGGACTTAAGCCTCTCATACCAAGCTCTAGGGGCTGCTTAAGTCCATACAATGCTTTGGAAAGCTTAAAGACATGACTAGGGTATTTGGGGTTCTCGAGCACGGAGGTCGTCGACATAGACTTCTTCCTCAATGAAGCCATTGAGAAAGGCGCTCTTGACGTCCATCTGGTAAAGCTTGAAACCCTTAGAAGTCGTGCATAGGCAAGCGAAATTCTAATGGCCTCAAGACGAGCTACAGGGCAAAGGTCTCCTCGAAATGTAGACCCTCAACCCGAGTACCCCGAGCAACCGTCTAGCCTTGTTTGGATTACTACCCCATCCTCGCCTCGCTTGTTCTTGAATACCCACTTGGTTCCAATGATATTGTGACCTCGAGGGGCTCAACAAGCGTCTGCACCTTGTTTCTTCGAAACTCGAGCTCCTCATGCATGGCATTGACCCAAGACTCGTCGATAAAGCATGACAAATGTCTTTGGGCTCAAAGGAAGCTACGAAGGTAGAGTGGAGACAGTAAAAGTGACACGCCGCACTTGGGCGTGTGACTCGCTCAAAGAGATCTCCAATCATCCGCTTAGAAGGATGAGATTTTGGATATGTCTTGGAGGTCCCGGATGAGATGAAGAAGTGGCCTCTACCTCGTTACACCCGACAGTAGGAACAGAGCCACTAGCTCCGTAAGAGCGAAGGTAAGGTCGATCACCTCGAGGTGCGGTGGAAGAAGGCACCTCAAGGGGTGGAAGAGGGGCCGATCGGGTGACAACTCTTATCTCCATCATCCTCATCATCCACGAAGATGGTCTCGGTCGCTCTAGTGAACTCGAGATATCGGGCCTAGTCCCTGACCGGCCTCATCGAAAGTCACCTCACGTGTTTCTACCAATTTGCTAGACTCGCAGCCTGCACCCTATAGGCTGCGAAGAAATCGAGTAGCCTAGAAAGAGTCCATCACAAGATCGTGACTCGAACTTATCTAGGTTCCCGGACTTTAGAATAAAACACTTGGAACTAAACACACGAAAATGGAAACACGGGCTTTCGCCCATATCTCAACTCATAAGAAGCGGTGCAAATGTGTCCAAGAAAACTACGTTGAAACATGGCACACGGTGGCTATAGCTTCACCCAAAACTTCCGGTGTAGAGTATTCATCAAGCATCGTCCCGCCATCTCGACCAAGGTGCGTGTCGGACCGGATTTTGCAATCCAAATCCTCGCGTGCTTACCGTATTATTCCCTGGATCAGTAGATAATGCACACAGATACATTGCCGAATCATTTCATACACGCGGAATTCACAACAAGCCATAATAATATTACATTGCAAAAGTGAAGTTAGGCCTTCACAAAGTGCGATGAGTTACAATAGGGCCAAGCAGCCAAATATTTACATTACAAAAGTCTAGCGTGAAAAGATACAAAGTAGGCCTTTAAACCACAAGCGAGATCGAGGGCAAAGTGGTCATACAAATATTCTAGGGCTCTAGAATATCTGGATGAAGCCACACCTTAGTCTAAATGCCTAAGGTTCTAAGCGCGGATTATTCGTCCTAATTCCCGGCGCGGTCTTCTCCATCGGCAGCAGGTGCTTCATCGAAGGCATACGGGTCTTGAGCTCCTGAATCTGGATTGTTGGTATTGCGAGTGAGCACACTAACCACCGTGCTCGTGAGTCAACACACGTAATGCGATGGGTAGTATGCAAGGCTTTTAACAAGGAAAGGCTCAAGTTGTTTTGTTTGCGGAAATATGCTTTTGAACTATGATACGTAAAATTCCGAGGACCTAACAAGTAGAATTTTTAAACATGATACTTAACGACATATATATTTATTTTTACCGAGTCAGAGATCATCCACCATTACATGGTCTCTGCTCCTCATACCATGCCGTCGGCGCATAGATGCTTACATTACCACTGGGACGACACCCAGGACAACTCAAATGAGGGCCTTACTCTGCCTTCCCATAAAGGCCTTTCTCGCCCTTTTAAAAGATTTTGAAACAGTAACTATATCTAGTTAAGTTCCATATGCGCCCATAACCGTGGGCACGGCTATTCGAATAGTTTTGACTCTGCAGAGTGTGTACACTTTACCCACATGAGATAGGTCTGCTCGATGCCCCACATGATTCCTTAGCCATGCGGTTGAGTAGACTACCACGTGGCTTTTACAATGCATTTTCCTAGCGAGTTACGACCGCTAAGGTTTCCACTTCCTCCTGCGACCACCCTTCCGAAGCCCCTCTTGCGCCATCACGCCTGGAGGATGTGGCCATCCTCTACCGCCCGTGTTCACACCGACGCAACTCTTACTAAGTCAATGCAAATTAGTTGGCCCTGCCTACACTTTGCCAGCATGTGGTTGTACATGTTGTATCGTGGGAGATCATCACAAGATTCGGTCCTTAAGTGTCATCTGGGCGGTTCTACCACAATCTCTTGTGCTATCACGGCACCACTTTATCACAAATCTGTGCTATCACGGCACCATTCAACACTCCCGCCCTCAACCATCCGCCCAGATAATTAAGCATGTGAGGTTCTTTCGAAAAATACTCTTATACCCACTTAAACCACCATCATCACAATGACCGCCCAATCTGCTTTCTTTAATTTACAAGATATGCTAGGGTGCTCTCACACCTTGTTCATCTAAACAACTCTAAGCATGCATTTTATAATTATAGACTTAGTTTCAAAGGAGTTGTAACATTATTACTTTTACTAGGGGGACAAAGATCACATAGCAAAAGTATTGCAAAGGACATATACTAAACCAAGAGATCATGGGCATGTATCTAAAATCTGAAATAACATGTATTGCAACATAAATATAAGCATGCAATTTGGAATACTTAAACCAAATTAATTTGTTGAAAACATAGGACCAAAATGATCAAAGCATTGACTCGCCTTAGTTGCTGAGGTCCGGGTTTTGAACGTTGGATTCTACAGCAGCTGCAGCTTCCTCCTCTTGAGTCTCGAAAGCTATGTTTTATACGCGCGAAAATTTAGATAAAAACATCATAACAATCAAATAACACAATGAAAATTTAAACAAGCTTCAAAAGTGTTGGTTCTGGTTTTATTAAGTAGCCCTTAATTTTAGATGAATTTAGAAATTGATTTCACTAAATTTGGAGCTAAAATGAACAAGTTATACACATTTGAATACTTTCGGTTTGAATAAATCCCAAAAATAATAAAATCTGACGAGCGGGGACCCCCCCCAAAAAATGGAGGCACCACCGAGACGAATCACCCCATCGCGTGTAATACCAGCCAGGATCCGGGTCACCTACCTCAGCGGCTAGGTACTCGAGGACGGCGGCGAGGTAGACGGGGCGCCGGCGCCGACGCGCTCGGCGTGCTTGCCGGCCTTGAGAAATCTCGCGATCCTACCAACCGGGAACTGTAGCCCGGCCTTGGAACTCCTCGACGTCGCCTTCTTCGCCGCGCCAGCGCCGATCGCCTTCCCACGACCCGCCATCTCACCACCGACCGACAACGAGAACCCGCTACAAGAAACTGGCTTTGCGCGAGGAGGCGGGCGAGCGAGAGATGCAGATGCGGGAAACCCTCGGGCGCGGGGGAGAATATATAGGGTCCGGGGACGGGCGCGGCAGCCAATGGGAGGCGATCACGCGGATCGTGGATGGTGGCCGTCGGAATGCGTACGAACGGACGGTGGATGTGAGGGGCGCGAGGATTCCGATCCGGAAGCGGCGGGAGGAGGGCCGCGGAGGCTTCGTTTGGTCTTCTCGGGAGCGCGCAATGGAAATCGCTGAGCGGTTACGTGTTTTCCTTTGAGGGCCCAGTTGTCGGTGTCTGGTGGCTTGAGTTTGGCCCTTCTAACAGACAGACGTGCTAGGTCCAACCGTACAATCATTATTATTTCATTACGTGTAAATAGAAACACTAACCAAAGATATATGTATAAAATAGACGTACGCCCCTAACAGCTCCAACCAACAACCATTTAACCATCCCATCCCATACTCAATTACTAGCGTTTGTTAATTATGATAAACTTACTATCGAATTTACAACAAGTTATCATCAGTAATACATAAAGCTACTTACAATTATCACCCGTAATTTATGAAGTTACTGCCGTGTGTGAGTGAAATTATGACCAACATATATGCATTGAGAGAAAATTTACTGCTGTATATGAGTCAAGTTACTGCCAAATATATATAAAGTTACTGTCAATTTGTAACACTATAAAACTACTAGTAACTCTAAATATATTTGACAGTAACTTCACTCATACACTATATTAACTTTATATAACATGATTTTCGCACACAAAATATATTCAATATGGATTTTGTTTTGTTAAGCTCATAATTTTGAACACAATGGTGAAAACGGATCATAAATTGGATTTTGGTGAAAGAGTTATTGTAGGACCGAAATGGCGACGGAGGGGGTGAATGGTGCCTTCAAAACGCCTAGTAAAGTATCCATAATAATATTTTCTCCGATAGCTAAGAAGAAGAAAAAGAACGAGCGCTAACCAAAATAAAGACAACTGAGCTTAAAACAAAGTTACGGAAAAACAAAGCTCAAAGCATTGTCATGGTAACGAAAACATCAGAAAATGCTACCATGGCAAGGAAATCCTGATGCCACTACCGCCATGGAAAAGAAACAACACAAAGAAGAAAACGATCGAAAATGCCGCAATGGCAAGGAAATCCTGCTGCGACGGTACGCCACGGTAAAGAAAACCACCTGCCTCGCCGCCACCGAGAGAAACGAGCAAAGCAAAGGAAAAGAAAGCAAAAGAGAAAGGGACCGATTTTCTTTGACTTAAAAGCGTCTTTGCGCACAACGTGGACACACCGCAAAGCGCAAAGAACTTGTACCATGTAATCGGACAAAGCGCAAGACTTAGGAGAAAATCGCACAACAAAAAGAGCAGGGAAGTCATTGCTTCGCTTCTGAAACAAATTAGAAACACGCTATTTGCGATCAAAAAAATGAGAATATGCCGGTGATTCTGCAATGAAAACAAGAAAGTGCAAGCCAAAAACAAAGTGAAACTTCATCGCAAACAACATCTAGAACATGGCTAGAAAACAAAGAATAGCAAAGTAGGTAGCGATCGGTTCTTTGCCTTCGCTTTGTCCAACCGAAACCAAGGATCACAAGAAACTGTAGCCAAAATACAGAGCAAGAAATTTGTTCTTCTCGGAAGTTCTGGCAGAGATCAAACTAACAAAAGGAAGTGAGAAACATGATCTGGACTAGCCAAAACGAAAAACTGAGAAGCATGATCTGGACTAGTTGTTCGAACCAAATGACAATCTTGTTTAGAAGAACCAAACTAGGAAATGAACAACTGAAAAAGAAATGCCGAGAGAGATGAAAATAGACAATAAAATCATTCTTGAATTAAAGAGAGATGACTACAGATGAGTCCCCATACGCATGAACATTAGAGCAAAAAGAAATGATTACAAGACTCTCAATACATCCTCTCCCTCTCAATCCTCAAGAACACCAAGAGCCTCACAAGCTTCTTGGGAGGAACACAACACACACAAAGATATGAATAAGCTCTCAAGTGTCCTAAGGGGTATGCAGCCCCTCACCTCTATTTATAGCCCTTGGCTAACGGGTCTCCAACCCGTTACGCCGGCTAAACCCTAACGGAGCCGCTCCCACTTGTGCGACCTTGCGAAATTCCCGTTCCGCCCTTCGCACCTTCCGGAAGCTTCGCGCTCCTTGCCTCGCACGCCTCGCAACCACCTCGAGTCCACGCTGTCTTGACACATCCCGACCGTTCGACCTCGCCGCCACGCGCTAGTCCGGTCCACCGTGTCTCGCCACGACTCGCCTCGGCGTCCCGTAGTCGGCCGCACAAGAAACACGTCACATAGCACCGCTCGATACATGAACGCGCAAATAGCATAAACAAAATCAAACAAGTCGCAATAATAGAATATACATCATAACCCATACGACTAAGTTTGACTAAAGTCCGACCGAGCCCGTTGCACCAAGCAACGTCTGGGTCCAAACAAACTGACTCAAACTCGACTTTTGAAAACAGATGTCAATTACTCATCACTCACAATGGGATGACCTCCACATGGTCTCTCAATCTCCCCCTTGATGAGTATATTGACAAACCCAGAAAAAGCATGAAGTTGAGTTTGAAGAGTCTAACATGGTCCATAAGAACAAGAATGAAACTCATGACCATGTCGACAGAAGGAATCATTAGAGCAACTCAAGAAAGAGTAAATTGTTCTCCAAGCTCTAGATTCCCAAAAGACTTTTTCTCCAATCTATTCTCCCCCTTTTGGCAATAAACACATCAAGAAAGCAAAAGAGAGAATAAGTCATGATGATGGATGAAATGGCTGAAATTTGTTTATTCTTAGCATTTAGAGCCATGAGAATTATCCAAAATGACCATAACAGATTACATCAAGCCATAACATTCAAGTATGCTACAAAGATCATGACTAAGTATGTAAAGTGAAGCTAAGCAACATAAGGTATAATCTGAATTTCAATTGAAGTGCTTAGCAAGTCAAGTCAAACAAGATTTTAGTCTAGCTAATGATATCCACAAATGATGCAAGCCATGTCAATAAGCAAAATGGAATCAAGAAGCTAGTGTTGAGCCAACTAGAGTGCTATTTGTTCAAAAATGATACAATTGTTGGAGTACATTGAACATTTTTTAGCAATTGAGCACATTTGACATTTTCTTTGGAAATCACATGATTGTTGCCAACCATTTTTTGTTATTTTTGTCATGTGCTAGTTCTCAAGCCTTATGCGATCACTTCAAGCAATGAGCTTAAGAAGATGATCTTGGTCATCCAAATCTCCCCTGAGTTCATGCCTTGTGCAATGGCAAGCCGCCTCATGAGAAGGAATTTGTGAGATCGGTTTTTCGCACAAAAGAGATCTTTTGCTTTTAATAGATTGTACTAACTTATGTGTCATCAAGAAACTATATAGCTCAATCTATTGCACAACTAAGATTCAAGACTCAACTCAGCCTATTTGAATCGGCAAGAACCATAAAAGATAACACAAAGTCGACTAGTCTCAAATATGAACATGACAGGAATTAGGTCAAATTTAGCATTTTAATTAACCTACCATGGCAAAGACTTGACTACACATATAAAGTCATGATCAAAATAGCGATGGAGCATAAATCATGGCAAGATATAATATAATGAAAACAAGTCATGAAAGGATAATAATCAAGACTCCATTAAGTTATGTTACAAATCAATGAAGAAAATCCAGCCCCTTAACTTGAGATACAACTTTTAGTTCAAGTTGAGTTATGTCATCATTAAAATCTAGAAGTTCTCAAATGAACTCCCCCTGAACCAAAGCAATAAAAACGAGAAGCTGGCAAATAAATCAAGAAAGGCGGTCCTTAAAGCATAGATAAGATAGAGAATAGTAAAGACTCGGACAAACTCTTATCTACCCCATATGACTCGTGATAACCAATGACGAGTAAAACACACACTAGAGAGCAAACACGCACTGCCTCACCCGAGGGTGGCCCAACCTCGCTAGAACCTAAAAGACGTGAGTGAGCTCAACCTAGTGAGATAAGAAACAGCTATCCTGAAAGCACAAGATAAGAGCAAGAAGTCTAAGCACTCAGCAAGAGACACACTCTAACCTATGCTAGAAGGACTAAGCCCAATGCACCCGAAAATGCGATGCAACAGTAAGGATACAGAAGCATAAATAATATGATAAAGCAGTAAAGCCCAAAGCTCCCCCTCACAATAGTCCGTGAGGACAAACCACCCCAAGCTCTCCCCGCAGAAATAAAACCTCGAGTGTCCGGAGGCTTGGTGAAGATGTCACCACCGTGGTCACTCTCCACAGTGAAGCACAATGTCACCCTTCTCTACATGGTCTCGAAGGAAGTGATATCGAATGTCGATGTGCTTGGTCCGTGAATGTTGACCGGGTTCTTAGCAATACAAATTGCGGACGTGTTATCGCAAAAGAGCGAACACGATCGATAGATAACCCAAAGTCCCGCAGTCGAGATCATCCAGCACCGGCTGCAAAGAACTAGCGGCGAACGTACTCGACCTCTGCGGTGGACTATGCAACACCGGATCGCTTCCTAGAGGATCGAAACGAGAAGTGCCAATGAACCGCAAGTTCGAGTGCTCTTCCTATCTATCCTACACCAAAGAAAGTCTCATCCGAAAAGGCTCTAAGGGATAGAGCAGGAGGAGGAAGAGTACCAGATACCATAGTCAATGGTAGCTCGAAGGTACCGAAAGATGCGCTTCACCGCCTGACGGTGAGATACGCGAGGAGAAGCCTGAAACCAGGCACAAAGACACACGGAGAAGTGTATGTCCGGTCTCGAGGCAGTGAGGTACAAGAGAGAGCCAATCATACTCCTGAACTCCTTTTGATCAACTGGCTCACCGTCCTCATCTGGGTCAAGTGCGGTTGTAGAAGCCATCGGAGTCGACACCGGCTTTCCATCACTCATGTCGAAACGTCTCAGGAGATCACGGGTGTACTTGCCTTGATGCAAGAAGGTACACTCCCGAGTCTGCTTGATCTGGAAGCCAAGGAAGAAAGTCAACTCACCCATCATGCTCATCTCAAACTCGGTGCTCATGACATCCGAGAACTGTGAAACTAGAGCATGAGAAGAGCCGCCAAAGATAATGTCATCGACATAAATTTGGGCGACGAAGGTCATTGCCAAGCCGTGAATGAACAAGGTCTTGTCAACTTTACCCATCTCGAAATCATGTCTCAATAGATAGGACTTAAGCCTCTCATACCAAGCTCTAGGGGCCTGCTTAAGTCCATACAGTGCTTTGGAAAGCTTAAAGACATGACTAGGGTATTTGGGGTTCTCGAAGCCTGGAGGCTGTCTGACATAGACTTCTTCCTCAATGAAGCCATTGAGAAAGGCGCTCTTGACGTCCATCTGGTAAAGCTTGAAACCCTTAGAAGTCGTGACAGGCAAGCGAAATTCTAATGGCCTCAAGACGAGCTACAGGGCAAAGGTCTCCTCGAAATGTAGACCCTCAACCCAGGAGTACCCCGAGCAACCGCCTAGCCTTGTTTGGATTACTACCCCATCCTCGCTCGCTTGTTCTTGAACACCCACTTGGTTCCAATGATATTGTGACCTCGAGGGGCTCAACAAGCGTCTGATGCACCTTGTTTCTTCGAAACTCTCGAGCTCCTCATGCATGGCATTGACCCAAGACTCGTCAGATAAAGCATGACAAATGTCTTTGGGCTCAAAGGAAGCTACGAAGGTAGAGTGGAGATGAAAAGTGACACGCCGAGACTTGGGCGTGTGACTCGCTCAAAGAGATCTCCAATCATCCGCTTAGAAGGATGAGATTTTGGATATGTCTTGGAGGTCCCGGATGAGATGAAGAAGTGGCCTCTACCTCGTTACACGGCAGGTAGGAACAGAGCCACTAGCTCCGTAATAGCGAAGGTAGGGTCGATCACCTCGAGGTGCGGTGGAAGAAGGCACCTCAAGGGGTGGAAGAGGGACCGGATCGTAGACAACCCTTATCTCCATCATCCTCATCATCCACGAAGATGGTCTCGGGCCGCTCTAGTGAACTCGAGATATCGGGCCTAGTCCCTGACCGCCTCATCGAAAGTCACCTCACGTGTTTCTACCAATTTGCTAGACTTGCAGTTCTGCACCCTATAGGCTCGCCAAGAAATCGAGTAGCCTAGAAAGAGTCCATCACAAGATCGTGACTCGAACTTATCTAGGTTCCCGGACTTTAGAATAAAACACTTGGAACTAAACACACGAAAATGGGAAACACTGGGCTTTCGCCCATATCTCAACTCATAAGAAGTGCGGTGCAAATGTGTCCGAAGAAAAACTCTGTTCGAAACATGGCACACGGTGGCTATAGCTTCAGCCCAAAACTTCCGCGGTGTAGAGTATTCATCAAGCATCGTCCTGGCCATCTCGACCAAGGTACGTGTCGGACCCGGATTTTGCAATCCAAATCCTGCTGTGCCTTACCGTATTATTCCACGGATCGAGATAATGCACACGATACATTGTCAATCATTTCATACACGCGAATTCACAACAAGCCATAATAATATTACATTGCAAAAGTGAAGTTAGGCCTTCACAAAGTGCGAGAGTTACAATAGGGCCAAGGTGCCAAATATTTACATTACAAAAGTCTAGCAGCGGAAAAGATACAAAGTAGGCCTTTAAACCACAAGCGAGATCGAGGGCAAAGTGGTCATACAAATATTCTAGGGCTCTAGAATATCTGGATGAAGCCACACCTTAGTCTAAATGCCTAAGGTTCTAAGCGCGGATTATTCGTCCTAATTCCCAGCGCGGTCTTCTCCATCGGCAGCAGGTGCTTCATCGAAGGCATACGGGTCTTGAGCTCCTGAATCTGGATTGTTGGTATTGCGAGAGTGAGCACACTAACCACCGTGCTCAGCGAGTCAACACACAGAATGCAGTAGGTAGTATGCAAGGCTTTTAACAAGGAAAGGCTCAAGTTGTTTTGTTTGCGGAAATATGCTTTTTGAACTATGATACGTAAAATTCCCTAGGACCTAACAAGTAGAATTTTTAAACATGATACTTAACGACATATATATTTATTTTTACCGAGTCAGAGATCATCCACCATTACATGGTCTCTGCTCCTCATACCATGCCGTCGGCGCATAGATGCTTACATTACCACTGGGACGACACCCAGGACAACTCAAATGAGGGCCTTACTCTGCCTTCCCATAAAGGCCTTTCTCTGCCCTTTTTAAAAGATTTTGAAACAGAACTATATCTAGTTAAGTTCCCATGTCTGCCCATAACCGTGGGCACGGCTATTCGAATAGTTTTGACTCTGCAGAGTGTGTACACTTTACCCACATGAGATAGGTCTGCTCGATGCCCCACATGATTCCTTAGCCATGCAGTTGAGTAGACTACCACAGGGCTTTTACAATGCATTTTCCTAGCAGAGTTACGACCGCTAAGGTTTCCACTTCCTCCGGCACGCGACCACCCTTCCGAAGCCCCTCTTGCGCCATCACGTCGGAGGATGTGGCCATCCTCTACCCGCCCGTGTTCACACCGACGCAACTCTTACTAAGTCAATGCAAATTAGTTGGCCCTGCCTACACTTTGCCAGCATGTGGTTGTACATGTTGTATCGTGGGAGATCATCACAAGATTCGGTCCTTAAGTGTCATCTGGGCGGTTCTACCACAATCTCTTGTGCTATCACGGCACCACTTTATCACAAATCGTGCTATCACGGCACCATTCAACACTCCGCCTCAACCATCCGCCCGAGATAATTAAGCATGTGAGGTTCTTTCAAAAATACTCTTATACCCACTTAAACCAGTCATCATCACAATGACTGCCCAATACTGCTTTCTTTAATTTACAAGATATGCTAGGGTGCTCTCACACCCTTGTTCATCTAAACAACTCTAAGCATGCATTTTATAATTATAGACTTAGTTTCAAAGGAGTTGTAGCATTATTACTTTTACTAGGGGGACAAAGATCACATAGCAAAAGTATTGCAAAGGACATATACTAAACCAAGAGATCATGGGCATGTATCTAAAATCTGAAATAACATGTATTGCAACATAAATATAAGCATGCAATTTGGAATACTTAAACCAAATTAATTTGTTGAAAACATAGGACCAAAATGATCAAAGCATTGACTCGCCTTGGTTCTTTGAGGTCCGGGTTTTGAACGTTGGATTCTCTGACATGCAGCTTCCTCCTCTTGAGTCTCGAAGCTATGTTTTATCTGCGTGAAAATTTAGATAAAACATCACAACAATCAAATAACACAATGAAAATTTAAACAAGCTTCAAAAGTGTTGGTTCTGGTTTTATTAAGTAGCCCTTAATTTTAGATGAATTTAGAAATTGATTTCACTAAATTTGGAGCTAAAATGAACAAGTTATACACATTTGAATACTTTCGGTTTGAATAAATCCCAAAAATAATAAAATCGACGAGCGGGCCCACCGGCGAGACCGCACTCGCGCAGTCTTGACACGTGGGACCCAGCGCAGGGCTCACGCCCGCTCCCGCTGCCCGACATGCGGGCCCGAGAGGCGCCGGTGGCTCAGCAGCGGTCGGGTAGGTGGGACCCACCGTCGTGACAGTTTTAAAAGAATGGCTCAACCTCGGCGCTGCGTGAGCGAGGGCTCGAACGCCACGAGGGAGCCAACCCGAGGGGTGAGCGACGTAGCCAACCCGCCGCTCGGTTTATCTCACCCCTTAAGGGATGATCTTCTCCCTTAAGGGGGGTACGAGGGGAGAGCGAGGCGGCCCGAGGCCGGGGAAGGCGGTGGTCGCCGCCGGCGAGGGAAGCTCACCGAGGGTCGGGGACTTCGTGAAATGCAAAGCGAGCTTGCGGCGATCTTGGTGGTGGTGACGAGGAGGGCGGGGTCACCGGAGGTGGGTCGGCGACGAGCGGCGGCGGCTCGGGAGGGCTCACGGCCGGCGAGCTACTACCGTCGGAAGCTCGGGAGGTCGGCAAAACCTCGGCGACGGTGCTCGAGATGGTGTGGGAGCAAAGGATCGAGCTCCCACAGTGAGGATCAGCGGATTGCGGCGAGGGCCGTCGGCCGGAGTTGGGAAGAAAGGCGATCGCCGGCGATCGGGTGGGTCTTGAGGGCAATGGGCGGTGAGAAATGACCAGTGGGCACGGCGAACCTTCCGGGCGCTCCGGGCTTTATAGCCGGCAGAACAGCTGCCTCGGAGGAGCCGGCGAGGCGGGGGCTGCCGGCGGCAAGGCGGCGCAGCGGACACAGGCATGCGGAAGAGGCGGCGGGTTCGGGACGACGTGGGGTCTTTTCCCATAACGCTGTCCCCTCGGTGGGGTCTCCGCAGAGGGCGTCGCACGCCGAGGGGGTCCGGAGCGCGCGGAGGAGGAGGAAGAAAGGGAAACGGGCCCGGCAGACGGGGCCGCTTGCCGAGAGAGAGGGCGCGGAGAGGCGACCGCGTGGCCGAGATGGCGCCGGGTGGGACGTGGCGCCATCCGGACCGGACGCGTCGACCGAGAGAGAGGAGGCGGATCCGGGCGACGTGGGATCCAAATCGATCCACGCCGGCCGGGTGGGATTTTGGGTTTTATTTTGATTTTGCATTTTCGGGAATGCTAGAAGGCATAATATAATTCGAAAAATATGAAATTACTTCCAAAATTCTAGAAAAATTCACGAAGTTCCCAGACATATTTTGGGATAAACAAAATTAATTCCCACCGAGATGACCATTTTATTTACAAACTATGGGCCCACAGCGGAACCTTTTCTCTTTCTTCTTATTTTTCTCCTCTTTTCTTTTATAAGATTTGTGATATTACTATTTTGTGTACAAATATTCCTTTGGCACTGTGACCAACTTATTTATGCTACCTTTGAAAATCTTTATCGTGGATCATCTTTTCAGATTCGAATTCAAATTTAGAATTTACTATTAATTAAACAGGTGGGCTTTTCCACAAAATCCTATCGAAGAACACTTTCAAAACCCCACTCAACACAATACTCTACAAAATATTCTACGATTTTGTTATATGATCCTTTGAGTTTTCGATGTTACAAGATGGTTCTTCCTCTCCACAACGCCATTTCTTTGGGGACGATGGAGAAGAGAACGGTGCTCTACACTGCCTCACCACGAAACTCTCAGTAGGAATTCTTGAACTCCGTGCCATTGTCATCGCGGATCGCTCGTAAGGCACCGGAAGCTCAATGTAAAGCCTACTCAAAAGACCTCGAAAATGTAAACGTCTCATCCTTCGAGGCTAAGAAAACACCCAAGAATACCTCGAGAAGTCATCGACCACGACAAGAACATACCACTTCCCTCCGCCATCGCACTCGATTTGGTCCAACCGTGTCCATATGGAGCAATGTCCGGTGCATCGGTCATAATAACTGTGGACCGGGATGAGGCGGCAACCATCTTGCCGTGTTTAAGATGGAGCACAAACCGATCTTTGACCATCTTGAGTTTCGGCACCACACTAATAAGATCGTGGCCGCTAACTCGGGTCAAATGGTCAAATCCAATATGACCAAGTCTCCTATGCCGAAGGAAAGGTCGCGGGACTCGAAGCAACTAAACAATGGAGAGGATCACCAAGACTCGGAAAAATCAGCACGAAGATCCTCCCAAAGCGAGAAATCCATAAACCGTACTACAGAAGAATCAAGAATTTTGCAATTATTTTCTTAAAGCTCATCTCGAAATCGTCATCGGTGGTCGAGAGATCGAAAGCAAATTGTCTTTGCACTTACTAACCAAAGCAACATCTTTCAAAATAAATGAATCATTAATGCGCACAGTACCTTTGGCGATGACACGCCCAGACGAAGCGTCTCCGAAGGTGATCGTCTCATCACCTGGAGCACGGGCAAGGGAAGAAAACCAACGGGAATCTCCGGTCATGTGTCGTGAACACCCGGAGTCTACGAGCCAAACCTTTCCCTTCCCTGCCCGGCGAACCTGAGTCAACAAGAGAGCAAAGTCTCGATCTTGGGATAAATCAAGAGTGATTTTGGCACCCAATCTTGAGTAACACGTCGAGCGAGATGAAGTAGTCAAGCACGATCGACCTCTATCTACCCCACGCCTCCGTCGCTCAAAGAAGCGTAAGATCCGTGAGCGCACACGGAGGCATTCTTGGGTCCGATCGCTACGTAAGAGCGAGTCGAGCACCCGGCGAAGATCTTGATCACGCCGGGTAGGCATCTCGACGGGGAAAGCAAGATCTACCCTTAGAACGGCGGAAGTCACGACCAGAGGGAGCACGAGGACGAAAAACAGAAGACTCAGAAAAACCAAGTTCTTGGTGCTGCCCAAAGCTATCAACGATGAGCAAGCCTAGACCTCGTGTTGGTCTTAGGTGCACTCAAGGTCAGGGCTGACCCGAATACGCTTAAGAGACTCAACACGGTCTCTGGCGCGATCTTGGCGCTTGAAGCAATGGTCAAATAAATGCCCATCCTTCTAACGAAGGTGCAATGATACCGCCTTCGAGGGGTCAAGTAGCATGAGATGGCCATATACGAGAGGCCGAGGCTGCAGTGAAATTACCTTCTTGTCGAGATCCCTTGGACAAAGCCCGCGATTTAAATTGAACTTTCTTGTTCTTGGGCTTGACCTCAATCACACCTGCGGCTATGGGTCTGAGCACGACAGGTGGATGCTTCCTTCTGTCTTCTAGAAAATCATATCCTAGACCTTGATTGAATTTACAAATCTTGATTGGTCTAGAATAAGATTAAGCTTCTTCTTGCCTCCGACAAATCTCTCGAGAGTGTTCATAAGGTACCGACAATCCCGAAACAGAGAGCACAAGAAGAGCAAGAGGAAGAAGGAATGCAGAAGGTAAGAGAGCGAAGAAGAACCAATAGCGAGGAACGAATGGCTTGTGCACGCACGACCGACTCGGAAGGGACAGCCCCATCGCTAGCCAATTGGTTCACGTCGCTGGCGTCTCTACCAAACCCTCATGCTTCTTCCCAAAGACACACATTACAAGCGTATGGTTGCTTCTCTAGTAGGTCCTTAGTTAGTTTCACATATTTTTCATCTAAAGCAATCAAGTCGATTTTAGTTTGTTACAATGATTGCAAGGTGAACTAACGAGGTCCTTAGAAGCAAGCGAGCCATTTTCTTATTGTAGTCAATCACTTCTTGAAACTGTTTTGAGACGATTCAAGTTCAAGATAAGCTTAGGACAATTCACACATGAAGCAATAGGCTCAAGAAGAAAAGCTTGTAATTACGCAAGTTTATGATCCGCCTGCTTTAGGTTCATCTTCAAATTGTTACAACTTTCACAAGTCTCGAGCGGATCCGGGAGCATGGTATAAAGACCTCTAAAAGCATTGTCCTTATCCTCACATGAGGTGCAAGAAGTAGTCTCAACAATAGTAGGTAAAGCAACACTATCCTACTCATCTCTAACTCGACAAGCGGACTAACATTCTCCACCTTAATTATATCAAGCTCGGAAGACAGACTAGCATGAGAGGTTCTTAGTTTCTCCATGTCACCAAGCAAGGCACAAGATGTATCATAGTCGTCACGGAGGGAGCGGATATAAGTGAAGTAAGCTCCGTGATGGTCTATCTACTTCCTTCTCCAACTCGCTACACCTAGCTCTAGATCTAGCATAAAATCCTCCCAGCTTAAGAAAAGCTTCATTAAGTTGGTCATAGGAGGGACATACCTCGTCGGTCGGAATAGAGCTCGGCTGTCGGCGATCTCGCCCTCAAGGGCCATGAAGCACATCTTGGGAGAAGTCGTCACCGCCTTTGGGGTCTTGGTCACCCGTCCGTCGTCGTCGCTCCATCCCTCCACCTCGCCGAGGTCGAGGTCGTCGAGCGCGGAGGAAAAGCTTCTTGGCCTTCCCAAAGTCGCGAACTTCTTCTTGCCTTGCGTCCGAGCCGGAGGCTTCTTGTTGCGGTTCTTGTCGGTGTAGTCGTTCTTGCCCAAACCGCCGTAGTCGTTCTTGCCCTTCTCCAGCTTGGGGCAGTTTGCTCGAATGTGGTTGGGGCCACCACACTCAAAGCAAATCAATGGTCCTCTTCTCTTTCCATCCCTCCTCCTCTTGTAAGCATGGGAGAACTTCCGGCGAGGAGGGCTAGTGCTCATCCTCTAGCGACTCTAACGATCATCGCTTACATCACGAGAGCGATAGGGAGAACCCGCAAAGAGAATCGGCAGAAGAACCGTAGCGGCGGTGGAATCGGTGACTAGTGCCATCGACTGAGACTTTGACCGACGAGAGACTATGTCAATCTCGTGAGTCTTGAGGCGCGAGTAGAGCGCATCAAGAGTCAGGGTCGAGAGGTCCGTGGTGTCCTTGATAGTAGTCACCTTCATTTCCCAAACCCTAAGATCGAGTGCTGAAAGAATCTGTCGAGCGTTATCCGAGTCGGAGTATGTCAGACCGACGGCTCGGAGGTTGCTCAGAATCTTATGAAAGCGAGAAAAGCACTCGTCAAGGGACTCACCGACAAGCATCTCGAATTTGTTGTATTCGCTTGAATCGGTCTTGTCGCACCGTCTTTATTTGGGTGGTGCCCTCATGGTAAGCATTGAGGGTCACCCAAATATCGAAGGCCGACGTCAGGTGAGAGATGCGATCAAACTCACTTCTATTCAAACCCTGAACGATGATGTTCCTCGCCCTCGCGTTTGCCTCAACATCGACCATATTACCGGCGTTGATGTTCTCATCGGTGGAACAACAAAGCGGACCTTGACCTTTCGCCAGATGGTGTAGCCACGAGCACGGATGTAGGTCTCCATCCGGCTCTTCGAATGGAAAATCCATCCCATCGAAGATCGGGGGCTTGGTCGAGTACTTGTCCGTCGCCATGGCTCTTGAGACCGGTTAAAGATCTATCAAGAAGAGCTAACCGGCTCTGATACCAATTGTAGGACCGAAATGGCGACAGAGGGGGGGTGAATGGTGCCTTCAAAAACGCCCGTAAAGTATCCACAATAATACTTTCTCCGATAGCTAAGAAAAAGAAAAAGAACGAGCGCTAACCAAAATAAAGACAACTGAGCTTAAAACAAAGTTACGGAAAAACAAAGCTCAAAGCATTGTCATGGTAACGAAAACATCGAAAAATGCTACCATGGCAAGGAAATCCGATGCCACGGCTACCGCCACGGAAAAGAAACAATCACGGCAAGAAAACGATCAAAAATGCTGCAATGGCAAGGAAATCCTGCTGCGACGGCTGCCACGGTAAAGAAAACCACTGTTCCTGCTGCCAGCCGAGAGAAACGAGCAAAGCAAAGGGAAAAGAAAGCAAAAGAGAAAGGGACCGATTTTGTCAAGCACTTAAAAGCGTCTTTGCGATAACGTGGATACACCGGAAAAGCGCAAAGAACTTGTACCATGTAATTGGACAAAGCGCAAGACTTAGGAGAAAACGCACGACCAAAAAGAGGAAGGCTGCATTGTTTACGCTTATGAAAACACTAGGAAACCCGCTATTTCAGAGTCAAAACAGCGAGAATATGCTTGGTGATTCTGCACTGAAAACGAAGAAGTGCAAGCCAAAAGCGGTGAAACTTCATCGCAAACAACATCTAGAACATGGCTAGAAAGCAAAGAATAGCAAAGTAGGTAGCGATCACGGTTCTTTGCTTGCTTTTGTCCAACCGAAACCAAGGATCACAAGAAATTGTAGCCAAAATACAGAGCAAGAAATTTGTTCTTCTCGGAAGTTCTGGCAGAGATCAAACTAACAAAAGGAAGTGAGAAACATGATCTGGACTAGCCAAAACGAAAAACTGAGAAGCATGATCTGGACTAGTTGTTCGAACCAAATGACAATCTTGTTTAGAAGAACCAAACTAGGAAATTAACAACTGAAAAAGAAATGCCGAGAGAGATGAAAATAGACAATAAAATCATTCTTGAATTAAAGAGAGATGACTACAGATGAGTCCCCATACGCATGAACATTAGAGCAAAAAGAAATGATTACAAGACTCTCAATACATCCTCTCCCTCTCAATCCTCAAGAACACCAAGAGCCTCACAAGCTTCTTGGGAGGAAAACAACACACACAAAGATATGAATAAGCTCTCAAGTGTCCTAAGGGGTATGCAGCCCTCACCTCTATTATAGCCCTTGGCTAATGGGTCTCAACCCGTTCTGGGCTAAACCCTAACGGAGCCGTCTCCGCTTGTGCACCTTGCGAAATTCCGTTTAGCCTTCTCGCACCTTCTGGGAAGCTTCCGCGCTCCTTGCCTCGCACGCCTCGCAACCACCTCGAGTCCACGTCGTCTTCGACACATCCCGACCGTTCTTACCTCAGCGCCACCTGCGCCTAGTCCGGTCCGCCTCGACGTCCTGCAGTCAGCACAGACAAGAAACACATCACATAGCACCGCTCGATACATGAACGCGCAAATAGCATAAACAAAATCAAACAAGTCGCAATAATAGAATATACATCCTAACCCATACGACTAAGTTTGACCAAAGTCCGACCGAGCCCGTTGCACCAAGCAACGTCTGGGTCCAAACAAACTGACTCAAACTCGACTTTTGAAAACAGATGTCAATTACTCATCACTCACAATGGGATGACCTCCACATGGTCTCTCAGTTATTGTATTTTTTATCTTCTAAACAAGATAAAAAATCACAAATCAAGTGCATTTATTCTCTTCTCTCTCATGCTGCATGCATGCACACAAGTCGAGTTACTATTCATTGTGAGGAAAGTTGCGATATGTTATGAGGAAAGTTACCATCAGCTGTGTACTGTGAGCGTTCGATAATAACTTCACTCAATACCGATGGTAACTTCACTCAGAAACATCAGTAACTTTCCGGTATTGTAAAGATTTGGCAATAACTTCATTCAGAATCGATGGTAATTTCATTCAGAAATGACAATAACTTTCCGGCACTGGTTATCATCAATTCATGAACTGGTTATCATCAATTCGTGCGTGCAGTCAGGGACCCGCGTGTACCGTGCACGCAGGCGCTGAATAGCGCTACCATACACGTAAATATTCTCCTAGGCCGTATGTTAGCAGTAGCATTATTCCTCTCGTTTATTTTGTCTCTTATAATTTACGTTAAATATCCTCTTAGGCTGTATGTTAGCAGTAGCATTATTTCTCGTGATTTTCATTATCTTTGGCACTTGCTTAAGTGGTGTCAATTAATACTTGTTTTAGTGATCTTACTACTTATCTCAACTATTTTGCTGATTTTGGTACTTATAATACACTTTTTTATTACAAATATATCAATGGTAGAATTGTGTGTTAAAATTATCAAAAACACTCAAATCATTGAAACAAGGATTAAAATCACTTAAGTACTAAAATCATTGAAACAAGTGCCAAACATAACTAAAACCGCAAGAAAATAGTGTAAACATGTGATATAGGGGATATTTACAAGCCAATTTAACTTATGAGGGGCAAAGTAGATGAAAATAACATATAGGGGGCAAATTGAAAAGACAAGTGGCTTATAGGGGTGTTTATGGATTTTTACCTAGTTGTTACCTTGTATTATTAGGACATGCATATGTATCCTTAAAAAAGGAACATGCATATGTCATGATGCTACAAAATTGCAATAAAACTTACATGAGTTAACACATAATACCATTGGAAACTTAAAACATGGATTTTGATGTCACACCTTTTGATGTTTTTGTGGTAAGTTAATAAGAGCAACTTGATGTTGCTGTAAGATGAGTGAAGGCAGAGAGGGTTCGGCGTCTATGACACACATTGGAGCAATTAACATTTGTGCGAAATTTATTGGCATAGCCTTTATATTAAGCTGATGATGTCAAGGAATATTCGTTGTGCCCCACTTGTGGCGCTGTAAGATCGAGGAGACCGACTAGAGGGGGTTGAATAGACGGTCTAAAAATTCTATACAAATTATTACTAACAATTCAAGACTTCTTCTATTTGCCTAAACCAAGTCAACAATGCGGAAGTTTAAATCAATTGGTTTAGCTCAAATAGCGCTTGAACTAGCCATTACACAGTCGGCGTGGAACTACCGACGGTCAAAACCCGGTACTTCGATCTTGGAAGTTCATAAAATCGGCCTTGATGATTCCGCACGAGCCGAGACCAGAAGTTGGCGCTCTCTGGAAAAAATGTTCCACATGAGAGTCAGGAGCTTCCGACGTTCGGTAGTACCACACAACACATCTTGGTATACGCATACGGTAGTACCGCTCACCTGAGGCCGGTACTTCATTGGCCGGACCATTGCTCACATAGAGCCACTCGAACTACTCACATCCGGTAGTACCACAACACATGCTGGTACTTCCGATGTCCGGTAGTACCGCTTACACAGAGTCGGTACTTCCGACTTACGGTAGTACCGCTACCCACACAGCGGTAGTTCCGATTTTTCTTAGAAGTACAGATATCTCAACAGATTTTGCAAAACACATTTGTAAACTATGATATCATGCACACAAGGCACAAATATGATTTCCAACAAGTTACAAAACATATTCGGACACTTTTGAAATCATGACACAAGGAATTGGTACATAGACTTCTCATATTTGCAAAACACATTCACAAACATAATTCACATGCCACAAGGTTTATATATGAGCTTCAATCATTTGCAAATATAACCATCATATCACAAAAAATAGAAACATGGATTTCAAGCACTTGCAAAACACATTTGCAATACATAATCCCATGTTGCAAAGATTCAACACATTAGCTTTAGCCATTTGCAAAACACATTCGCAAATATAAGCCTCATACCAAGATGAGCTAGGCGAGGTGATGCTGAGCCATCAACACATGACCCCTCTTAATAGTACGACAAACCTATACTAGCAATCCAATCTTCCAACCAAACACCAAGACCGGTAAAAGACTAGGAACACATCCTTAGCCCTAGCTAGTTCAAAGGCAACGAAAACATCTCCATTAGAATCTTCTTTAGTGATAATTGTGGCTCTAGCTTCGTCCTCTTATTGATTTTTCTAGAAATTGTTATTCCCCTTCTTCTTGTTCTGCAATTTCTAGCATTCGAATATGTCATGATCGTTCTTCTTGTAAAACTTGCATGACTTCATGTTCTTGGATTTAGACCTATCTCTATATCTACTTTGGCTTTTGCCTCTTGAATCGTCATTTGAACCCTTCTCATATTGCCTGCGGCGGACAGACAAACTTTCTGTATGCATACTTGAATTTTCACCAGAAACCATAAGTTTCATATTTTCTTTAGCATACAGTTCTTCATAAAATTCATTGAGAGTAAGAGTATCTCAACTATATAAAATAATATATATGAAAATAGAGTACGAACAAAGCATAGAATATGTACAATAAGACTCAAATCTTCATCATCATATTTTACCTCTATAGACTCGAGGTTAGCAACAACTTCCTTGAAACCTGTCAGGTGGTTTAATAATGAGGCTCCCTCCGCCATCTTGTGGGAATAAAGTTTTTGCTTCAGATGAATCTCGCCGGTCAAATCATTGGTCATACAAATCTGCTCCAGTTTCAGCCATAATACGGCGATGGATGTCATCTTCAAAACCTTCTGTAGAATATTATTTGATAGATGAAAATAAATTTGAGATAAGGCCTTACGATCTTCACACTGCTTCTTATCAATGGATAATGTCGATCTTCAAAAGTGCAGCATCCAAATCAAGTTGTGATAAAATAGGTCGCATCTTGATTTGCCATAGAGAAAATCTTGTATCGCAATCGAACAACGAAATATTGTACTTCATAATAACCATGCAGTAGAAAACCAAAATTTGCTGATACGATATATGTACCTTGCAAAAAAACTCGCAATTGGAAACTCCTGATACACTTTTGAGGATGCGCTTTGCATCGTGAAACCTAAGAAAATAGCACAATCCAAACCATTTTTCAGTAGGATGCGCTTTGATTTGCCACAAGGTCTGCAATGATTTTAGTCTCTCACGACATCATTCGATCTTAGTTTGTCCAGCTGGCTACCTATCTCAATTCCTTTCATGAATCACGATCGTTTCACGATGTTGTGTAGCGTTTTATCTTTTCGGTGACCACTCAGTGTAGAAAAACTCAATTTGTAGGATCGGAAATGGCAACAGAGGGGGTGAATGGTGCCTTCAAAAATTGCCTCCAAATTATCCTCGCAGAAATTCTTCTCCGATAGCTATAGAAGCTACGAAGCCAGAAAAATGTTTTCACACTATAAGCCGAACAACGGCCTGACAAAATAAACACTGACCATAACAAATACTACAAACTGGAGAAAGTAAAAGAGAGAATAAACACTAACTGAAAGCTAGCCGAAAGATCAAAACTGGACAAAAGAAGTAAATGGACTTCCAAGACTAAATCGAGATAGGCCGACTGTCAACAGACTTCTAAACAACACACAACCACCTCGGCTGGCAAAAGAACACAAACAGCTTGTGAGACCAAAGAAAAGAAAACAGAATCGAAAGGAGGAGACCAAAAGCTATCTTCGTGCAGTCCAAAGCAGCAGAGAAAAGAGACTATGAGTACTAAAACAAGCTGCCCAAAGAGAACTCAAAACAGCAACCTCTGATCGCAACCAATCTGGCGACGAAAAACAAGAAAAGGAACACCAAACTTGATCGCATCTCAAATCGAAACCAATCAAGAGGTCACCGTGAATAGCCAACTGAGCAAAAGAGAAGTGACAGTTGATTTTGCTCTCAAGGCTGCTGCCGCACAAAGAGAACTGAAAACACACTTCAAGCTTGAAGATAGATCACAAGAAGAACATTTCAAGACCGAAAATTACGAACATGTAGAGAGCGTCGGCAAGAAATCAACCGGTGAAAATTTTGTCTAACCGGAAGTCAAAACGAGGCCAAATCACCGCAGACAAAAGAGTAAAAAGAAAGGACCATAAACTGCATAGAAGATATTGATTCTTGTCGACAATGAGTACTAAGCATGCAGCCCCAAATCAGCCGAAAGAAACACAGACGAGTACCGCAAAAAGGGACTGTTAAAGCATGCAGATTTCAGCAAGAGAACCAACTACTTGACAAAAGAAATAGCACTCAAATGCTAATTTTTAGACAAGAAGTAGTGCAGTTCGGCAGCTACTACTGCTGCTGCAAAAGCTCTTTCCTATGGACTGAAAAGAGGACATGAGACTGCTTAGTTTTCAGAAAAACAAAGTACTGCTTCACTGATTTGTTCCTACCGAAAAACTGAGAGACAAAAATCAAAAGAGGAAACATAACCGGAAAAGAAAAATCAAATGAAAATCAAATAAGCTGCTGCGGCTGGACTGATTTGAAGCAAGAAACGAAGATAACTTTTGACAATACAAAAGAATCGGATGGCACAAAGAACCAGAATTAAAAACTGCTTGATGCTCTCTAAAACAAGCTAAAGAACCGTGAACAAGATCTTAGTTTATATTAACAAGGTTCTGTAGCTTGACACCACTCAGAGAGGCAAGAAGCAAAGGATAGCAGGAAGAGAAGAAAGAATCAAAAGCAAGTAGGAATACACTTGACCGAATGTAGCATCCTTCGGTTTTTAAGATCTGATTCATGAGGACTGCCAAGCAGAGAAACAAAGACTTCAAACATCAAGCCAAAGAAAAACTGAAAATCAAACCCAAATATCTCACGGATTGCAAGAGGTGAAGGCACAGATTAAATAAAGAGCTCATGAAGAAAATTCAGACCTAATCTGGAAAAACTAAAAGCTGCCGTCGGGAGAGAGAGAGGCAAAGAAAGGACCGAAGTCTCAAACACATGATTACTCAGAGAGAAGAACACACACCTGAGTGAACACATGTAGACCAAAACCAAAACATATGAGATGACCAAAAATCAGATCATAAAACACATCTCAGATAAGTTTCAATCCAATCAAAAAGATACAAATGAGTCCCGATACGCATAAACATTAGAACAAAAATGATTACAAGACTCTCAATCCATCCTCTCCTTCTCAATCCTCAATAACACCAAGAGCCTCACATGCTTCTTGGGAGGAACACACACAAAATAGAGAGCAAATGCACAAAAACCCTCAAAGGGGTATGCAGCCCCCAACACCTACTTATAGCCCTTGGCTAACGGGTCTCCAACCCGTTACGCCGGCTAAACCTAATGGGCAGTCTCACCAGCGACCTCAAAAATTACCGATTCGCCCCTCCCGCACCTTCCGGAAGCTTCCGCTCCTTGTCGTTCACGCATGACCGCACTGACTCGACCGACCGGACCTCCGACTCCTCCCGAGTCTAGTCCCGGTCTGTTCCGTCGCACACGACCACAACTGGTATCCGACCGTTTGAACCTCGACTACTCCCTAAGTCTAGTCCCGATCCATTCGCCGTTGCCCGTCATGTCCACCTCCGATAGCTCCAGCTCCGGTTCCTCGTCTCCCGGCTCGCAACCACCTCAGCAGCCTCGATCATCTTTGGCGTCTCCGACCGTCTGGACCTCAACACCTCCTGTGTCTAGTCCCGGTCCTCCCACGTCTCACCATGACCTAGCTCCGAAGTCCTGCAACCACACAGACAAGCAAACCGTCACATAGCACCGCACGAAACACATAAGCATAATTTGCATCATACTTTACTCATGATGAAGTCCAAACCTGTCGAATCATCAGACTATGCATCTTAAGTCCATACGACCAAGTTTGACCAAGTTCGACCGAGCCCGTTACACCGCGCAACGCCAAGGTCCGAACCAACCAAATCAAACTCGACTTTCCTAAACCGATGTCAATTACTCATCATTCACACGGGATGACCTCCACATGGTCTCTCACAATTCAAACCCTTAATAGCAGAAGCCTGGGCTTCAATTCCATTTTATACTGCTAAATAGATCACACAATAAATAAGACACGCACAAATTGTTTTATTACATTGGCTCAAATACATACAACAACGTGGTGGCCAAGGGCCAATGTATTGCAACTTATGGGAAAAGCATCAAGCCTCGTAATCTGCAGTACAAGAGTATTGGCACATTATACGATTATAATCTGCTAGTATAGTAGTTTATTTATCCTGCAACCTATTGTTCCACATTGGGTGTCCTTATCAAAGGGAAATGACTCCAATCTTGGCTGTGCTGCTTGGAGGATCTTTTCAATTGGTATTTCCGGTTTTGATCTTTTCAGAGGTGCAATTGGATCAACATTTGGGTTATGATCCTGAAAAGAAATTTATAGATAGATTATTTTAATGGACAGATTCAAATGAAACATGTGTTTAGTTTTAGATGTCTTCATTTGCAAGGGTGGCACTAACCTGGTTAGCATGCATTCTCTTGACAAAAGTTTTGAAAGGACATAGTTCTCGTCCCTCCAAACTCATCCGATAACCTGAGGTAGGTGAATCCAAACAGCTTGTGCTCAGGACGGCCCTTCTTGTTGATGCCATTCGGTCTCGCGTTCCTGAGTATTGTGTTGGTGTTTGGCAACGGCTGCGGCTTATAGCTTTTGATTGAAATTTTTGAATTTTGGCTGTTTACGGTAAAGATTATGGAGAGAGAGATACTCACTTGCGATTTTAGATAGTACAGATGTTGAAATTTTTACGTGTACATCATTTATCTTGTAGATCTCGTCTCGAGAAAATATTCCATTTGAAAGGTAGGTACTGTAGCAAAAGCCAAAAGCCGTCAGTTTCGGAGGAAAAGAACAGACTCATTAGATGTTGCGTCATATCGACCGAGCACGTTTTCGCATGCCACATGTAAGCCCTCTCTCCATCCAGCACTCAGCACCTGCCAATTTTCATGGTTCACACCAGAATATTTTGATGAGAAGTGCTTCAGTTTTTCCCTAAAAGAAAAACAAAAAACTGGGGAACCATCTACCCCTCGTGTAAAATCACCGAGCATTGTCCATAACTGGGGACATGACTATTCAAATAATTTTATATTCTGCAGAGGTTGCACACAAGATTCAGAAAATCTCGACTTAGTCTAACTTAGAAAGTATTGACTTGATGATCACTGCCTTGAAGATTCTACCACCTATCGGTATAAATCCACTCGATGGACATGATAAAAGTCTTGAAGATTATGATAAATCCTGAAGATAACCATTGTACTCATTTTCTCTTAGTAAGTTTTCCCGTTGGGTTTCTTATTTGAAGGTTTTCAATAAGGCAACAAGTGCAATACAATTTAACGTGCGATATGTACTCTTTTCTCCATTCCTTTTTTCCCACTAGATTTTTGGAAGGAGTTTTTAACAAGGCATATGCATATCGTGGTATGCGCGGTCACTTGAACAGACCTTGGCTCAGGCGAATGATTAGCCACTTCAAGAAGTTATGTGGCATAAACACCGTTGATAACCCCACTATTATCTATAAAGATAACGTAGCTTGTGTGGCATAGATGCAAATGGGCTATGTTAAAAGTAATATCATGAAGCATATTGCTCCTAAATTCTTTTATCCTCATGAGCTCCAGAAGGACGGAGAGGTAAAGATATTAAAAGCTAGGTCTTGTGATAATCTGGCAGACATATTCACAAAATTCCTTCCAGCCTATACCTTCCAGAAGTGCGTACGAGGCATTGGGATGAGGCGACTTAGAAAGTTGCAAAGTCCAGAGGGAGTAAATTCCTGAACCATAACCCTTATTTAAGACCAAAAGACTTATATGATTTTGAAGATATAATATTGTACTCTTTTTCCCTTTTGTGAGTTTTCCTGAAGTTTTCTCACGTGAAAGTTTTTAATGAGGTAACAAGTGCGACATAAGAAGCGGATGCCATGTACTCTTTTCTCCATCCCTTTTCCCACTGGTTTTTGGGAGGAGTTTTAATTAGGCATGTGCATATCGTGTTATTCACCCAAAGGAGAGTGTTACGAAACCTAGAAGGTTGTGTTATGGGCAAATACTGAATCTAACCTTGAGAGGTTTTAACTATAAATAAACACACCTATGTACATAGAAAAGATATCTGATATTAATAAAGACACGTTCTGGTGTTCTGTCTCAAATATGTCTCCTGATAATTGATCTATTGTATTCTTATTAATTAATTGCGTAGATTGCAGTGCCATTTGTCTATTCTCAACTATTTCTCTACAAAAACAACTATTTTTTAAGTGACAAAATTGGGGATTGCTCGGTGACGTACGGCTGATTTTTTTAAACAAAAAAACCCTAAAAAAATCTCTGGCGAGCCAGCGATGGCGATTTTGCCACGGCCGGCGGCGACCTCCCCTGCCCTCTCTCCCCGGCCGTGCCCACCGCCTTCCCTGCCAAGCGCTCGCGCAAGGCCATCCCCTCGGCGTCCAGCAGACTAGCCTCTCTCCCTTGCCGACGGCGGCCGCGCCTGGGGCCCTACCACGGGACCAATCGCGTGATGGTGCGGGCTTGGGGAGGCCCGCCGGGCGACGGTGCTCTTCGCCAACCGCTGCTCTGAGGCCGCTCAACCCAGAGCCCAAGCTCCTTCGCCCGACGGGCTACGGCACAACCTCGCCGTCAGCGACCACCCTTGGTGAGCCAAATCCCTACTTTAATTGTGCTGCCTTGTGATTGCGCGCGCCGCTTACTATTCAAATCGCATTGCCTGAGAGTGTGCTCCCGTGCGGGCCGTGCCCTGGCTTCTACTCGTGGCTGTTTGACACCGGATTTAACCTGAGGAAGCCGTTCTGCACTACACCTTCTCATTGTCTGCTAGTACTTGACTCACTAAAGTAGCTTACCATCTATCATGGCATGTTGAGCTATTTGGCTGTAAGCGAAGTATCGCCGATTGATCCTTTGTCAGTAGTGATCTGAAACATAGCACCATGCTATGAACGATTGATTGTGAGAAAGTTGTAGATGATTTAACAGCGGGTAGAAACTTGACTATCAAAAAGGATTGTTTTTTATTGTGTGTATGTGTGTTCGCCAGACTTGATTTGATTAAGTGTGGGCACTTGGGTGGATCAGTCAAATAGCATCTTCTGATTGACTAAATTCAGCTCTAGCTGCAGTAATCCACTGACTAATTAGTCTCCTAGGAACTCTCATTTTGTTAGTTGCTTCCAGGGTATTCAGAGATCTGCTAAATTTAGTTGCCTTTTGTTCTATGTGAATAACCGAATAGGCATCTATAGTCCAAACATCTATGGGTGATCTGGCCATCTTGAAGAAAATTGTCGTATGTTTAGGATTGCACTCTGCTTACTTTCTAATTCTAGAGACATCTCTTGTAGTTGTAGCCTTGTAGGAGGAGTGAGGTCTATCTTTTATGACGAGGCTTTTCATCACTGGCATCTTGTTAGAGAGCACAACTGCATGATGATCTACAGAACATAGTACACATCTTGGCCCATTTGAGACATGTTTGGTGCTGACATGAAATGACCTAGTTTGTCCGTTACCTGAAAGGTTTTCATTGTGTACGACTACCTATTGTACTGTGATATGTACTCTGATTTGTTATTTTGCATCGTAAAAACTAAGAAAACAGTCACAGTCCAAACCATTTTTCACTAGGATGCTCTATGATTTGCCACAAGGTCTGCAATGATTTTAGTCTCTCACGACATTATTGGATCTTAGTTTGTACAGCTGGCTACCTGTCTCGATTCCTTTCATGAATCATGATCGTTTCACGATGTTGTGTAGCGTTTTATCTTTTCGGTGACCACTCAGTGTAGTAAAACTCAATTCAAACCCTTAACAGCAGAAGCCTGGGATTCAGTTCCATTTATACTGCTAAATAGATCACACAATAAATAAGACACACACATACTGTTTTATTACATTGGCTCAAATACATACAACAACGTGGGGGCCAAGGGCCGATGTATTGCAACTTATGGGAAAAGCATCAAGCCTCGTAATCTGCAGTACAAGATTATTGGCACAATATATGATTATAATCTGCTAGTATAGCAGTTTATTTATCCTGCAACCTATTGTTCCACAATATGCTCATTCCCTGATTATCTTGATTCTCACAATGCACCTCTTAGCCCTTCTCATAGACTGCATCAGCGAGACCTTTAAACTGGCAGGTCGGTGTGCTCATCAAAGGGAAATGGCTCCAATCTTGGCTGTGCTGCTTGGAGGATCTTTTCAATTGGTATTTCCGGTTTTGATCTTTCCAGGGGTGCAATTGGATCAACATTTGGGTTATGATCCTGAAAAGAAATTTATAGATAGATTATTTTAATGAACAGCTTCAAATGAAACATGTGTTTAGTTTTAGATGTCTTCATTTGCAGGGGTGGCACTAACCTGGTTAGCATGCATTCTCTTGACAAAAGTTTTGAAAGTGACATAGTTCTGTCCCTCCAGCAGCTCATCCGATAACCGGAGGTAGGTGAATCCAAACAGCTTGTGCTCAGGAGGGCCGTTCTTGTTGATGCCTTTCGGTCTCGCGTTCCTGAGTATTGTGTTGTAAGCTGTTGCATCATATCGACCGAGTGCGTTTTCGCATGCCACATGTAAGCCCTCTCTCCATCCAGCACTCAGCACCTGCCAATTTTCATGGTTCACAACAGAATATTTTGATGAGAAGTGCTTCAGTTTTTTCCTAAAAGAAAAACGCAAAAGTCCTAAATTATAAATCACTGGGCAGTGGCTAATGGTGTAATTACCTGTTGGACTAGTTCCTCTGGTGCGCTCTCTGCCTCTGGGCTTTGCTCGGAGTCCCTCATCTCTGCACAAGTGAAGTTAAGGCTAGCATGGTGCCTTGTGAGCATGCGTGCTATGGTTCTGTAGCCGTCTCTGTCATCTAAGTTGTAGTACCCGGCAGTGAGCTCAGCTGCGTGGTTTGGAACCATGTACCACCAGTGAATGCCAGAGATCTGCAAGCAAACATTGGAGCATGTCTCATTTATATTCTAGATTAAGCACTGGAATGGCGTATATTCTCTGTCATTTAGCCTCTAGTCTAATGTTACAGTGAACCTTGTGCATTTCTTGTTTTTTATCAAATGAACCTTGTCATTTGAAATCCTGAAAATTTTCAATGTGACCTACCATCTGAGAGCTTTAGCATGGTACTTACTTTAATTGCCAGCTGCACTCTGTGTCCCAAGAAGACCCTGTTTGCTTCATCCAAGATCTTGTCTCCGTGCTTGATCAGTTTGTTGGAGTACCATGAGAGGAAGAACTTCCCCTTCTTGCTGAGGTATGTTCCGTTGTCTGCGAAGAACTGAGTCTTCTCGGGAGTGTCATTGTACTCTCCAGCGTCGTCAGGCAATTCCCACTCAGGATGGCCAGCCTTTGCTGCTGCTGCTTTGAAGTCTGCTTTCAGGTACTTATCATAGCACTGCAGATTATTTTTGTTTTAGTAACGGTCAGAACAGTTTAAGTGCAGTCCTTTTTTCTGCTGGTGATGATATTATTTTGCATTTGTTTTATTCATGCCTTGTCTGTTTAGCAGATGTAGAATTTGGTTTCCTTCGCGTTTGTTACTCTTCTGAAAAGCAACGATCAGCTGAAACTGCTTTCTTATCCAAGCGTCTCTTTTGATCAGAATCACTTCAATATTTGGTGTTCATTTTTTAAATAACTTTTTCAAAGGATATCGTCACTTGAACAAAGATCAAGCTGCCTTTGGTCATCACATCGAGAAGAGCCCTTATTTTGAAAGGAAAAAAAAAGACGTACAGAAGAGTTTTGATTTTGGCAAAGAGCACTCACTATGAATTCTCCAATGCCTGGGAACTTCCATCCCTGACTTTGGGGATAGGAGGGGTACCTCATCTCTCCAGCTGGGCCGAGTCCCACCTCAATGTCCACAATGACACCAGCATCCAAGAACTCTTTCATGTTCTCCCTGAAGCTCTTCATGTAATCAGCATACATCTGTCACAGCCACAGAAAAGAATCAAAACTTGCTATTGTGAGCATACATTAGCATTAAAATCATAACTATGCTTTTGCGCAGGCTCATCTGACTACCGTATACGCAAGAGGAGTGTCTAGCATAGCAAACCTGGATGGCAGTTCTTCCATGGAAGAGAGGCTGGTCGTCCACTCCAAGGGTGAGGTACTCGATGTTCCTTGTCCCAGCCCGGTTGGTGTAGAAAATGTCAGGGTCGTTCGCGCCAACGTCCCGCACCCACTGCGGGATGGGGATGTTGACGACGTCGCCGACATTGCCGCCACACTGGTGGAAGGACATGATGGCCTGCAGCTTCAGCCCGGCCTCCTGCACCACCTTGAACAGCTGCTTGTAGGCGCCCCAGTTGTAGGCCTTGGGTCCCTTCCCCTCCACCAGGCCCCACCACACGTCTATCATGACGCCGTCGACGCCGCCTCTGTCAGCTTCTTCAGCTGCGCTCTGATCTCGTCGCCCTTCTCGAACTTGTTGTCGACGCTCACGGCGTCCAGCTGTTTTCGCGACGAGAACGAAAGAAAGGTCAGTGCCAAAACTCCTCATCTAGCCCTTCTTGGTCAGTCTACGCCTTTGCTCTTGTTCAAGTACAATGTTATATATATCGCTAATGTATGACTATGTAAGCTAGATCTTTAAAATGGTATATTACTATTAGTGCATTATGATTAATTTGCTTGGTGAGTAGACGAGAGCTTACAGGGAGCATGACGTAGACTTGGACATAGTTGGCTAGCAAGTTCCCTGCCATTGTGGCTGGCTATACGCCTATATTCAGAAACACTGGCTTTCTTTCTGCTTGCTCGCTACTGAACTTGGCTCGATGGATATTGCAGGGAGCGTATGGGTCTATTTATACTGCGAAAAAGGAATGGGGCTCTTCTGCAGCGACGCGAACGGCGAACCTATCCTTTTCATTCCGGTACCGACTTCCTCTCAGAAAGGGTGCACTGCGGACTGAATTTTGTTGCCATCCCAACCAAGCTTCAGGAGTCGATATCGGGCCTATTCTTTTTAGCTACAACTTATGACTTTTAGACTGTTCGTGAGAAAGTACGGAGTAAGAGAAACTTGTGTGCAGTTTTGACCGATACAAATGAAGCTAGAGTGTGTACTACAATCAACTTATAAGCTCTGTTTTGAAAATACACTATATTTAAAAGCTAGTTAATATAGAAAAATCGAAAAACAACTTTTATAAATTAAAAAGAAGAGACCCGATCATGTGCTACCTGCCGTGTACACGTCTGGTTCGGCGTGGACAGGGGATCCATCCGCACGGCAGTTCGAATGGGTCGGCACAGCTAGCTTTGTTGTTTATCTATCGGGTGTGTATGTCAATGATCGATTGGGATGAAGGCTGGTGAGGATTTTTTTTCCTTGTTGCTGACAAGGCATCTCATGTTCTCATTTTGTCACGTGTGTTTGGAGCGGCAGGCCAATGATGTTTGAAGTATAACTGCAGAGGGAGGACTGGAAGCCCCACTTCTGGAAACATCATGTTTTCACGGTGAAATACGCGTCCGGCAGAATGAAAACGGTAGCAATCCGGGGAGCATATTTGCATGGTGCAATTGTATAACGAGTGGGTCAATGCTATGTTGCAATTTACGACCACTCAAAGTCGTTACGACCATACTCAAAGTTGTTACGACCATTTCTTGTTTGCTCTGATCGCTCCGATCATGTCTTCGTACTCTGACCACTCAACAGTCATTACGACCACACTTAAAATCGTTATGACCACTTCTTGTTTGCTTCGACTGCTCTAATCACGCCTTTGTACTTCGACCACATACTCGTAACTTCAACTGATGAGAGTTACGACCACATTCACGCTATGTTGCACCTTCTTGTAACAGCTCATTCGACCATATAGTATCGCTCGATCGCCGTAGTCGTAACTCGATTACGACCATGCTGAAGGCTCGATCGTCATGGTCGTAAAGTTTACGACCACGTTTTCTGCTCCGCGACCGTGGTCGTAACTCGTTTACGATTACGTCTTCTGCTCCTATAGACATCTTTGCTTGCCGTGGTCGTAACTTGTTTCACGTCTGTGAAAATGACAAATTCGATATTTTTCTGGGAGCCAAAGCACTCCGCTTTCTTTATTTCTCTCCCTCTCGTTTCGATCACGCCGATCGCTTCCCTGTCCTTCTCTCGTTACATAGCTCTGTCTTTTATACCCAACACAACGACTACCACACGGAGACAACTACGACACGGACTCGAAAACTGATTCGTACGCTGAAACAAAATCGTACACAACTACGACTACGACAAACCGACTCAAATACGACTAAACAGGATTACTAACTCTAACAATCACCTCTTTAATCTTGTTTCTCTAGCTTGATCACGCCGATCTTCTCTCTTGCTTTCGTTTCTTCCTTCTACCTGCACTCCTGTGCGCCGTACCTTCCTGAGCCTTGCACAATCCGATGCTTGCCACATCTCGCACCTGGACTGATCTCGTCCTTCCTTGTACGCCTGCTTGGGCTGGAGCACCTGCTCCCACAGCCACCTTGGCTTCGCCGTTACCTGAACCTCCCGCCCCTCTCTCTTGGACCAAGTTTGTCCACTTTCTGGCATACGTCTTAGCTGAGGCTACACCACCCCTAACTCCTATCTCCAACACTACATGCGTTCTCTCTACAAAACCATAAAAGACTGTACTCCAAGTCTTCCTCTTGGACCTTATACACCATTTTCACATGCCTCCCGCATGCATGATTTCGTTGGAGTGACACTCACATCGCCTCCGCTAACTGCATGCGCTCTAAAGTTGATGCTCCCTTCATGCGTGCCTGCATATGCGTGGTCACCCGAGCTGCCGCATGCAGCGTCTATTTCACGCGGGCCGTGCACATGGGACGCCACGTCCGCCTGTGGTCTCCTGCTCGAGCCATCTCCTTTAGCATCGTCTACATAAGGATGGGGTGCCGCGCTTGTATGCACGCCATGCTTGCCTCTTGCCGCCTTTGCACCTCATCCATCCGTGTCTCTCTTCACACAAATCTGTTTACAAGTTTTCAAAGAAATCTTATACAACCGATTTGGAGATCTCTTCGCTTTCATCAGCAGATATTTGTTCTTATCGTACACACGCAAGAACTCATCCTGCAGTACCACCCTGCACCCTCTTTCTATCATTTGCCCGAGACTAAGTATGTTGTTTCACAGACTTCATATGAAGTAAATCCCTGTCAACAACTTCTTATCTCCGTTCTTGCATTGCAACATCATCGTCCCTTTGCCTCTTATCTCTACCGTGGAGCCGTCGCCAAAGTTGACATTGCCCCAAATCTTCTCATCAAGCTCATGAAACATGGAGTGATCTCCCATCATGTGGTTGCTTTCTCTATTCTCCAAGTACCACTGATCCGTGTGATCGTGGCTACCTTATCTTCGTGCGTAGTTTTGGACTATGTTTTCCTCATTTAGTATCACCATGACTGGCACCTTTTCAACATATGTGTAGAGAAGTAGTCCCGGTTCTTCATCTTCTTTTTCGTCTTGGGCGAGGTTCACCTCTCTGTCCTTCTTCTTGCTTTGGCAATCCGAAGTATAGTGCCCGTACTCATTGCAGTTGAAACACTTTATATGGCTACAACATTCTGACGCGTAGTGCTCGTATTCGTCACATTTAAAACACTTGATATATAACTTATCATAGGATCTGTCACCACCGCCTTGCCCAGCCTTGTCTCCACAGCTACCTCTGCCGCCTTGACCGCTCAGGCCACCTTGACCGCACCACCTCCCGGGATTGTTTGATGAGCCACGACCGTCTCTCGGATCTCCTTTTATTGGCAACATCTGCTCGTTATGAGTCTAAAATCCCTTCTCGTTACGTGACTGAAACCCCTTCAGTAACTCCTCATGTGCCTTGAGGGAGCAGATGATCTCCTCTATCTTCTTCCTATCCAGATCGGCGGAGTACATAAGTGTGGTGACAACAGGTATGTACTTCTCCAGAGGCACGCGCAGATACTTCTTCACCGCCACATATTTCTTCATCTTGTCGCCAAGAGAGTTAATCTGATTGTACAACGAAATCAGCTTGCTAGCGAATTCGTCCACTGACTAGGTCTCTCCCATCTTCAGATTCTCAAACTCGCTCCGTAAATTCTGGAGCCACACCTCATTCACATGATCAACTATCTCGTGCATCGTCTGAAGCGTATTTCACGCCTCCTGTGCCGTCTCCTTGCCGATGAGCTGATGCATCATCGCATCTGGCACTGCCTGGTAAATGATGGCCAATGTCGCCTGATCTACCTTGTCGTCCACCTGCTTATCCTTCCCCTTCGGATCGACTACACCCCAGACTCCCTAGACGCGCATGTTCGTCTTCATCTTCATTGCCCACACCGGGTAATTGTCAGTCATCAGGAGAGGGTACTGGAGGGAGATTAGCCCACTCTGGGCATTTGCCTTATCACCCATGATCTTCAGAAATCACCGAAATCAACAGGCTCTGATATCTCTTGTTGCAGTTTATGATCACACTTAAAGTCGTTACGACCACTTCTTTTTTGCTCCAACCGCTCCGACCATGCTGACCATGTTCACGCTATGCTGCGTGTTCTCGTAACCGCTCCTTCGACCACGTAGTATCGCTCGATCACTGTAGTCGTAACTCGATTACGACCATGCTGAAGGCTCGATCTGCATGGTTGTAATGCTTATGACCACGTCTTCTGCTCCGTGATCGTAGTTGTGAGACCATGTGCAGGTCACCCCATGGTTGTGATGAGTAATTGACTCTTGATCTAGGAAGATTGAGTTTGGTTTTGAGGTTTGAGTTGGCTCGCAAAGTCGTAAGTCTTAAGAATGGTCGCCAGATCGCCACGACTCGTTGTCCAAGGTCGGAAGCGTTCGACCACCACTCGCCATGCTCGAAGGCCACCGGAAAGTTCGACCACACCGTCGGTGGTCGGAAGCCAACCGAATCCGTGCGACCGTTTTGGAACGGTCGGGCTTGAAAAAACATGCGTCACGACCATTATGGGCGTGGTCAAGTCTTCGGGTTGTTTACGACCACGCTGCGCCTCTCTCGGTAGATTTGACCGTGGTCGAACTCTATCGGGATCACTACGACCATGTTACGGATCCTCGGCAAATTTGACCGTGATCGGGTCGTTTCGACCTCATTGGCGTGGTCGGAAGTCGGTAGGGCGTCGTCGACCTATTTGATCGTGGTCGGGAGCCACCGGACGACATCTGCCACGTTGGCGCGATCGGGAACCGGGAGGTAGCGTCGACCACGTTGTGGAGTCTCGGCTATGTTGGCCATGGTCGGAGGCCTCGGGGCCATTCGACCACGACGTGGCGTCTTCGACCACGTTGTGCACTCGAGCCACGACCACGTTGGGGCTCGGTGGTTCGATCACGTTGGCGCTTGAGACATCGACCACGTTAAGCGACGGAAGAGCCGTGGTCGTTTGGCGCCCGAGCTGGTCGTGCGACCACGAAACGATCGTTTTGGTGGAATCGGTCGTAACGACCTAGGATGAGTCGTAGGCTTTGAGCGAGCTCGGTGAGCTCAAGTGTATCTGTGCAATAGAGTGCTCGGATGAGGTACTAGACTTTGGCGATAAAGTCAGATCGGTGTTGTATGTGGTCGTAGCAAGCTAGCGTTGGTCGTAGCTTGTATGCGCATGGTCGTAACGAGCTTTGTGATGGTCGTGACGACATCTTTGTGTGGTCGAAGAAGCAGGAAGTCTTCGTGGTTTTGACCACTTCTTGTCTTGTGCTTCGGGTGGTCGTAGGGATTTACGACCGGTGTTGTCTTTGTGATACTTGTGCCGAGTGATGGTGCGTGTGTATTGTGCGGTGCTATGTGATGGTTTGCTTATGCGTGTGGTGCGGGACTTGAACTATTTCATGGTGAGGTGTGGGAGGACCGGGACTAGGCACGGGAGGTGTTGAGGTCCGACGGTCGAGGCGCCAAGATGATCGAGGTGGTGAGGTGGTTGCGGCCGGGAGACGAGGAACCGAGCTGAACTGCCAGAGCCGAGCATGACGGGCAACAACGAGGAGGACCGGGACTAGGCTCGGGGAGGAGCGGAGGTCCGCAGTCGGGGAGGTTGGGTGCGGTCGGTGTGCGGCGGAATAGACCGAGACTAGACTCGGAAGAGTCGGAGGTCCGATCGGTCGGTTGCAGTCTTGGGAGACATGTCTTGGTGAGGCTTAGGAGGTCGGGACTAGACAAGGGAGTTGTTGAGGTCCGAATGGCGTGGAAAAGCCGAAGAGGACGTGTCGTGCCAGTGGGGACAAAGATGGACAAAAAGCGGTGGAGGAAGCTTCACGGAAGGCGTGGAGGGGCATTTTGGAGAAATGTCAAAGGCTGCGGGAAGCTGTCCCTCCGTAAAGCACACGAGAAAAGAAGTGGATTCATTGGCGCTAACGGGCAAAGTGCGGGTCTGTTGGGATAGCAAAGCATTTGAGTTAGCGGGCAAAGTGAGTGTTAAAACCGGTGTTAGATGGGGTTTTCGGGTTATCCCAGTATGGACTAATGGATGGATCCATTAGGTTAGTCTCGGTGTGAGGCTATAAAGGGAGAGGGAGGCAAGTGTTATGAGAGTTGGTCGGCTAGGCCTTGGAGCGCCCGCCTCTCCCTCCCTTGGGAGTGTATCTGTGTGTGTGTGCTCTAGGGCTAGAGCTTGTCCTCCCGGGGGAGTGGTTGCGAAACCTCCGTGTTATGATTTGAGAGGACTCATCTCTCTGTACTTGTTAGAGTTTATCTATGAGATGGGTGCGTGTTTGTGATCCGGGTTGAGAGGTTGTTCTTGAGATGTTTTCATTGATTTATTTGCCATCTCTTCATTCTTAGTTCCTTCATATTTCCTTTGAGAGTTGGCTTATATTTGTTTTGCTCGTAGGCGGGAATCTGTCTCAAGGCTAGTTGGCGGTTCATTCCAGAGCGGAAGTTGATTTGGAAAAATCCACGTGTCTTTCGATCCGCTTGATGAGTCTCTGTTCTATTTTTCGATTGCATCAATTTTCTTTGGCGAAACAAAGACTTTCCTTTTCTTGGTAAATTCACTTCTAGAGATCATATACAAGTTAGAGTTCAAGTCTCGCTTGGTTTCGACCTCGTGCAAAAGATTCCTCAAATTTTGCTCTGCGGTCGTCTTGCCGACAAAATAGAGTATTCACCGTTAGTCATCCGATTTTCGGTTTTCGACCAAGGTCATTGAATCGAGTCTTTCGGTTGTGTGGTCGGCGATAGTCGGATTATTGCAGATATCTTCTCGGCTTTGGTTATCGACCACAAGTTGGTGATCGACCACCGCTAAGACCTCACGACCGATTCTATTTTCGGTTCTCTGTTGTCAAGTGACTCGGTCCCGGTCGGTATCGATCACGGAAAAGACTTAGTGTGAAGTCTTGGTCTTCTCGGGTTTCATCGGTCGACCGGCTTTCCTTTGGAGATTTGACCACGACTTGCGATCACGAAGTCTTGGCCTTCGCTCTTCTCGATTTTCGACCGGCCAAGACATAGATCATCGCTTTCTTTTGCCTTTGGTTTCCGAGTGCTTGATGGTCGTAGATCTCGTGAGTCGTGTGCCCCACGGTCTCATGAGGTGTCTGCGACCGCGATCGGTTATAGGTGCAAGTCGGTCTTCGACCATGTTGATCGTACGACCATGTCATTGGCTTACGATCACGACGGTTCCGACCGGACTCATCTTTCGATCTTGTCGGTCTTGTTTTGGTGGCTATCGACTTCATTGAATTCGCTTGATCATCGATTGCCTACCAAGATGCTCTTCTATCGAGTGGTCAAAGTTACGACCATCGCATGGGCTATCAACCAAGTTGTCGGTTTCGACCATGGTGTTGGTCTGACCACGTTGTCTTCCCAACAAGCGTGCTTTGTTACCGACACCTGTCTCTGCGGTGGATGTATTCGACTACGTTTGAGCTTCCGCCAAGTGGTCGTAATCTAACCACACAAAGGCTCGATTTGGTCATTAGATAGTCTCAATTCCTCATCTTCTACTAGACCTCATATCTTGGATCTTCATAGCTTTGTAGCTATTGGAAAATAAGGAATATGTGAATATTTAGAGGAAAAATTTATGGGCACCATTCACCCCCTCTGTTGCCTCATCCGGTCCTACAATTGGTATCGAGGCGAGGTTGGCTCAGATTTGATCTTAACCGATCTGGAGCTTGGCAACTAGTAGGGAATCTTGTAAACTTTCCTTTGAATCTTATTGGGGTGTTTTGCCAATGATGTCCTTTGCGACAAGAGGCTTGATTTCGACTAGAGGATGATTTTATTTGCAAGAAACCACAAGTGTGAGCTTTGTGGTACATTCTTGTCCTTTGGTTGATCAAGTGCCAGGAAGGAGAAAGCCTTAGAGAACACACGGATGATAATGATAAGGACGAGCGTCGACTTATCATGAGCAAGGTAAAAACTCATTATGACCTTGGCCTTGTCCAAGATGAATATACTTGCTCTTCAGGATATTGTGAGGTGCCTAGATTATAAATTGCTAGATTGTTTTTGCTAGGTTGAAATCTCAATTTTTTTTCTTGTGTATATTGTGAGTCCTTCTCTGTAGACGGCAAAAATTTAATTTCTCTACTTGAATGTTAAAATCTGCAAATGAGAAATTAAAACTTTGACTCACCGCACATGTGTAGAGGAGCTTGAGCTTGCTAGAGTTGGGTTTAGTAAAGCCGAGTTCCTCTGCGTGTCGTCGTTGTAGTCGTAATGCCTTACGACCACGACTTGACTTCTCGACATAGTCGTAGCTTCATACGACCATGTCTGGCGGCGGACACTTCCGCTTGTTACCGTGGTCGGAAGTCCCTACGATCACGATTGCTGGTCTGAGCGCCGCTTTCGATTGCCGTGGTCATAAGCGACTTATGACTACACCGCAATTCCGATCGTGGTTGTAATGACCAACGATCACATCTCTCGGCTGTAGTCGTTCAAGACTATGCCTCTCGTGCTACGACCACGCTCATTTCTTCTCAACCGTAGTCATAGCACGAACGACCACTCCTTTTCTGCCGAGTGGCCGTGTGTCAAGTCTTGGGTTCAAGCATCGCTTTCTAACCACTTGGGATCCAAGACTTGGGCACTTTGTTCTTGTCTGTTGTAGGTGTCTAGGCGTTGCATGGAGAACATGGGATCGATTGGGTTTTAGTCTTCTGCTTCATCACGTGACTAGAACATTTGTTGGTTCTCCACTTCATGGCCTCCAAGAGGCATGTACCTTCACGTTTGGCGTCTCCACCTACTTTGTGAGCTACTCTATACCTTCATGCCCTTATACTCATGTTTGACCATATTGGCATGTTGTTCTTGTTCATGTGCTCACTTGTACCATACTGGCATGTTTTTCTCTCAATGCTTTCATGTCATGCCTTTATGTGTATCTTGCTTAAGTATCCATGTACCTTGTTGTATTTGTTACATGCTTAAGCTTTGACTTGACTTCATGAGCTAAGTAGAATGTGTGCATTAGAAGTCAAGTATCATCATGACCTTGTGCTCTGTAGTATCTATCATGGTTCACATCTTGCTCCTTATGTTCATTCATCATTATTTATACATGTTAGCATACTTTTCATGATGTTGATTTGCCATGTTGTATGTCTACATGATGTATGCATATGTATGGACAAGATGAGCTTGAGTATATCTTGGATAGTTTCTTTGTGTCATGATGGTGCGTTTATTCATGCCTTTGTATCTTTCTAGTATACATGCTTTTATCCATGCTAGCATATGCTACGTGATTTGCTCATCATCCGCTATGTGTATGGTTGTGATTCATTGTGATGCTTGTATACTTTGATCTTATTGCTATTATGGCATGAAATAAATTGTATGACATCTTGGTAGCATTAGTCTGTGCTTATGCTTAGATATCATGAGATTTGTGGTTAGGTCACAAGCTTCTTCTAGTATTGGGTGGCTCTAGGCTTCTTTGTTCTAGATGCTTTTGATGAGGGCTAGATTGAGCTTGTGGCGGTGCGTGTTCTCATACATTTGTAATGCTACCGATTGTGGTCATTTGTCTCGATCTTTCCATGCACTGTATTATTTACCCAAGACTAGGACACCAAATTGTTCCCCTATGTTTAATCCGCAGTTATGAATGAGGGAGAGTGGTACAATTGTTCTGACATCTCATCGGTCTTTACGACCACGTCGTGAGTGTCTACAACCACGGTATGGACTCTCGGCTGAACCCATACACGACCATGAGCCGGATTCGACCACGACTATGATCCGGACTCAACTTCGGCCACGACTCGGACTCAACTACAACCGATCCTCGACGCGAGTTCGACCACACGAACACGACTCGACTATTCTCGGACTCGTCTGCGACCACGGTCTAGACCGGGATCAATCGCGACCCGGAATCATCTCGACTATGGTGCGGACTCAATTTGGATTCATCTGCGACCATGATGAACTTCGGACTCGACAACGTCCGATTACATGACTTGATCGCTTGATAGAGGTGCGAACACATGTACAACCATGTCGAGACTCATCTACGACCTCGTCCCGGACACATATTCGACCTCGACCACTACAACAACCTCCCGAGCAAGCAGTAATCGAGGTTTGCTCCCTGTGATCTTTAGTGTTTTGGTTCCTCCACTTGGCTTTGCATAGTATATGTCTTCTAGTGGTAAGAAGGGTCTTTTGGACAAGAGGAGCCAACTCTAGGTGATGTTGTCTCATTCACACCTCTCATCCAAATGGTTCTCTAGGATTATTTACTACCTAGTTTGGGCTTTGGTTCTCTAGGATTCTCTTCTACCTAGGTTGAACTTTTCTTGGCCACTAGAGTCTTTTGCATTGACATAGTGTGCTTTTGCCCGTGGTATGAGGTTATAGACTAGAGACCATGAGGATAGGATGTATTGGGAATCACCTCTTTGAGCTAGAACCTTCTCTTCTGGATTTTGTGCCAAATTTCTTGGTTCTTCTCTTTTGCCTTCTCTAGGGGAGTTGGATCCTTCTGTCTATTCGGGCTATGTTTCGGGGAGTTCATCTCATGTGCATTCTTTTGTTCAATAGTCGTCACATTCACATGAATGCTGTACGATCTTGGAGCCACGAATATTATCTTTATGTGACATGATATCATGATTTATATCTTGCCATGTCTTGTGATAGCTTGATTTATCATGCCCTTCTATGTGTTGCTTAGCTCTTGCCATACTAGCTTAATTAAATGTGAACAACTTGAATCAAATCATGTCTTGTTCAATCTTGTGAATAGTCGGCTTTAGTGATCCTCTTTTGATTCGAGCCATGTCGAATAGGCTAAGTTGAGCCTTGAATCTGTTTTTGAGATTTAGATTGAGCTAAGTTAGTTCATTAGTGATGCATGAGTTAAGTCTTAACTCTTTGTTCATGAACTAATTCAAGTAAATGCAAAAAGATCTCTTTTGTGCGAAAAAACTGATCTCACCAATTCTTTCTCATGAGACGGCTTGCCATTGCACTCGGCATGAACTCAGGGGGAGTTTTGGATGACCAAGATCACCTCTTTAAGCTTATTGCTTGGAGTGATCGCATAAGGCTTGAGATCTAGCACATGGCTATGAAAACAAAAATTCTTGTGAAAATGGTTGAAACCAACCATGAATTTCGATAAAAGCCAATTGTGCTAATTTTGCTCACTACAAGTATTCTACAAGTGGTATCCAAAGTACTACAAGTAGTGAATTACTTGTGATATCTAGTGCTTGAACAAAGTGTCTCATTTTGAACTTATAGCACTCTAAAATTGACTCAACTATAGCTTCGTGGTTCCACTTAGAATATTGACATGGCTTGACTCACGTTTGGATACCTTCTTCTAGACTATAATCTTGAGTGACTCGACATGCTAATCAAACCATTTAATTTAAAGATCATAACTTATTTGGCTTGAGCTTGGCAATACATAGTTTGTTATGATCTAGATAGCATTGTCACCTTTTATGGCTTGATATAATTTTCTGTGAAGTCACTTTCGATAATTTCATGGCTCCCTTTGCTTAAAATGAATTAATTGTAGTCACCCCATTTCATTCATGCTCTATGTTTCTTCCTTGCATCTTGATGACTTTATTGCCAAAAGGGGAGAAGGATAGAAAAAGGCATTAAGGGTGCAAAGACATTAAAATGGGAGAATGCATCAAGGGATGGGAGAAGGATAAAAGGCATTAAGGGGGAGAATGCTTGGTCATCTTGCTATGACAATGGTCATGTGAGCATCTGCTTCTTGGACCATGAGCAAGATTGGACTTTCTGTGTGATTTGGAGTTTCTGTAGAAATTTTGATCTTTCTCTGTCTGCTCCATTTCATTCTGTGTCAACATGGTCTTGAGTCACTTCTTCATTCTTCTAGACCATGTGTGGCTTTTGCATCTCCATCCTTTCTTCTGTTCAAAAACTAACTCTTCCTCATGCTTTTTCTGTGTTTGTCAATATACTCATCAAGGGGGAGATTGTGAGACCATGTGCGAGTCACCCCATGGTTGTGATGAGTAATTGACTCTTGATCTAGGAAGATTGAGTTTGGTTTTTGAGGTTTGAGTTGGCTCTGCAAAGTCGTAAGTCTTAAGAATGGTCAGCAGACTGCTTACGACTACGTTGTCCAAGGTCGGAAGGCGTTTACGACCACTCTGGCCATGCTCGAAGGCCACCGGGAAAGTTTACGACCACCTTGTCGCTGGTGGGAAGCCAACCGAATCCGTACGACCGTTTTGGAACCGGTCGGAAGCCAGAAAACATGCGTACGACCATTATGGGCGTGGTCGGAAGTCTTTCGGGTTGTTTACGACCACGCGCGCCTCTCGGTAGATTTGACCGTGGTCGAACTCTATCGGGATCACTACGACCATGTTACGGCATCCTCGGCAAATTTGACCGTGATCGGGCTCGTTTCGACCTCATTGGCGTAGTCGGAAGTCGGTAGGGCGTCGTCGACCTATTTGATCGTGGTCGGGAGCCACCGGACGACGACACGGCCACGTTGGCGCGTGATCGGGAACCGGAGGTAGCGTCGACCACGTTGTGGAGTCTACGACTCGTTGACCATGGTCGGAGGCCTCCAGGGCCATTTACGACCACGACGTGGCGTCTTCGACCACGTTGTGCACTCAGAGCCACGACCACGTTGGGGGCTCGGTGGTTCGATCACGTTGGCGCTTGAGACATCGACCACGTTAAGCGACAGAAGAGCCGTGGTCGTTTGGCGCCCTGGAGCTGGTCGTACGACCACCGAAAATCGTTTTGGCCGGAATCGGTCGTAACGACCTAGGATGAGGTCGTGAGCTTTGAGCGGGCTCGGTGAGCTCAAGTGTATCGTGTGCAATAGAGTGCTCGGATGAGGTACTAGACTTTGAGCGATAAAGGCGTATCGGTGTTGTATGTGGTCGTAGCAAGCTAGCGTTGGTGCGTAGCTTAGTATGCGCATGGTCGTAACGAGCTTTGTGATGGTCGTGACGACATCTTTGTGTGGTCGAAGAAGCGGGAAGTCTTCGGGTTTTGACCACTTCTTGTCTTGTGCTTCGGTGGTCGTGGGGATTTCGACCGGTGTTGTCTTGTGATACTTGTGCTTGAGTGATGGTCTGTGTGTATTGTGCGGTGCTATGTGATGGTTTGCTTGTCTGTGTGGTGCAGGACTTGAGCTATTTCATGGTGGCGTGGGAGGACCGGGACTAGGCACGGAGGTGTTGAGGTCCGACGGTCGGAGACGCCAAGATGATCGAGGTCGGTGAGGTGGTTGCGGCCGGGAGACGAGGAACCGAGCCGAACGCAGAGCCGAGCATGACGGGCAACAACGAGGAGGACCGGGACTAGGCTCGGGGAGGAGCCGAGGTCCGACGGTCGAGGGTTGGGTGCGGTCGTGTCGGCGGAATAGACCGAGACTAGACTCGGAAGAGTCGGAGGTCCGACTGGTCGGTTGCAGTCTTGGGAGACATGTCTTGGTGAGGCTTAGGAGGTCGGGACTAGACAAGGGAGTTGTTGAGGTCCGAGCGACGTGGAAAAGCCGAAGAGGACGTGTCGTGCCGGTGGGTCGACAAGATGGACAAGAAAGCGGTGGAGGAAGCTTCACGGAAGGCGTGGAGGGGCATTTTGGAGAAATGTCAAAGCTGCGGGGAAGCAGTCCCTCCGTAAAACACACGAGAAAAGAAGTGGATTACATTGGCGCTAACGGGCAAAGTGCGGGTCTGTTGGGATAGCGAGCAAAGCATTTGAGTTAGCGGGCAAAGTGAGTGTTAAAACCCGGTGTTAGATGGGGTTTTCGGGTTATCCCAAGATGGACTAATGGATGGATCCATTAGGGTTAGTCTCAGTGTGAGGCTATAAAAGGGAGAGGAGGCAAGTGTTATGAGAGTTGGTCGGCTAGGCCTTGGAGGCGCCCGCTCCCTCCCTTGGGAGTGTATCTGTGTGTGTGTGCTCTAGGGCTAGAGCTTGTCCTCCTGTGGGGAGTGGTTGCGAAACCTCCGTGTTATGATTTGAGAGGACTCATCTCTCTGTACTTGTTAGAGTTTATCTATGAGATGGGTCATGTTTGTGATCCGGGTTGAGAGGTCGTTCTTGAGATGTTTTCATTGATTTATTTGCCATCTCTTCATTCTTAGTTCCTTCAGTATTTCCTTTGAGAGTTGGCTTATATTTGTTTTGCTCGAGGCGGAATCTGTCTCAAGGCTAGTTGGCGATTCATTCCCGAGAGCGGAAGTTGATTTGGAAAAATCCACTGTGTCTTTCGATCTGCCGCCATGAGTCTCTGTTCTATTTTTCGATCAAGCATCAATTTTCTTTGGCGAAACAAAGACTTTCCTTTTCTTGGTAAATTCACTTCTAGAGATCATATACAAGTTAGAGTTCAAGTCTCGGTTGGTTTCGACCTCGTGCAAAAGATTCCTCAAATTTTGCTCTGCTGATCGTGCTGACGACAAAATAGAGTATTCACATTCGTCATCCGATTTTCGGTTTTACGACCAAGGTCATTGAATCGAGTCTTTCGGTTGTGTGGTCGGCGATAGTCGGATTCGATTGCAGATATCTTCTCGCCTTTGGTTATCGACCACAAGTTGGCGATCGGCCCCGCTAAGACCTCACGACTGATTCTATTTTCGGTTCTCTGTTGTCAAGTGACTCGGTCCCGGTCGGTGTCGATCACGGAAAAGACTTAGTGTGAAGTCTTTGGTCTTCTCGGGTTTCATCGGTCGTGGCTTTCCTTTGGAGATTTGACCACGACTTGCGATCACGAAGTCTTGGCCTTCGCTCTTCTCGATTTTCGACCGGCCAAGACATAGATCATCGCTTTCTTTTGCACCGGTTTCCGAGTGCTTGATGGTCGTAGATCTCGTGATCGTGTGCCCCCACGGTCTCATGAGGTGTCTGCGGCCGCGATCGGTTATAGGTGCAAGTCGGTCTTCGACCATGTTGATCGTCGACCATGCCATTGGCTTACGATCACGGCGGTTCCGACCGGACTCATCTTCGATCTTGTCGGTCTTGTTTTGGTGGCTATCGACTTCATTGAATTACGCTTTGATCATCGATTGCCTACCAAGATGCTCTTGATCGAGTGGTCAAAGTTACGACCATTATGCAGGGCTATCAACCAAGTTGTCGGTTTCGACCATGGTGTTGGTCTGACCACGTTGTCTTCCCAACAAGCGTCGCTTTGCTACCGATACTGCCTCTCGCGGAGTGGATGTATTCGACTACGTTTGAGCTTCCGCCAAGTGGTCGTAATCTAACCACACAAAGGCTCGATTTGGTCATTAGATAGTCCAATTCCTCATCTTCTACTAGACCTCATATCTTGGATCTTCATAGCTTTGTAGCTATTGGAAAATAAGGAATATGTGAATATTTAGAGGAAAAATTTATGGGCACCATTCACCCCCCCTCTGTTGCCTCATCCGGTCCTACAGTAGTCGTAAGTCGTTTACGACCACGTCTTCTGCTCCTGCGGACACCTCCGCTCCCGTGGTCGTAACTTGTTTCACATCTGTGAAAACGATGAACTCGATATTTTTTCGGGAGCCAAAGCACTCCGTTTTCTTTATTTCTCTTCCTCTCATTTCGATCACCCCGATCGCTTCCCTGTCATTCTCTCGTTACATGGATCTGCCTTTTATATCTAACACAACGACTACCACACGAAGACAGCTACGGTACGGACTCGAAAACTGACTCATACGTTGAAACAAACTCGTACACGACTACGACCACGACAAACCGACTCGAATACGACTAAACAAGATTACTACCTCTAACATGCTATGTGTATATATTGTGAAAATATTACAGAGTGCATTCGGTATAACCACGATGCACACTGCTACATATTTGTATATCTGGGTATTTTGGTATGGTTCAAAGGTCTGATGATACGCTTTTCTTACGGCTAACCACAGAACATATTCTTTTGTACGTACGTGCCGTGTGAGGGGCGCAACAGAAATTTGTTTCGCGTTGGACGTGCATTGCCGCAACCTGTTAGGAAGTTCAAACTGCCTTCTCAATCTCGATCGATGCGTTACTGTTATACGCAAAATATTTTCGGGCGATCGAGTGTAGCAAATGTATTTTACATATCAGGATTGATATAAAGTGCAAGTCCTCCTACTTTAGTCAACCCATTAGCGTAGTGTAGCTCCGTACCAAAGGTGTCTTCAGGCCATATATAATGGTGTGGTATTGATTGTCTATAAACTTTACTATATATGGAACGAGATGATGTAGAGGAGAGAGGAAGCATAGAAATTTCGTTATCTCTTATGCAATAGTCTACTGTAACACGATAAATAAGATATATTATGTCACGAGAAAGCTGTTTATAGATACATACAAAAAAATAATCTATTGTATGAGCTGTCTTTAGTATCATCTATAGATAATATGAAGCATATTATAGACAACAATTATCTATACTACCGCACATGTCCTCAGTGCACCAAGTTGGAAGGTGCTTAGGGCAGTTTTTTTGCCATGTCGGAGTGAGAATGCGCCAAAACTTGGATCGATGCTCACAGTTGCTTTGCCATCATTTGCATTGGATATACCTAAGGTATCAAATACTTATCGTGAATTGTGGGGGTTTTATTTCTAGCGTAAACGTGGAATCGCAGGTGCACGCCACAATCCACATAAATATACCACATTTAGCTGCAAAACCGCCACCCATTAGTTGATCATGCGTCTGGAATTTTTTTTTGTCTCGCTAGTCTGGACGATAACGACAAATGAGATGTCCATCGCATATACGGAGACAGATCAATTAATTGAGACAACAACCTGATCCGATTATTTGATTACGCTAACTTCATCTGTGCAAACCATATGAATGAATGGATTGATAACTTGATGTCACTTAACAAATCACATCACGTGATTATCACTTTTGCAGCAACGCTAATCACCTATCGTTCCTTAAGATAGACGCTTATAAAATAGTATCAGCGTGTTTCAGAAGATAGATACGACCAATCTAGTTAGATTGCTCTGATAAGACCATACTGGCAAAAAAATTTCAAGGTTAGGTTACACTTCGATGTCGCTAATTAAGGCTATCCAATTGTAGCACCATATGTCTTTCATGTTAACAAAATTGTTTAATTACACTAATGTCGCTAAGCTTGCCTTAAACTTGATATTTGATTTGGTTAAGTCGCTAAACTCAATAGTACGGTACAAATGCATGTCCCCACGTACAGATGTTCTTTGTATGATATATCTATCTCACTTGTGCCAGATAGTACTCGTTTCACCACGCAATATAAATCCTTGCTATCAGGAAGCGACTTCCTATATAAAATCCTTCAGGGAATCAAAGCATAGTTATTGTATTTCATATTTTCACTCTATATCTTGTTTTAAGATTAAAGAAAAAATAGTTAGGTAGCTGTAGTATGATATTTAACAGAGGTATATATGGCCCGATAACATTAATTTTCTCTTAAATTTAGTATACTTCTTTTTTATCTGTACAAATGGTGAATTTAAACTATATCGCACGAGTACTCTTCTCCCCGGTACAATAAAAATGATTAGGCTGTGCCTGTCAGTGACTCATCATCAGATGGACAGTCCGCTCATTTGGGCTGAAATTTAGTGACTTATGGCTAAAATTGCACTATAACTGATGGTGGTTTATTTAGCATAATTAAATTTAAAAAAATTAAAAATAGAAAATATATTAGCATATCATGTATAATGCAAACAAATATAGAAAAAAGAACCAACAAAAAAGGTAAAAAAGCCGAAAAAATAAAAAAGATAAAATTTAAAAATAATAAAAAATAAGTTAAAAACTTCAATTAAAATGCTTGAGACCAAGATAAGCGAAACTACTCCAAATTTGGTGCAGTCGTAGCTCACGAGGACTTTCCTCGAGGGTCTGCTCTTTTTAATTTGTAAAAACTAATTTTCGGTTTTTCTATAGTAACTAACTTTTAAACGGAGTATCTTTTTAAGATAGGATCTACTAGTTAATTATAGTATATAATGTATCGACTTCATTTATATCGGCAAAAATCGCATATGTTACTCTATAATCTTTTATACGAATAGTCCAAAAACCATAAACTTCAACTAAAAATATCAGCCCTAGTCTACTGGTTACCAACGGAGGTGTGAGGTGTCGGCGGTTGTGGGGGTTCAGAGGTTTTCGCCGCAATAAATGCCCCCCAATAGCTTACTTCAAATCACTGTCCTCTGGTGTATGTTTGTTGGTTCGCCACGGCCCGTGCTCGCCGGTTGTGGGGGTTCAGAGTAGAAATTTGGAACGAAGTCTGGTAATACTATCATTGCACTCTACATCGATTGGATGCAGTAGTAAAAAATTGGAACAAAGTCTATCGGACAGGAGTACCGTAATAATACTACCACAGATAGTTTTATTAACACCACTACGTACCGATCAGTGTCTGGTCCGATCAATATTAGCACTTGCGTAGTGTGGCTAGGGTGTGTTTGGTTCAGAGCCAAACATTGCCACCACACTTGCCTTAGATAAGTTTGACCGAATGAGGCTGTTGTTTGGTTCGACATCACAAAGGTGGTGTGTGAAGCAAAACCAAAAATTAAAAGTATTTAATTTTTTTGTTTGATTTTAATTCCTCTTGAATCTTAGCCTAATCCCGCATTCATCCCAGCCAACCATGCCATATTCTCCCTACCGCATCGCCCCCTTCAACCTTTCGCGCACGAGTACTGCTCATGATCTGAAAATATCACCGCCGCACCTTCCTAGTCACCCATCGTACACTCATTTCTATGAAATTCTAAAACTGGGTTGAACAATTTGTCTGCCACAAAATATGTGGTATGCCACACTGTGCTATGATTTTATGGCAAAAGCATGGGTAGTAGTTTATAATTTTTGAAGTTACAGTAACTTACGTGATTGGTCACTGCACCCACCACCACCTGTCGGCGGGCCCCACCCGGCGAATGATTATGCGGTGCGACGGAGCGCCACCCCGCCCATGTTAACACCACTTACTAGAGTTTCAATTTCTAACTTCTGAATTTTATCTTTTAATTTTATATTTTTTCGTTTTTAGTTTTTTATGTTTTTGTATTTTATTTTTTTATTATTCCGTATTATTCGTGATGATATAATATTTTTTAAATTTAATTACATTAAAGAATTACTAATAGTTACAATGCAAAATAAATCAGAAGCTAAAGTTTAAAAGCCCAAATGAGCAGTGCCTAGTCCTCTATTAAAGGAAACATCAATTCCCCACCTGAGCTTATTTTTATTTGCAGGGATTATTTCAAATGCAATAGTTCCGTAGAATTTTAACATGAAACCGTTTACCTTTTGCAGGATAAAATGGAAAATGTGCTTGCCGTCTAAACTTAGGCCCTATTTAAAATGCAGAAAATTTATAGAAATTTTATTTCCATAGAAATTAAAATTTCCCCATCTCCCGACGATTCGACCCAAAATCTGTCGCAGTGAATACGGCACATTAAAAGGCTACCGTTATTATTGTTTTTGATTTATGCACGTTCCCAAAACCACCCATCAATCAGTCGGCGTCGTGGTGCTACTGCCATAGCGCCATACCATTATTGTTTTGTTGATCTGGGTTCCTGTCTTCGTCGAATCATCGGAAGGCCACAGAACAAAACGCACCGCAGCAGTATTTGTCACTGTAGCTGTCAGACACCACAGTCGAGGGCTCGAGGCACTGTACGGATACGTATGCACGCACATGCAGCTGCAGGGTCCAGTGATTCTCACCAGTGCCGTGTAAAGAAAACCAGAAGGCGTGTAGTGTATCTATGATCTATCAGTTAAGAGAGAGAAACGGTCTTGTCAGATGAACCCAAATTTGCTGATGGTTAACGGAATATCCACTCGATCTTGCCGACACCCGGTCGACGAGCTGGGCGAGGCCGCCGCCGACGCTCATGTCCGTCTCGGGATCGAACGGGTCCGGTCGATGGGTATCTCCGGCCCTAATCGCTCCAGTGGGCTTGATGGCCCGGAGGTACCGGGCAGTGATCCTGAGACGTGACGAGACGGTCGGTGAAATCTAGCCCAGCACGTACACGTTGTTTGACAGTGGCAGCCTAGTAAAAATTTCTACCATATCTTAGCCGAACACGTGAAGCTAAGCCCAAGCCCAACCCAAGCCGGGCTATGTCCCTACCTGAGCGGCGTGCATTTTGCTGACGAAGGTTTTGAAGGCCCGGTAGTTGTTGCCCGTCAGCAGTTCATCTGACAGCCGGAGGTACGTCACCGTGGCTGCGGTCGACGCCGTTGCGCTGCGCGTTCCTCAGCATCTGGTTGTAGCCGCGCCGCTCGTACCTGCTCGGCGTGTTTTACCTACCTGTTGGACGAGTTGCTGAGCTCATGGCCTCCTCGAATGTAGCACCCTGAAATTAGGGTGGAATTGCAGTGTTTCCAAAAAAAAATCCCTCAGTTATCTTAATTAGCATTTAGATACTTTTGTTTCTACCGTGCACCTACATATTTAGGGTGGAATTGCAGTGTTTCCAAAAAAAAGTCCCTCAGTTATCTTATTTAGCATTTAGATACTTTTGTTTCTACCGTGCACCTACATATTTTCTCCCCAAACAGGTATCTCTCCAATCTCTCTCTCTCTTCCTCTAGGGCCAACGCAGGAGACGACGGCGATAGTGATGTCACCGGTGCCAAGTGGGCGGCGACGCAGTAGCGGGTGTAGGCAGCGCACGAGAGGCGACGCAGCAGGCCGGCTGCATGGCCGAGAGGTGCGTAGGCCAGGAGGCCACATAGCCGGTCAGCGCGCAGCCCAGGCGGCATGGTGGCCAGGCGGGCACAAGCGGGTGGCACTACAGGAGGCGACGCGACCGGTTGGCGTGCAGGCTAGGCGGCAGCATTAGTCGGGCGGTGTGACAGGGAGTTGGCGTGGTGGCGGCGGCGGCCGGCCAGTAGCGGCCGTGCGGTTATTTGCATAGCAACCATGTGGTTCGGCTAGTCGGGGCACGACCGAATCACGTTTCGCGCGAGGGTTTCTAGCACGTGCAGCGGGATGTCATTCAATTGGCCGGTTGAGTTGTTCACTCACCCGATCGGAGATTCGCACCGCGAAGATCTAGCGAACATGTTTCTTTCCTAATTTGTCTCTGTTCCACCTTGTAGGTTCACACACGGCCTTTTGAGGGAGCGTTCGGGCAGTTGTGCACATCTGATCATTCATGCAGCGAGTCCACCAAACGTACTCAAGGCAAGTACCTTGCAGCCGTTAACTTCCTCGTTATGCATACATCTGTTCCATGATTAATTATCATCATTGCCATTGAGTTTATCATATTTTAATGCTTGCTTGGTCCTAGACTATTAATATAGTATCTATACCATGATGTCCTAGGTTATCCGACTTTACATATTTTAGGTTTATTAGAATGTGTAGTTATTAATGTTCTAGAATTCATGCTTTTAATTAGTGATTTAGAATTAATGCCTTAATAATTAATGGGGGTAGCATATGAACATATTTTAACTTAGATATAAACCATTAGCACTCTTTTAATATTAGGGCTGCTATGTTTTAGTTCCTTGAGATCATGATCCATTATTTGTATGTTGTTGTATGTGAGCCATGATGGATGTATATATTAAACATGTTAATCTGACTAACAAACACTCATCATATAATAAAACTTGGATAGTTGACAACCTTGCGTAAGCTACATTATAATACTCCTTTTAGAATAATTCCTAGTCCTCTATCACCAAATTATCATTTCTCATCGCCCTTATTGGAAATTAGACCTATCTATTTTCAACCATGGCAAATCTTTTCACTTATTATACTCTTACCCTTGCTTTCCCTTAGCTACTTGAACCTCTTGTCATATAATCTATTAATAACATGATAGTTACCTGGTCTGGGATTACCTACATATATGGGAGATTGCCAGCCACCTATTAACGTATAGGGTCCGTGCACTTTCGTTACTCAGAATATTATACTTCGTCTATGGTTACACAGTCGAGGACATGACGTGCCTGACTAATTTTGTATAATCGGGTATGTGGGAAGTAATCATTGATATCATTGCCATAACTTGCTAAATCACAATAATCCTTAATTCCATCATTCCTGTGATCTCTATCTCCGATCCGTATCAGTGTTTTGAGTAATCTAGTTTTATTGCACCTAACATGTGTCAATTACTTGCTTGCATTACTTGCCATTTACACACCTTGCTTGTGACCGTTGTTGGGTACTTGCTGAGATTTTTAAATCTCACGTTTGTTATTTCCATTTTGAGGTAAAAGGTCAGTGGAGTGATAGTAACATGCATATATGAGAGCACTCGAGTTTTCAGCACCGTGACTTGTCACTGTTTTGTTTGTTTATTTATTCTTTATTTAATTAGAAGTAGATTGGTCCCGTGTTTTAAACATTTATTTTAGTTTTCGCTGGTTATCTAATAAAGTACTTTTAAAAATTTTAATTCCCTTGTGATTTCTATTGCTATTTTTATTATTTATTTTTACTATGATGATGACGTTCTATGGTAATATTTTATTTTGGTACATGAGGTGTTATATGATCTACTTCGAGTTCCTCATCTCCGCGCAGGTGAAGTTCAGGATGGCGCCGTCGTGCCGCGCCAGCATGCGGGTGATCGCCCAGTAGCCGTCCCGGCCGTCCAGGTTGTGGTACCCCGCAGCGAGCTCCACGGCGTGGCTCGGGTGCCTGTACCACCAGTGCATGCCCGACACCTGCACTCACTTCTACGGTATCTCACTTCATCTTGACAGTGTAATTTGTGGCTTGCTGCAGTATTGTTTCTGCAGTGAGACTCTGAGTGGCGGCACGTACCTTTTGAAAGACCCTAAAATTTCATCTCAAATTTTTTTCCTATTTTTCCTGAATTTTTGGTGAATTTTTGAAAACTTTCCCAATTTGGAAATTCCCGGCTCTTTCCGCTTTCCCTTCTCGTCTTCTCGTTTTCTCGCTGCCGCTGGCGCCTTCTCTCTTTTCTGCCTCCTCCTCGCGCCTGCCGCTCGGGTACAGCGCCCGCGGCTTCCCGCCTCGCCCCACCGCCACCGGTCCGAACCGACAGCGCCACCGAGCCACGCGTGTCGCTGTGCGCCCCAGGTCCCGCCTGTCGGTCTCCCTTCGCTCCCTCCGCCGGCCGCGTTGCGCCCGACTCGCCTCCCGCCTCACCACGCAGCCAGCGGAAACGCTCGCCCGCACGCCACGTTGCACGGTGAATCCGCAGCTCGGTCACCTCAGGGCCCCGCTCGTCAGCTGCCGCGACACCTCCCTCTCTCCGCGCAGATTCGGGAAGTCTCAGTGCAGGACCAGGATTCGGGAGTTGCCGCTTACGAGATCGCCGAAATCGTCCAGATTCACGACAAGTCGCAATCCTTGATCATGTTGAATCCCATGTCCATTAAATTATGTCTTTATGCTATTTGCACTATTGTTAGTTGTAAAATGCTAGTTTATATAAAATAAAATGTTTAGAATGACATGCTATTTAGATAAAACCTGCCACCGATAAATGCCATGTTAAATTTGCAGCCGTTCCTTGATAACCCTAGAAATATCTACAATATTGTATAATTAATTGTAGGTTATATTCATATCATGCAAATCTTTACACTGCTAAGGTTGCGGCCGTGTGCCGATAGATTTGAAAACCCGGGGCTAGGGTAGGGTGGTATGGGACACCGTACCCTAGGTTGGTTGTGCCGGTGCGCACAAATTTAGGGTAAGAGTGTCGTGGGAAACCGCGAGTCGGTCTTCGCCCACCGTTTACCCTGAGGTGGAGGTTGCAGACCTCATGAGAAAATTATAAGGATTAAAATCTTACGCTGAGCACATGACATAGTGATCGCTCAACCACCGTGTTGACGTGTCAACCTTGGTTTAGTAACTGCTCAAATCCAAGTGGAGCCCTGCATGGGAAGTTGGTATGTGGGACAAGCAACCCATACGCAATAACGATGGGTCCCCATACCTCGGGCCTGGCGTTCCGTTTTGGCCTACGGATACCCGAGGGTATGCGGATTCCGAACCCATCGGGTAGAGTAAAAGCGAAGGTCTGAGCAGTGAAAAGACCCGGTTTCTTAACTCAGTCATGAGGGTTAAGAATGCTTGTGGGTAAAGTTGAGCAACTCTGCAGAGTCAAATAATGGTATTCGAATACGCCGTGCTCCCGGTTAATGGAGTTGTGTCATATGGGTGATTTCCAGCTGCGAAGCTTAAGTAGTTTTCACAAGTATGTTTAACTTGATTAGTTGGTAATTCAAACTTTGAAAACCCCTGTGAACTAAGAAGTAGTCTTGATTTGATCTTCTAAAAGATTTATCAAATAAAGCTGCATCCACATAAGTAATAAACCAAATATACTCCCAACCTTTGTTGATCCGTGCAAATGGTTAAGATAGGTTTCCCTTGTGGCTTGCTGAGCTGGTTAGCTCACGACTTGTTGAACACTTCAGACGACCAAGATGCTGGTGAAGGTTACCCTGTGGAGGAAGTCCCTGAGGAGTCGTCCTTCGACGAAGATCAGTGGTTCTAGGTCTCAGTTGCGCTTGAGTTTCCTGGAGGTTCTTTTGTAATGTATTATATTTCGGGCTTGCACGCCCGCCAGAAAAGCGGGTTGTTAAACCTTATCCGTAATATAAGTTGGTCTTTTGCTTTGTAAGCTTGTGATGGTATACTCTTGCGCGACATTCCATAACTGTTCATGCGTGAATAGTTGCGGGATGCCGTGTCCTCGCAGCACCCCTGGCAACGGGGGTGTTACACCTTTGCGGCGAGCTTGACCTTGCACCCCAAGAAGTCCCTGTTCGCTTTGTCCAGGATCCTGTCCCCATGCTCGATCACTGGAGTACCATGTCAGGAAGAACTTCCCCTCCTTAATGAGGTACGTCCCGCCGTCTGCCGCGAAGAACCGCGTGTCCTCCGACGCGTCGTTGTACTCTGGCGTCGTCAGGCAGCTCCCACTCCGGGTGCTCGGCCTCTGTCGCTGCCGCCCTGAAATCCTCCTCCAGATGGTCCAGGTAGACATAATTAATGATGTTTTCAGGACCATCCCTCTTGAGAAGCCCTCAAACGAAGAGATTATGATATTAACGGATGCCGTATATATATATAGCACCATGGTGCGCAGGCTCCATGATTGAGACTTTCCATCCATGATTGATTCATCATACTAAATCAATGACTTTCTTTCCAAATCGATGCTTTTTTGAATTAATGAATGTTAACGGGTTTGCCTGATATATTATATATCATTGCACTTGTACGCATCTAAAAACAATCCAAAGACAGAGAGGCTTGGTGCCTAGACATCATGGTGCCCCATTTCAACATCATATATGTATATACATATATGTATATGTGTATATATATGTATGTATGTATATGTATGTATGTATGTATGTATGTATGTATGTATGTATATGTATGTATATGTATATGTATATATACTAGTAAGGTGCCCGTGTGTTGCAACGAAAAATCAAATAGAAGTGATACATACTATCAAATATGAATTTGTGATAAGTCTTAAATTAGCCCACTTGGCAGGTCTGATTGTTATCCTTGGTATTCATCTTTATTATGCTGAACTTTTTATGACAACCTGGTAATTCCAAATTTTAAGATAAAAAGTTGTTAGGAAGATCTTTAGGATACCGGGTCACTTTCAAGACATACACAAGGACTGATTGAGAACTGGAGTAAAAATGCCAATGCCTAAATCAGTTGCACTTTCAAGATATTGAAGGTAGAAATGAACAAATGGGAAAGAACCAGAAGGAAATCTTTCTTTAAACTCAAATATTATTCAGAATGTATTTCAATGGTATTGTAAGTTGTAGTTATGCATCATACATTGTATGTGAAGCAGGACAAGTCGTCGCTGTTGTCGCCGTCTGAGATCAAGGAGCACCTAGACAAGCTAGGTGACCGACTCTTCACCGGGACATGCACCCTACCTCCTTCACACAAAGAAGTCCGAGATCACAAGTTTAAGGTCAAGAAACCATGTTTATTAATGTCCATCTCAAACTGAAATCATGAGTTAACATCCACCAGTTCATGAGGAGTTGAGAATAACACGAAATGTCTTGAAAAAATCCATGATTCTCGATTCACAAGAGTCCCTG